>CM045569.1:12165563-12613797 GCA_024721245.1 Mitragyna speciosa
CCGTATCATTGTTGCTTACTCACTCTTGCCAGGCAATTCAAAACCCTGGAATTCACTCACATTCCGCGTACCCGAAATATATTTGCAGATGCTTTAGCAACTTTGTCTTCCATGATTAGTCACCCTGATAATATGGTGATCGATCCCATCTCCGTCAAGATTCAAGAAGAACCAGCTCACTGTTTGCGTATTGAGCGGGAACCCGATGGTCTCCCATGGTTTCATGATTTGAAAGAGTATTTAAAGAATGGACTCTATCCCTCGGGCATCAGTACAAGAGCTAAGAATTTTCTCCGAAGGATGTCTATGAGATTTTTCTTGAACGGAGAAGTATTGTATAAAAGGTCGAGCGATCTAGGTCTTTTGAGATGTGTATATGAAGAGGAAGCTGAATATTTGATGAGGGAAGTACACAGCGGCGTGTGCGGGCCACATATGAATGGACACTTGCTGGCTAAGAAGATAATGAGAACAGGACATTTTGGCTCACCATGGAGCATGACTGTGTTGAGTTCACCAGAAAGTGCGTTAAGTGTCAAATGCATGGTGATGTGATACATGCTCCTCCCTCAGAACTCCACAGTATGACTGCTCCTTGGCCTTGTTCGATGTGGGGGATGGATGCGATTGGAACTATTGATCCTCCCGCTTCAAATGGCCATCGATTTATTTTGGTAGCAATAGAGTATTTCACTAAGTGGGTTGAGGCCGAGTCTTATCGGCACGTGACTAAGAAAGTGGTAGCTGATTTTTTGAGAAATCATATTATCTGCTGTTTTGGGATACCAGAAACATTGATTACGGATAACGCGAAGAATCTCAACAATGACTTGGTGGATGGGTTGTGTGAACAGTTCAAGATCAAGCATCGAAACTCCGCCATCTATAGACCTCAGATGAATGGAGCTGTAGAGGCTGCCAATAAGAATTTGAAGAAGATCATTCGAAGGATGACTGACACGCATCGAGATTGGCATGAGAAGTTGCCCTATGCACTGTTGGCATACAGGACCGCTATAAGAACTTCTACTGGGGCAACTCCATATTCTCTTATGTATGGGATGGAAGCAGTATTGCCAGCAGAAATTGAGATTCCTTCTCTACGTATATTGATGGAAGCCCAGTTGGAAGAAGTTGAATGGGTCAGGCAACGTCATGAGCAGTTAACATTGATTGATGAAAAACGGTTGAATGCTGTTTGTCATGGACAGTGCTATCAAAGGCGAATGGCCCGTGCTTATCAAAAGAAGGTTAAACCTCGCCAATTCAAAATCGGAGACAAAGTCCTAAAGCGAATTCTCCCAATCCAAGAGGAGGCTAAGGGTAAATTCGCTCCAAATTGGCAAGGTCCATTCATTGTAAAAAAGGTGCTATCAGGAGGAGGCCTTATTTTGACGGAAATGGATAGTCAGGTGTTTCCCCAGATCATTAATTCAGACATGGTAAAAAAGTTCTACATTTGATTGGTAAGTTTTCTTTTTAAAATTATTGCAAAAAGAGGACGGATCAAAGGCGGGCCTTCTTTCTTTTCCCTTAAACATTTTTCCCTAGTTTTTCCCATTTGAGCCTTTAGAATCTATGAATTTCGCTTCATAACCCACTTGATGGTCGCACCCCATATTGGGGCAAATTTTACTTATTGACTGTTGTGTTAAAAAAAAAAAAAAGGGAGGAAAAATGATACAAAAGAAAACCCCATGGAAAGTAATAAACTGGGGCAAGAAAAAAAAATGAATGAAAAATGAGAAGAGCCCAAGAAGGCAAAGAATAAAATTAGGATAAGTATGTCTGAAAATGCGACCTCAAGATAATCAACCTTTTTCATGAATTCTGCTTTCCGACCTTAACCTTTCAAGCACCTTACCTGACCCCGTTACAAAAGCCGAGAATGTTACCGACCTCCGTCTTTATTTTTGTGATAATTTTTTGAATGAAAATTTGCAAATCAATCGGGCATATGATGTTAATATATCCATCCCTAATCAATCAAGGGAGGATTGTCTTACTGATGCCAAATATTTTTATACCAGTCTGATTTTGTGAAGCGGGAAACGATCGATCAGGATTTGAATGTTGAGTGTTTTCTTTTTCTCTCTATAAAAGCGAAAACCCGAAAGGGCGCTTCAAAAAAAAAAAAAAAAAGAAGAAGAAGAAAAGAAAAAAAAAAGAAGAAAAAAGAAAAAAAGAAAAAGTGAAGAAAAAAAAAAAGGGAAAAAACAAAAAGAAACCAAAAAAAAAAAAAAAGAAAAGGGGAGGGGAAACCTCGGTGAAAACCTGAAAAGGCGCTGAGGACGGGAAATTACAAGCCGAAGGCTCACAAGTGAGGAAGTGCAATGCACCTATGGTGGATGTGGAGTTCTTTGTAGAAGCTGGTGACTTTGGTTGCTTGAGAATTTTCTTCTGTATTGATCATCTTGGAGCAATTTCGGAATTCAAGTGGAATGACATCCAGAGGATCAAAATGGCAGATTTCTTCGAAGCTGTCGCTGGAAACTAATTTTTCATTCAAACACAATTAGTTTGTTATTAAAAGTTTATATATACATATGCAAAAACGTTTAGTGTACATAATTTCTTTTGTCTTTGCATCTGTCAAATTTTTCTGTAATATATTCACTTTTCATCTTTGTCAACAACATGACATTTTTTTCTGTGGCTTAGTGGACAATATAATCAAAAGTGATCCCAAATTTATCGAGATCCTGAGAGGCATATGGGAGAGCACACAAGGCATTTATCGCAAATTATGGATCAGAGAATTTAGGAATCAGAAAATATCATGAAGCAAGGGCCGGAGACCAGTTCAGGATCCTGGATCACGATACTCATGTTTATATGCAATAAGTGGATCAAAGGACTGTCAAGTGGTGGCATAACTTTTACAATTATTGTTATCTTTCTCTCTTTTGCAGATTTGGTCACACTATCTTCCAATTCAGATTTTGACAAGACTAACAACTGAGGCAAGTTTGCTAAGTCAATGATAGTTTGATCAAGGGCACCGCAAAAAAAAAAAAGAAAAAAAAAAAGGAAGAAGAGGAAGGGAGGAATTTTGCTTTCAAAATTAACACTGGGGCAAAAAAAAAATTTTTTTTTTTTTTTTTGAGAATTTTTGGGGTTAGTCATGATAATTCATGTTTGCAGTAAAGTTTGAAAAGAATATTATATATTGAGATGTGTAGTCAGAAAGTTTAAATCAAATAAGATTCTAATGTTTTCATTTGGCACCTAAACGTTGAAAAGAGTGATTTCAAAGGGTTTTGACACCCTACACTGGGGCAAAATGTTTTGGGAAAATTTTGACAAGTTACGTTGATTTGGATGCAACATTTGATGATGACTTCTAAGTTTTTGATGTCTTAATTAGGTCATGCATCTGTCCAGCAGTCTGGTCGGCATCTTTTATTTATGTTTCCAAGTCTGGCAGCCTAGAATTCGCATCCCATGATTCCTGACAGCCCAGGATCATTTCCTTTATGTTTTCAAGTTGGCAGCCCAACTTTGCATTCATTAACCTTGGCAGCCCAAGGTCATGCATTCGTCCAGCAGCCTGGTCGGCATCTTTTATTTATGTTTCCAAATCTGGCAGCCCAGACTTTGCATCCCATGATTCCTGACAGCTCAGGATCATTTCCTTTATGTTTTCAAGTTGGCAGCCCAACTTTGCATTCATTAACCTTGGCAGCCCAAGGTCATGCATCCGCCCAGCAGCCTGGTCGGCATATTTTATTTATGTTTCTAAGTCTGGCAACCCAGACTTTGCATCCCATGATTCCTGACAGCCCAGGATCATTTCCTTTATGTTTTCAAGTTGGCAGCCCAACTTTGCATTCATTAACCTTGGCAGTCCAAGGTCATGCATCCGTCCAGCAGCCTAGTCGGCATCTTTTATTTATGTTTCCAAATCTGGCAGCCCAGACTTTGCATCCCATGATTCCTGACAGCTCAGGATCATTTCCTTTATGTTTTCAAGTTGGCAGCCCAACTTTGCATTCATTAACCTTGGCAGCCCAAGGTCATGCATCCGCTCAGCAACTTGGTCGGCATATTTTATTTATGTTTCTAAGTCTGGCAACCCAGACCTTGCATTTATGATTCCTGGCAGCCCAGGATCATTTCCTTTATGTTTTCAAGTTGGCAGCCCAACTTTGCATTCATCACCCTTGGCAGCCCAAGGTCATGCATCCGCCCAACAGCCTGGTCGGCATCTTTTATTTACGTTTCTAAGTCTGGCAGCCCAGACCTTGCATTAATGATTCTTGGCAGCCCAGGATCATTCATTTACTTTTCCAAGTTGGTAGCCCAACTTTGCATTCATCAACCTTGGCAGCCCAAGGTCATGCATTCGCCCAGCAGCCTGGTCGGCATCTTTTATTTATGTTTCCAAATCTGGCAGCCCAGACTTTACATCCCACGATTCCTGACAGCCCAGGATCATTTCCTTTATGTTTTCAAGTTGGCAGCCCAACTTTGCATTCATCACCCTTGGCAGCCCAAGGTCATGCATCCGCCCAGCAGCTTGGTCGGCATCTTTTATTTACGTTTCTAAGTCTGGCAGCCCAGACCTTGCATTAATGATTCCTGGCAGCCCAGGATCATTCATTTACTTTTCCAAGTTGGCAGCCCAACTTTGCATTCATCAACCTTGGCAGCCCAAGGTCATGCATCCGTCCAGCAGCCTGGTCGGCATCTTTTATTTATGTTCCAAGTCTGGCAGCCCAGACCTTGCATTTATGATTCCTGGCAGCCCAGGATCATTCATTTACTTTTCTAGGTTGGCAACCCAACTTTGCATTCATCAACTTTGGCAGCCCAAGGTCATGCATCCGTCCATCAGCTTGGTCGGCATCTGTTTATTTACTTTTTAAGTTTGGCAGCCCAAACTTTGCATTCATCAACCTTGTCAGCCCAAGGTCATGCATCCGTTCAGCAGCCTGAACGGCATATGTTTATTTACATTTTCAAGTCTGGCAACCCGGACATTGCATTTGTCTTGTCGGTATTTGTTTTATTTAGCAACCTAAACTCATTCTTTCGTCTTTTAGTTTAAGCACTTTACTTTGTCTTGCAGTCTCGTACCAATCTATGTTATTTTGTTTGGCAATTCGAATATTGCATTTCTTTCTTTTGATCACAAATCTGAACACTTATGTTACCATGTGTAATTGTGTTTCGCATCTACTGTCCACCTGCATCCGAACTACGTTCGACCTGATTCTCTTCACCGGGATACGTAGGCAGCTCTTGGAGAGCTCGGTCACATGTTTTTTATGATTCATCCGTTCATTGGTTTACGTTTCAGCATATTCTTATACTATGCATGTTTAGATGTTTTAGTTTACACTTTTGTCTGTTTCCACATTTTAGGTGAGTCAAAATTTGGTGTTGTCTACATCTTTGTCTGAAATCTCTACGAGATTCCCGACAAAGAGGGGCAAACTGTAGACACCAAATTTTGACACACCATTTATTTTCAAATACTGGGGGGCATGTTTGTACTTTTTAGGACAAATTTTAAATTTTAATAATCTCGGGGGGTAAAATAGTAATTTTATCTGTAAATATTTTTCTATCAATTTTTGAGGGTTTTGAATTCATATTTTTACTTTTATATGAATTTATTAATTTCTTATGATTTAATCGGTATTTTTTGTATTTTTACTAACACAAGGGCAAAATGGTAATTTCACTTCGCGAATACCATTTTAGTTCATTTTTAGTTTCAAACTCATTGTTGTAATTCTTTAGGCATGTTTCTTAATTTTCTTGATTTTTCAGAGATGATTATTATTTTTCTGTGAATTTTCATTGTCCGAGGGCAAAATCGTTATTTTACAAATTAAGTTCATTTTTCATCAATTTTGAGTCAAAAATGCATTTTCTAGTATTTTAAGCTTATTTGTAATTTTTGATAATTTTCTGAGGACAATAGCTATTTTTCTGTGAATTTTCATTGTCCGAGGGCAAAATCGTCATTTTACAGCTTAAATTCATTTTTTGTCAAATTTTGAGTCAAAAAGGCATTTTCTAATGTTTTAAGCTTATTTTTAATTTTTGATAATTTTTTGAGGCTAATATATATTTTTTTTTTGTATATTTTTTTATATAAGGGCAAAATTGTCATTTCACATTCTAAACTCATTTTTCACCAATTTTTGGTCCCAAAATTCGTTTTTAGATTTTAAAAAGCATGTTTCTAAGTTTCTGATTTTTCTGGAAGTGAATTAGTGTCAATGAATTTATTATTTATATTTTTCTTGATTTTTTATTGTGAAAGAATAATTTTTTAAAGGATAAAGTTGTAATTTTGTAGCTAAGGGCATTTTGGTCTTTTAGCCATTTCTTGGAGGTTAAGACTTGTGCAGTATAAATACCCCACTTGGGGAGAGGAAAAAAAAAAAAGGAAAAACCCTAAAAACACACTTCTACTCTACCCTAGAAGATCAAAACACATACCAATCACCAAAAACACACACTAAAAAAAGAGAGAAGAAAGCCGCCGTTCCTCAATTCTTCTTTCACTGTTCATCGTCTTCAACTTGAAATTTAACTGTTCATCATCAGACCTTGGGTTTAACCTTGAAAAGGTAAGTTCTTCTTTTGATTTTATTGAATTTTTCTTTCATTTTGGGCAAATTGGATTAAACTCATATGTTTTGTTGAAGAATCTTACTGGAATTATAAAATTTATTTTCAGTTTTGCTTTTCTTGAGTTTTCCTTTAGTCCTTTTTCTGGTTTTGTTCTTGTTCTTCCTCCATCGTCTACCACCCTTACTCCACCAGCAATTTTCTCCAAACCGCCATCTCACCACCGTCTTTTCCCTCCATCCACCACCTCACCGTTCTTTTTCTCTCAATCAAACCCAGAATATCAAAAACCAATCTCACCTCCACCATGTCTTTACCAGCTTACAACACCAGGACCACCACCCACAACCTCGGCCATTCTCTCAGCACCCGTACCCCAAATGCCTCCCCATTGGCACCAGAGTCCACAACCGCATGACCACCTTCCCTCGTTTCCCATCCCCTTCACCATAACCATCACCACGCAATTAACATATCAGCCCACAAACCAATTCAAAAACTCACTTCACCGTCCCTGCACAACAATCTCATCCCCACTCCACCACAATCAAAACTAGCTCCACCACTGACCTCCTTATTCCAACCCTCTCCCGTCATCCCCCACCATCAGCAACCCAATTGCAACATCCCACAAGAAACATCAACAAATAAACGACCTCAATTCTCAGAAAACAACAGCCAGGCACATGAACACATACAGAAACTCACGCCTTCATACACACAACAAACACACACACCAAATCCACTCACTTCACAGTCAACCACAAAATCACACACAAAACCTTCACGCAGTCAGTCATACACCTCACACGCATCATGATTCACAATTCGCCCCATACAAATCATAGACAAACACACACAGCACATACACAAAACACGCACTTCTCAGGAATAATACACAGATTCACACACCAAAATAACACAGAATCACACACACTCAAATTCACACACAACATAGACGGTCACAAACACATACAGTAGCACAACCCAGCCCACAATCCCCTCGAATCCACCGCACAACAACATCCAGCAAAGTCGCCACCAGTTTCATCAATTTTCCACCTACCATCACCGTTCACCAATTCGACCACTCACTGCCCTAAACCCCAAATCACGCTCAATTATAATCATCTCCCCCTCACCGAAACTCAATATTGCAGTCATCACCATGACCCCAAATCCCATTTCAGCCCTTTCCCACAACCAATTCCCATCACCCTGCAACCTAGAATCGAAGACAGAAAGGGAGGAGAATTCGGGTGAGAGGAAAACACGAAGAGAGGGAAAAGAGAGAACAAAAAGCTGAAAAAAAAAAGAGACTAGAGTGAGACAGAGAACAGGAGAAAAGAGAAGAAAAGAAGAGTGAGGGGGAGGGAAGAAAAGAGCTATCAGATGGGGAATCAAAGAAAGAACAGGCAAATCGGAGAGAGGCAGCGAGAGAGGAAGAAGGAGAGAATAGAAAAGTGAAAGAGAGGGCAGAGATGGTGAGAACGAGAAAGAGGGAGAGAGGGATCAGTGAGATACAGTGAGAATGAACGAAACAGAGAGAGCAGGAGGAGAAGATAGTAGAGAGAGAAGGAAATCAGAGGAGGAGAGTAGAACCGAGAAAGAACTAGGCAGAGGGAGAGGGCTGGAGCAAAGAGAGAGAGGGAGAACAGAGACTAACGAGAGAGAGAGAGAAAGAGATCTGAAGCAGAGAAAAGAGAGAAATCGTGAGGAAGAAACAGAGAAGGAGAAGGGGATAAAAGAGAAAGAAACGGAAGAAGAACAAGAAAGAAAAGGGGGAAAGAGAAGAAAAATAAAAATGCCAGAAAATGTAAAAAATTGGGGTTTGTTTTTTAATGTTCTGTGAGGTTGTCTTATTTAGTTATTTAGTTTTTTTTTAGGTCTTTAATTGTGATTTATTATGCTTAATTCGATAATTAATTTGAGTGATTGCATTGATTCAGCTAATCAGTATAATTTTAATTTAGTGTTACATTTTTTTAATCTTGCTAATTGTTTCATCATAGAAACAAACATTTACATTTTACCCCTTAACGTTTTGAGTATTGTCAATATGTCCCCCTTTAGTTCTTTGGTGTTGTGCAATTAAGTCCTTAATTCCATATATTGACCCCCTAGACTTTGCATGTTTTTCAATTAGGTCCTATAAGCTACAATCATGCCTTTTGCTGAAATTTCTGGTTTATCCACGAATTTGCTTTAATTTACATTTTGCCCCCGCTTGTTTAGCTTTAATTTACATTTTGCGCACCTTGTTAGAATTCATTATTTTGTTGCCCCAGTTTGTTTAATTTGCATATTTGCTCCTAGACTTGTGTAGATTTTTTTTATTTTTGTTCCAATTAGTTTAAATTTACAATATGGCCCCAATTTACTCTACTTCTTTATTTTTTTTTCTCTAATTTGCTATAATTTACGTTCTTCTAATGTGTTGGTATTTTGTATTTTACTTTTTATTTTATTAAATAGTTGTCATTTTAACTTGTGTATTCGTTTTTAAGCTTCGGTACCGGGTCTTCAAAGAGGTATCCCGATCTCTCGTTATTTTTCCTTTTATGTGCTCCAACGTGCTCTAATGTGATATTTTATGCAAGTTTTATACGTTTTTTTTATTTTTATGCACTTTTTTGCGTATTTATTTATTTTGTGTTAGTTAATTTTAAATTTTATTATTTTGTTATTTCGATGAAAAATGTAATATTTTTGTATCTAGCTAGTCAATGTAATAGTTAGATTATTTTTCTCACATTTTAGCAAAATTGTATAATTAGATAGAAAATGTAATAGATAGGGCATTTTTAATTTTTCCCCTCTAAATTGTAAATTAAGCCCCCGGTGTAATAGTTAGGGTTTATTGCTTTTGCGTGCTTACATGTTTATTTCTTTTACCGCTTTCCTTAGGATTTTTGCATCTAGAATATTATGCTTATGTGTTATGTGCTCCTATGTGATCTTATATGTTTTTATATGTTTAATTTGCTTTTAATTCATGCTTTAATGTTTAATTCATGATTTATGGTATGCCGTCACCACACTGGTCCAACGCTAGTTGTGGCTTCTTTCTTTCCCGCTAGTCCAATGTTAGTGGGACTTTTTAGAATGGGCTAGTCCAACGCTAGACCCTTAGGACATTTTAGTGTTAGGTACATTCGTGTGCATTTCACATCTCATTTCACGCACTTTTAGTTTTCTTTTTGTCATGATTTTATTATTACTCTTATTATTATTTATTATTATTATTTTAATGCATTTTTAAAAATGCATGACGTCTAGGTTGCATTTCACTTAGACTTTAGGACATTTGTGTGATCCGACTAGAAATAGTCATCTACTCACGTGGGAAGCGGTGGCGTACATGCCGTTCCCCCCTCCGTGAGTAGAAATATTCAGTCACGAGTTATTAGTCCCCCGTACCCATCATGTTGCATATCCACCTTCTTTCTTCACTTACTATATATTATTATTTTCTTTTCCTTTTTGCATTTCATCTTGCATTCACACTCGTGACTCCCTCGAGGTCTCGACTCGGGTTTCGCAATTAATGCGATAATTCCGACCAAGCCTCGACGGAACATACCGACCCTCCCGATATTCACATTTAGACTTAGGATTTGCATTCATTTAGAGACATCCAAAACGCGATAGAATCGAGGGTTAATTTAGGAAATTTTGATTAAGCCTCGCAACTAGCTTCGGCTAGGTTGAAAGGGTGCCTTAGGCGCGAGCCTTTGCCTTCCCTTTCTTCAAATGTGACTCCCGGACCTTTTTCTCTCGTTTTTCGTAGACCGGAGTCGAAAAAGGGTTTTAAAATATTTTTCTAAAATTTTATTTTTATTTTTTATTTTTTGTTAAACGATTTTTGGGTGACTTGGTACACCCTAACTCAATACCAAGTGGCGACTCCATTTTCTAAAATAAAACCCTTTTTCAAAAATTATTTGGCCAAACCTGTCGCATTTTTTAGTCCCGGCCTTGTTTTCTTTTAAAATACCATTTTTCTTAAAATACACTTTTTCTACTAAAATTTGATTTTTCTCACACACGCACGATTTTTCCAAAAACTTTTATTTTCAAAAGGGTCTCGGACCGAACCGTCTTTTTGGGACGCGACAGTCAACGACCCCACTAGCACCCTTTCCCCCACGTTTTTTGGACGCGACATTTATGATCAGTTTTAAGCTCTGATGAAGCAGCTCAACTTCCTTGCTCACCTCTTTTAGAAACTTTTCTTCATCAATCAATGCTTGATCAACGAATTCTATACTAGCAAATAGAATTGCATCCACCATACCAGCTGGAGGTTCAGATGCTTAGAGTTCTCTTAAAGATGGGAAGAGATGTGAAGTTCAAAGAAAATACATTTCACATCTTAACCAACTATCTACAATTGTTCATGTTGGATGTAATTTGTGTGTTTGCTTGTATGGCATGTGTTTCCTAAATATGAAAAATGGTAGTTGATTAGTTTTGTACATCATTTGTTCCAATCAATTTGGTAAATAATTGAACAATAGATGCAAGATGACAACACTTCGTTGGTTAACTTGTTTTTTTTTTTTTTTTTGGTCGAGAATCAATTAAAAAATTGATTGCACAAGATAGTTAAGGCTAAGGACGGTGGATCAACTTCTTGGAAAGAAGCAACCAGCAGAAAATGGGCAGAAAGCAGGAAGAGGTAGTAGGAAAAAGGTAGCAAAGCCTTCAATAATAATTAAATGAAGATTCCGAGCTGGAATATAAGAGGGTTGAATGACCCCATAAAGCATATTGAAATAAAGAAACTGGCAAAAGGTTTGCAAGTTGATATCTTTGGTATCCTAGAGAACAAAGTTAGGTACAGTAATGCAAATAGTATTTTTGGAAAATGTTTTGGAACCTGGGAATATGTACATAATGGTTCAATGGATCAGGTATGTAGGATACGGTTTTGTTAGAAGCCTGATATAATAAAATGTCATGTTTATCAAATTCATGACCAAGCTATAACATATTTTGTTAAGCATAAAGAGTTGGAGGATAGAGGCTTAGTTACTATGGTCTATGCTAGGAACAAACCTGAAGAAAGGAAAATTTTATGGAGCCACCTGTTGCAAATAAAAAAATATGGCTGGGAACACTCCTCGGATCATCTTAGGAGATTTCAATGAGATCAGAAATGTGAATGAAAGAGTGGGTAGGAAAGAATTTGATTATGGGGCACTTGAGGATTTTAATAAATGCATTAATGACTTGGATGTCGAGGAACTTCCAAAAAAGGGATTCTATTTTACTTGGAACAATAAAAGGGAGTTTGGGAAAAGAATTTACAGTAAGCTAGATAGAGTGCTTATAAATGAGTGCTGGCATGGCAAATTTCCAAGCTCAATAGTTGAATTCATAGCACCTGGAGTATCAGATCATTCACCAATCTGTGTAGAAGTGAAGAAACAAGTCTCTTTTGGTCCCAAGCCATTCAAGTTTCAAAAATTTTGGATGCATCATGCACAATTTCCTGAGTTACTAAATTCTGCTTGGAGTGAAAAAATTGAAGCAAACCCAGCGATGAAAGTCTGCAAAAAAACTAAATCTATTGAAGGAGAAACTAAAGATGTTGAACAAGAAAAGCTTCAACAACATCACCAACAGAGTAAGGCAGCATAAGGAGTTGATATGCAACACTCAAAGTTTACTCCAGGAGCAGCCTTTTGAGGATGAGTTAATAAACAAGAAAAACAGCTCATTGTTGAATATGCTAGTTTAGTTAGAGCTGAAGAAGAATTGTTTCAAGCAAAATCCAGAGTTTGTTGGTTGAAATTAGGGGACAAAAACACAGCCTTCTTCCACAGAAAGGTGTTATCCCACAATGTTAGGAACAGAATTTTAGCATTATACAAAGAGGACCAAAAAATTACTGAATACAATAAGATCAAAGAGACAGCCATTAGCTTCTTCAAGGACATATTCACAAGATCAAAGACTATGAACAACAGAAGGCTGGACAAGCTACAAGAGATCATAACAAATGTACTTTTAGACTAGCAAAACCAATTCTTAGGTGCCCCAGTTACTAAGACATAAATCAAGAGAGCAGTTTTTTAGATGAAGGATGGAAAAGCTTCAGGTGCTGATGGATATACAACTGAGTTCTTCAAGATTAACTGGGGTCTTATTGGTCAAGAAGTCGCTTAAGCCATTTTGTTCTGCTTCAGTAACAGGTACATGTACTACCCCATGAATAGTACTATCCTAACATTAGAGCCTAAAACATCAAAAGCTATGAGGATGAAAGATTTTAGGCCAATTTCCTAATGTAACATCCTTTATAAGTGCTATTCTGCAGTTTTGCAAAACAAGCTAAAGAAAGTAATACCTAACTTGATTAGTGAAAACCAATCAGCCTTCATAAAAGGTACAAACATTACTGATAATGTTTGTTTAATGCATGAGCTTGCTAGAGGATATAATAGGGCTGTAAATGAATCGAGCCCTTAACGAATAGTTCGGGCTCGATTCGTTAAGGCTCGATTCGAATTCGAGTTTTACCGAGCTCGAATCGAGCTCGAACAAAATATAGGGTTCGATTGTGTTATCGAATCGAATTCGAACTTGTACATATTCGGCTCGAGTTCGGCTCGAAAATTTTTTAATAATTTTTTATTTAATATATAATAATATTTTATATAAAATAGTATATATTTTATATAAAATATATATTTTATTAATAAATTAATACAAAAATTAAAAAATTATTTAATATATAATACTATTTTATACAAAACTATATATTTTATATAAAATATATATTTTATTAATAAATTAATGCAAAAAAATTTAAAAATAAAAAAAATTCGAGCTTTCGAATCGAACTCGAACCTATCGAATACAAAATCGAATCGAACTCGAGCTTAACATTTAAGCTCAGTATCGAACTCGAACTCGAATCCGAATCCAAGCTCGAATTTTCGAATCGAGCTCGACAGCTTTAAAGTTCGATTCGATTCGGTTCGTTTACAGCCCTAGATATAATAGAAAGGGAGGTAAGCCTAGAGCTATGCTGAAAGTGGACATCATGAAGGCTTTTGATATTTTGGAATGGGATTTTTTGCTCTATGCTATGGAACTGTTAGGATTTCCAGAAGTTTTCATTGAATCGGTGAAGCTGGGAATTGAAACAGCACACCTTTCCATTAATTTAAATGGAAGCCTAGTGGGGTATTTCAGAAGTGAAAGAGGTATTAGACAAGGTGATCCCACATCACCTTATCTATTCCTCATTACAATGGAAGTTTTCACCAAGCTGATAGAATCGAACATCAACAATCAGGATTTTGACTATCATCCCAAATATAAGAAGGTAGGAGTGACGCACCTTGCATTTGCAGATGACTTATTTATCATGACAAGGGCAACAGAGAGATCCTTCCCACTAATCAGCAGATCACTTAGTGAGTTTGGAAACGTGTCTGGATTGAATCCAAATCTAACCAAAAGACAAGTATTTCTTGCTGGTACAAATGAAGATATGATAAGAAGGCTTTATGGCATAATCCAAATACCTGTAGGTGAACTCCTTGTGAAGTACTTGGGGCTCCCCTTGGTCACTGCCAGATTATCGTACAAGGATTGTTAGCCAATCTTTGTGAAATTGCAACAAAAAATCCAAGGCTAGGCAACTAAGAAACTAACTTTTGCAGGCAAGTTACAATTGCTAAAATCTATTCTCTATGGAGTTCAGATGTTTTGGGCCAGTGCATTTATCTTCCAAAAGCTGTTCTAAACAAAATTGCTAGTGTGATGGCTAGCTTCATATGGGCTAGAGAAAGTAAACAGCATTATGGGGCCAAGGTAGGATGGAAAGACATGTGCAAACCATATAAAGAAGGTGGTCTAAACCTATTTGATCTGGAAATCTGGAACAAATGCCTCATCCTAAAGCTGATGTGGAACATTTGCATAAAAAAAGAATCATCATGGGTGAAATGGATACATGCAATATATCTGAAAGGATCATCAATCTGGGGATACAAAGTTCCAAGAGAATGCTCATGGGGGTGGAGAAAGATCCTAAAAGGTAGAACTCTAATTCAACCACTCATCAAAATGAATCTTGGAAGTGGAGAGGAGGTTAATTTTTGGTATGATTTTTGGAATCCATTAGGACCTTTGCATCTGAAATTCAGTGAAAATGTGCTCGCTTGCATGGGTTTGAATAAGCAGGCCACGGTAGCAATGTGTATAGAAGCTGGACAGTGGAAATGGCCTCAAGGTAGGAAGATGTCCAGAGAAATACAAGTCCTGAAACAAAGTACCAATTTTCTTCCAATAGCTGAAACAAAAGATTCAATAATTTGGCTGGGAAATAGCACTGGTTTCTTTACGATAAAATCTGCAATGAAGTTTCTAAGGCCACGTCAACAGACAGTTGAATGGTATAAACTGGTTTGGGGGCAAGGATATGTGCCAAGATTCTCCTTTATTCTCTGGCTTGCATGCAGAAGGAGACTAACAACAAAAACAAGATTGCAAACTTGGGGCTTAAATCTGGAACATACAAACTGCGAGCTGTGCAAACAGATGGAAGAGGACATTGACCATCTTTTCTTCCAATGTCCAGTTACAGCAGCTGTTTGGAAGAAAGTTCAATCCTTTAGTTTCATATTCAGAGGGCATTACACTTGGAGAGACGAAATTAGTTGGATGAGCTCACATTGGAAGACTAACTCATTTGCTGATAAGATGAATAAAGTAATGCTGGCAACAACAACATACAAAGTTTTGAGAGCTTGGAATAAATGCATGTATCAGAAGCAAAGCATAACAGCATGCAGATTAGTTGAAGAAATAAGACAATCAGTTTCAGATGCAGTGAGCTCTTGGAGGAAAGTGCCTCTAAACCATTAAAATTGGGAGCTGGCAATAGAATGGGGTTTGTCACTCAAAATATTTGATCAATAGAAGGGTCCTGATTGGGTTTTGTTTTTGTTTCTCTCTATACTAGTTTATATAGAAGATGTACAGGAACCTGGATTGGGTAGATGTTACTCCCTGTAGAAGTAGTTTTACTTAGTTTACTCAGAGACAACTTAAGTATAACCTTCTCTGAAGGCTTGCCTTAAGTTGTCTTATGAATTGTAAATTCTCAATGCTCCATCAATATAATATTCAAATTTTGCTCAAAAAAAAAAAGACGGTGGAGTTATTTGTGAGATAATATTTTAATTACATAACAAAGTTCATTGTGATTTTGCATGTTTCTTCTTGTCATATCAGTTGGATTTTCTAATGCCAAGAGTTTTTCTTTCCCATATGCATTAGATTAAAATTACGTTCCTAGAAAAAATGAAAAATGAATCTTGTAGATACATTACTTTGAATGACTGTATCATCAGTTTAATAACACTTTGCCCTCTAAAGGTATAGGGAAGTCACACTTTGCCCCCCTAACCTTTAAATATATACATTTTGCCTGCCAATCAATTAAGTGAGAGAAAATTTGGTTAAAATAAATAGTCAAATGACACAAATACCCTTGATTTGGCAGATAGGAAAATTTCAGGAAAAAAACTCAGCCGTTACAATATTTTTTAAAAATATTTCTACAAACTTCCAAATAAAATAAACTATTGAATTTTAGATGAATTAAATATAAAAAATAGCTAATAAGAAATGTGACTATGATATCATAAAAAATTATATTTTTTGTACTATTGGAGAGGACCTCTACTAATATCTTAATAAATAAAAATTGCACTGTTATGAATACAAAACTAAAATTGAAAGTTTTGATTTTTTTTTCTTGGTTTAAGGAAAATTCTTAATTTACAACCTCAAACATCTCAATTTCAACTTTGCATTCGTAACAATGCAATTTTTATTTGGTAAATGATTAGTAAAGGTCCTCTCCAATAGTACAAGAAGTATAATCCTTTATGATATCATTGTCACATTTCTTGTTAACTATTTTTCATATTTAATTCATCTAAAATTTAGTAGTTCACTTTATTTGAAATTTTTCAAAAATATTTTTATAAAATATTGTAACGCCTAAGTTGTTTTTCGAAAATTTTTCTCTCTGCCAAGTCAAGGGTATTTGTGTCATTCAACTATTTCTTTTAACCAAATTTTCTCTCACCTAATTGAATTGAGGGGGCAAAATGTATATATTTAAAGGTTAGTGGGGCAAAGTGTGACTTCCCTATATCTTTAGGGGGGTAAAGTGTTATTAACCCTTGTATCATCTGTACTGTTATCTAAACATTTTGAAATTGGGCACAAGCATTTATGGCATATTAATCTGCAAAAAAACCTGATCTGCCAAAGAATTTGCACAATCTGATTAGTGTGTGGTTTTGGTGGGTATTCACTACCGACTCAAAATGAATGTATTAATGTATTAATGCACAATCTGGTAATTAATGTATTAAATGTTCCTATACGATTAGTTTTTCAAAATTATTGTACCTAAAATGATAACTTTTCTTGTCTTCTTTCGAGTGGGCCAGTTTAGCCTCGTCATTAGGAGACAACCAGTTTTATTTCATTTTCCTTATTGCGTAACCCTTCACCCTTCATAAAAAATGCCACTTTGTCAAGAGGAGGTGTTTCTTTTTAATTAGTTAATGAAACTGGGTTTGAATCTGCGTTTGGTGTGTTAGTATGGTGTGAATTCACTATCGACTGAAGACAAAGTTTTAATGTTTAATTATTTTTAATGTTTAATTAAGGCATTTATGAGGACTCATTCATTTGATGTTTTCCAATGGATGTTCTCAATAGTTTTTTTCTATCTGATTTTTGAAAAATTTATTGTATGATGTTTCCAACTACTTTTTTACTATGTTTTTTGATTTGTTAAGTTAAATTTGGAACAACTGATTTTTAACTTTTTTAAAATTAGGTTTTATAAAAATCAAAAGCTATTGAGAATAAGGCTTTAAAGCCACTCGCCAGTGGATTCTATACTAGCAGATAAAATTGCATCGTCATATCAGATGGAGGCTCAAATGCTAATAATAGTCTTATTAGAGATGGGAACAGATGTGAAGCTTAATGAGAATACATTCTTACATCTACACTTGTTCACGTTGGATTTAATTTGTGCGTTTGCTTGTTTGGGGTGTGTTTACTAATTATTGAAGTCTTTGAAGTTGAAGTTTTCATTTTTTATTGCTTTTGGATACGAAGAAAGCTTATACTCCATATTAAACATTCAACCATGTTAGCTTTATAAAATGGTAACTTTTCTTGTTCTCTTTCCAGTGGGCCTGCTAGCCTCGTCATTAGGAGATATTTATTTTCCTTACTGCTTGATGAAAACTTCATTCTCGATTCTACAAGAATTTTTATGAAAGCCTTTCATTTGCCTCTTCGACCGAAATACATCTCTCTCTGTGTGTATATATATGTGTGTGTATGTATGTAGATGTACACACACCATACACGACCGGCTTATTTAATTTAGCCTGTTGCTGAAGAAACAGAATTCTTTCATTAAAGCGAAGCCACTTTGTCAAAAGGAAGGCGTTCTCTTTAATTAACTAAAGAAACCGGGTATAAATTGGTGTTTGGCGCATGGGTTTAGTGTGAACTCACCATCGACATAAGACAAAGTTTTAATATTTTATTGTTTTTTGACAGGAAGAAACCTGAGTACTAGTATAATATTTTTTTTTGAACCATGATTAGCTTCCCAAAATTATGACCCCAACTAGATTTTTTTTCCTGTGCTCTGCTCAGATAATTTTTTCATTCAAATATTTGTTTCCTTATCAATAAATTTGAAGTTCTAAGAGACCGAATAACAAAAGAGTTGCAAATTAGTTATTATTGGAATTATACCTTAAACCATAAACATGCATAAACACACGAACAATTCAAAAGTTTTAGTATTTTATAGCTGTATCAAAGAAAAATTAATCGTATAGTTAAAAAAAATTAGTTGGAGCCTCGCATTTGATATAAAGAAATTTAATTCATTACTGTTTCTAAATATAACCACGTAGTTAGAATATTTTGAATTAAGAGTTATATAAAAACAAAATGTAAATGAACAATTTTATTGCTATAAAAAAAAAAAAAAAACCTTGAATGGAAGGGGGGAAAATCAATGTTACAACTTTTGTCTTTACATAATTTGAAATATAGATTAGGAGAGGAGAAATGCCAAAAGGGGGAGACATGAGAGAGAAATTGTGTGAGTGTGAAAGGGAGAGTGGAATACACTCTAGTAAGTTGTGCCAAGTAAGAGAGAGTGTGAATAAGTATAAGAACATTGCTTTGTTTTATATATTAATGAGTCGTATAAAAATAGAATGCAAATGAATAATTTTGTTATCATCAAACACTTGAATTAATCATCGTAAGAAAATGACCTATTTATTTCCTATTCTTTGCTGCTTGACCATTCACCATATGATATGATAACTTTTCGTATTCTCTTTTGTGTGAGGTTGTTTAGCCTCGTCACTAGAAAATGACCAACTTATTTTCTATTTTTTTTGCGTGACCATTCACCATATAATGGACATACTTGATGTCATATGTTGCTGTAGAAAATGATTTAAAAGAAAAAAAAATTGAAACTCCTGTGTCAAATGGAGGGGTTCTTTTTAATTAGTCAATGAAACTGATTTTCTTTCGGACCTCTTTAAGCACATTCCTTAATCAGGAAGAAGTGAATGATTCTATCCAATGTAGTGATGGGTGAAAGAAAACAAAATGGACCCCATCTCGTTGATGGATTATAAATATCATATTCCTTATAAGCAATACCACTCAAAGAGATCAAAGATTTATGATGTTGGATCATGGAATATTCATCTTGACAAGAGATTATCTACATGATAAAATAGGTATTACAAGCAATAAGGGCTGTAGCTCAGTTAGGTAGAGCACCTCGTTTACATGCGCCCCAATGTTTTTCGGGGGAATCCATCATACAATCAAATCAAAAAAATTATGATCTTAATTGAGAAATCGATATCTTACCCCATAACTTTGGGGGAACAATAGCAAAGGGTTCGGTTAGATTGGGGTACCCGTTTAGGTGCAAAGTAGACCCTGCTTATGTATTGATTAACTGGTCGATTTGCAATTTAGTTGACTTTTAATCTGTTTGATAGATTCAATACAATTATCAGTCATATTGAATCTTCTTAACATAATGCTCGTTGAAAAGGGTCAGATATATAGGGTATAGTTTAATCTACATTTGGGGGAAATGAAAGAAAAGACATGAAATACAATTGTCTCCACTCCCCAGGAAATAAATTCACAAATAAATACAAAAATATATCCAAATTAAAGAGAGATAGTATTCACTTCTGATAGAACAAATTTAATTGTACATAACGATTTGAAAAAACAACTTCATTCCAATATACATCAAAACCACGAAAATTCAAAGTGACAAAACTATTCTCTTGCTTCCGCCTTTTCCAATATATGTTCCTTTTTCTGATCAGCCTAAGTATTTGCACCATCTAGTTGATGTGTGAGTTTTTCAAAACTATTGCAATTGGATTAGAAGAAAGGTGATGACTATTATACTAAACGTTCTATTATGATTAGTTTTTCAAAACTATTGTGCCTAAAATGATAACTATTGTTTAGCCTCGTCATTAGGAAATTACCAGTTTATTTTATTTTCTTCATTGCGTGACCCTTTGTCCTAAACAGTGGACATATTTAATTTAGTCTGTTGCTAAAGAAGGTTTAAATTATGTGTTTAATGTGAATTCACTGTCGACAGATGACAATGGTTTAATGGTTTATTGTTTTTTGACAAGAAAGCTAAGTACAAGTATAATAATTTTTTATGAACCGTGATTACCTTCTCAAAATTATTGACCCTAATTATATATTTTTCTCGTGGTTTGCCCAAAGAATTTTTTGAACTAAATATTTGCTTTTTTATTAATGATTTCAAGTTTTAAGAGACTGAATAACAAAAAATTGCAAATTAGGCATTAATGAAATTATATCTTAAACCATAAAATGCATGAACGCATGAACAATTCAAAAATTCTGGAATTCTGCAGAAGTATAAAAAAAAAAATTGTATAGCGAAAAGAAAATTAATGAGAGTCACACGTTTGATCTAAAATTAATTAAAGAGTGAAAAAAATTTAGTTTATCTAAAATACCATTGATTTTAAGCCCTGTCTTCAAAGAGTCCATTGGATTTTGACTTTCCTAAATTACATTGGTTTTCTAATCAGTGGATCAGTATTATTATTTTTTTGGATCAGTATTATTAGTTTAACAATTCGTATAGATTGTAATCATCTAAAGGTGTGAACTTATTTACCATTTTGTAAACAAAAGTAGTGATAACTTAATCACCGAACTCAATCATCAGTGGCCCTTTTTGTTATCGGAAGCATGTGAACACGCTCCATCGATTCTCTTCGTTGAAGTTCAGCGGAGTTTTCCCACTACATCTCTTTTCAAGTTACCATCTCAATTTCTGTGCTAATTAGGGTGTAACTGATCCAAACCGAGTTCGAATACTACTCAACTCGAGTTCTAGCTTGTTAACATTTTTACTGCTCGAGATCGAGCTCAATCTCGAGTTCAATCAAGTTTGTAATTCGAAACTCAAGCTCAATTCGTTAATTTTAGGTAGAGCTCGAGCTCGACTCCAGATCGCTTATGAAAACACGATCAAGTTCGAACTCAAAATTCATATATAATGGGTATAGGTAAATTTGTAATTTTATATTATATATATATTTTGAGCTGCTCAATGAGCTACTCGAACTCACTTTTTTGTTGCTCAAATACAAACTAGTTTAGTATGCGAGCTACTCTAACTCGACTCGAGTTCTATCAATATAGAGCTCGAGTCGAATAATAGACCGAACTGCTTGTGAACAGCTCGCTAGTTGCTCAGTTCATTAACACCCCTAATGTTTACCAATCATGTCATACGAGTTGTTTGTTGTTGTATGTGCCCTTAAATAAGCAAGTGATGTTGTTTTCATGAACACTATCTTGTGCTTCGATGGTCAAGAGAATCCCCTTAAGGCCTTTCCCGTGTCAAGGTTAGGGGTTCAAACCCCAATCTTGACATTTAGATGAGGGGAGGAGATAATTGGGTAGATATAAGATTAGGAAGCCACATCTCTAATTGTGTGTGGCAAAAATAGTTCGGGGCCACACCCAGCATACTATTAGAAGTCTCACCCCACTGTTATGAGGCAATATACACTGTAATACGAATTGTTGATAAAAAAAATGAACACTATCTTGTGAAGTACTGCTGGAGTTATTATTTAGTGTAGATCATACTATATTTTCTTTTTTAATTTTTAAGTTGATAAGTTGATTGCTTGATGCTAAATTCATGAGCAATGCTAGTGCAGCCACCATCTAGCATGTCTTCTGATGGAGAACAACTTATATGGATATAGAACATTTTAAATTTGAACCTAAAATGGGAATGACATTGCATTAATTAAAATCGGTAGATCGAATTTGAAAATTCGATCAGTAATTCAAAAAAAATTTTAAAAAATAAAATTGAATTTGATCGGTATTCACAAATGTCATTTTTCAAATCAGTATTATTGATTTCGAATTCAATTCATAATTCAAAATTCAGTATTACTGCATTCAACAGTAATTATAAGCTAGAATAGGACTCAATGATTCACTTTCTAAGCTGTTGGGTTGAGGCAATTAGTTGGGTTATAAAATTAGTTACAAGAGGTAGGCCAAATTTATCTCTTGTTAGGTTGGGGATTTGGTCCCAATAATCTACTACCTCCCCTAAAAATACTTAGGTGGACTGGGTCTACCTAAATATTTCCCCTACCTTCCCCACTCCAGCCACAAAACTTCCTAATTCCATATCTAGCTCACCATAAAATCCTAATCCCTAATCCCATATTGTCAAACCTTATTTGAATCCCCAACACCTCGTCTCTCTTTCCTCAAGTCACACATCCACCACCACCCCCCACTCACCCACCTTGGCTTCCACCTCTTCCGTTACGTCGCCTCTCTCAACACTTTCCGCCACGACCACTCCACCTTTCAATGAATGGAACGCTCACTCGCCACCTCCCATCGCCTCGACTCCCTCAAACTCCTCATCCAATCCATCCCATCTAAACTTTTACCCCCGCTACGATGGTACCTTCTCTTATCCAAAATCAAACCTATTTTTCTTTTTGCTGTTGTTGCTTACTATAGAGTTGATAAACTGAATGATGCTATATTTCATTTTGATAATATGAGAATATTTATTGATGGAAAGCCTACTCACTTTCAATTAATTCGATCAGATTTGAGTTTGCCTGTGGAGTTGCTTATTGTTATACCAGAAACAGAGGTTTGTTTAGATGGTTGTTTTTTGAGGTATTTTTTAGAAAACATTACTCCAGTAGTTTTAAAGATTTTTCTCAATAAAAATATTTTTTTCAATAAATGTATTTTTAAGATAAAAAGTTATTTGAAAAATGTGTATAAAATTTTAAAAAAATAAATTTTTGAAAAGCAGAATTAAATAAACTGAGCCATAGTATTCCATAGTTTGCGGAAATATGGCTCAATGATTGCATAATGGAAAAATGACCGCAAATCCACTGCTCATTTGAATGTGTTCTTTGTTGCTTTTATGTGTTGCAGTTGGACAATTACGCCAGCAATGCACTTTATTTTTTTGGGAAAATTTCTGATAAGGGCGGTGGAAGTTTTGTAATTTATAAAGAGGGTGAAACTTTTACATAATTCCTATAAAGGGTATTATTAACACATACCTGAATATAAGAATTTTTTTATTAATATTAAAATAGAATGTCAATTTATTCATCTTTCCAAGGTAGAGAAATAGATTTTTCTAAAATTCTACTTTAATTAATTTCAGAAAATTCATTTCATTTCGATTTCGACTGAAATTATTCATTAGAAAAAAAGTCCATCTTCACAAAATCACCATCTTCATAATTTTGTGCCCAAACTTTTGAACTAGAATTAAGAATAAATTGATTTTATAACTTTGACAAGATGAATAAAAATGCTAATATATTTTTATTTTTATTAAAAACTCTAATATTTAGAATTTTTCAAAAATTTGATTTGATTTTGATTTTGCTTGCAATTGGTCAGTAAAAAAAAGATCCATTTTCAAAAAATCATCTCATTCATAATTTTTGCTTGGAAACTTTGGATCAAAATTTAGAAGAAATTAATTTTACTACTTTGAGATGATGAATAAAAAATGCCAATGTACATTTTTTCTTTTTGATTAAAAATATTAGTATTTAGGGAAATAGTCAAGTTATATTATTTAAAAATAACATTACATTTTTGCACATGAAGCTATTTTTTTTAGTAATAACGCCCTTTATAGGAATTATGTGAAAGTTTTGCCCTCTTTATTTATTACTAAACTTTCACCGCCCTTATAGAAAATTTTCCCTATTTTTTTCCCTTTATTTTCCTTTTCTGTTACCAAATTTAAATATTGATTTATTGATTTGAATTTGAAATTGAATTCCAATCGGTATTTATTGAAATCTAATTCGGATGGGTTGAAAATTTTCTTAAAAAAAGTACTGAATTAACTAATTTCAAATCATTGAATTAACGAATTACCAATTGAATCTTACCCAACCTCAGTAGCATTGACTAATGCATCATCTGTTTATTTATGCTCTCTCGAAATCACAGTTAGAAATGGCGCACACGTCATGCCGAAGTTGTTGGGATAACTATGTGCTGACCAAAAATTAAAAAGAAAAAGTCAAACAAACTTAAATGATTCTGTTTCCCTGTTTGTTTTTTAGATGTCTTTAAAAAATATTATTATAACAGATTTAAAGACTTTTTTTGATAAATGTGTTTATTAGATAAAAAGTTAGGTGAAAAAAAGTATTTAAAGTTTTTTTAAAAGCATGCTCTTAAAAAATAGTAGCAAGCAAAGAAAGTTTTCTCCCAAAGTACCTCATCATCGACCCAAAAAGTATAACGTATGCTCTATTAAACAGTCATTTTGTCCGCACTGAGAAAAAAAGAAAAAGATTCCAACAAGAAAAGAACATTTTTGAATGACAGAAACTAGAAGATTAAAGTTAACTGACTAGAAACACATTTTAGTTAATTTTCTTAAACATTGTCCTTTCTTTTGGAAGCAAAGCTACTCTCTACACACAAATTAGGAAACCTTGTATGGTGCTTGACAGTTACTTTTCAACATATATATACATTCTTCCTACCAAACCAAAGGCAAAAACCACCTCATGAAAAATTAAAAATGGAGAAACTTATGGCCCCAGAGCATTGAATTGATGTATTAATTTGTGTAGCATTTGTTATAGGCATAGAATCAGCTGTTTGATCCCATAATAGACAGTCCAGCACTGCAAAGTGTTGCCTAACTACCTAAAGATTGGAAACTTGTCTCATTGTGTTTATGGTTTTGGCAAGAAAAGACTAAAACAGAGAACAAGCAAATTTCAGCATCAATATGCTGTAGATAAACCCTTGAGAAGAAATAACTAGAATGAGCAGATAAACCCCAGTTTATTCTACCCTGCTATCTCTATCACATTTCGTGAAAGAAAAAGATAAAACACTCACAGATAGTTTCCTTAAAAAAGAAAATAAAAGATGGAAGATTAGAAGGAACAAATGATACATCAATAAATTAGGAAGAAAAGAAAGTCATGAAAGCTTCTTAACCAAACAGTAGCTTTTTCTTCATCAAGAGCTTGTTGTATAATGCAACCTAAGCTACAATATTGTGAAAGTTATCATAATAAAAGTAGTACTAAAACTTGGGTTTAGGCTCCTTTCATCAGAACGGAGAAGCTTTGGGAGAAATACAAGTATATTATTATTTGCAAAGTAGGTTTTGAAGAAGAAGAGGAGGAGGCGAGAAGACAAGGTGATGGAGTGACAAAGGAGAGAGTTCTGCAGGTCTAGTGAAGCACCACTAAGCATGCGGTTGTAGCAGTAGTGTGGGACCAAAAAGAGTTGAGGAAAGGGGAAAAAAGAAATATATATAAAAGAGAGAAAAATAATTTAGACTTTTATCTCAATTTAGACTCATATCTCATGACCATCAGTACCTCTTTTCTCAGTCAATGCATGATAAAAGAAATTAATTCTCAAAATTAAAAAACTCAATTTATATTTTAATGTTATACCAAGATACGGGAGTAGGACCATCTAGTACTTTACTTATTATTTGGCCAAGATTCAGTTGATTTCTAACATAGCTACTTCAAATCTGAGAAACATTTCTCATCAACTAAGCCAAGATTTAGGTTAAATACGTTTCTACAGCACACAATTCGCACTAAATCTTGTAACCCAATGTCAACTAAATTTCACTTCTTTAATCTTCCAATTAAATAATGTCCGCATGACATGAATTAACCACCCCAAACACAGTTGAAAAGATGTCAAATACGAAAATTTGAAAAGTTATAAATCATTTCCAGCATCATACTTCCAGTACTATATTTGTTAGTACTCGAATATAAGAAGGGATAGATTCTAAGTGAGTTCAAAAGAAAAAGGTTTCAAACTGGGCAAATACAACCTTAACCCTTGACTAAAAATATATCAGGCAGGCAGGCTAACTCAAGCAGAAACAATATTTTAAAAAAGCAAGCTTTTTTTTCACACGGGAAGTGCCAATCATGAACTTTATTCCAATTTCTATAGACAATCACAGATGTATTAAACTACTATTAAATCACACATGTAATAAGCCATCGGAAGTGGTGAATTTCTCAGTATAATCATAAATAGTCAAAAGTATTCACGAAAGAGGTAAATTGACCTTTAGATTAGCCACGAAATTCTTTGCCCACTCGAACCTCAAAATTGTTTGCCCATGAAATTCTCCTCAAAATTGTTTGATCTTCAGAGTTGTTGTAGCGGGGTTCAGATGAATGGACTCATGTCATAACCAAGAGACTGTCAGAGCACAGAGATACAAATGGTGATAACGTGAGAGGGATCAAGTGTGAGACAGAGATAGAGATTTTAGGGTGAGAGATTTGGGCAAGGTAAAACGAGATAGAGAGAACATGTGAAGACGATGGTGGCTGAAATCCCTGGTGCCAATTTCTGATTTTATTGAAAAAAATTAGGAGTTTCAGTGTCATAACAAGTGTTTTCCTTATAATGTACTTTGATACAGGAAAATGAGGCTTTGTGGTAGTAGTGACTTCATCACTGGTTCTGTATGTCCAATCAAATTTCTAACTAAACAACAGTTTCAGCTTCAATTTCTTCGAGTTTAAGCGATGCACTTGCTAAAGTATTTTTCCCCCCTAAATGTTAATACTGAATATTGGATTCCTATTTTCTTATTGCAGACAAAGATATTCTTTCACGTTGAAAGGGATGACATGAAGGCTCTCTTTTTTGTGTCAAAATCAATTAGAAAAGCGATAACGGTGGAGTCGTCCTTTGATGATTTTAATTTTGAATAAATCTTGTACTAGCATTTATGCATTTTTATTATTTGTAATTTTCTTTGGCAGGCTTTATTTGCAAAAGGCACCCACTTTTCGTTTATCACCCCAAAAAAAGCTACCATGGGCATTCAAGATTGGGCTGAAAACGCTCCCAAAAAATTGAAAATTTTCAAATCTAGATTCAAGAATAGGATGGCCAAAATTGCTTATGACAGAAGATTCCTAGTCCATCATTAGAAGTTGTGCAGCCATTCTGAAATCATGGCTTAATAGAGAGCCCGATCCAACACCTTCAGGCCTTTAACCATTTTGCCTCATGGAAGTCTTTGCATTTCCAAATTGATTTACTACTTCAAAAATCTTCTTTGTGATTGATACTTCTCATTATTGTATTTGGGCTCTCGTCTTGTTAGTTGTTTCAAGTGGCTGGTGGAGACAATACGAGCACCCAAACAGGCAAATGAGAAGAGTCAAAGGGGGGAATGATCGTATCACAAGAGCAGACTTTTGAAGTAGGAAATCAGTTGGGAAATGCAAATACTTCTATGAAGCAAAATTGGTTGAAAGGCTCGAAACTGTTGCATCGGGCTCTTTGTCAAGCCATAATATCAGAATGGCTACATACCTTCTAATGCACTAGGTATCTTCTGTCATCACCATAAGGCCTTAGCCTCTTTGGCCATCACATTATTGGATCAAAATATGGGAATTTTCAACCTTTTGGGAGCATTTGCAACCCAATCTGGAAAGCCCATCGTAGTTTATTTTGGAGTGATATGTGAAAAATGCATTTCCTTTGCAATTAAAGCCTGCAAATTAAAATTACGAATAATAAAAATATATAAATAGGAGTATAAGATTTACTCAAAATTAAAATCATCAAATTACGATTGCTTTTTTAAATGATTTTGACACAAAAAAGAGAAATTTCAAGTCCTCGCTTTCAACGCAACATAATATCTTTATCTGCACCAAGAAAATTGGAATTCAATACCCATTATTAACATTTGGGAGGAAAATACTTTATCCAAATCCAAATTAAAGTATTTTACTCCTAAAACCCTAAACAAGCAAATGAACTATCTATCCTAAAACCCTATATGAAGTGCAATCTAAGTGTAGCACATTTTACTTATACGAAATAGGGAAAATATAAGGGAAAATATATTGCAAATGAAATAAAATCCTAAAATAGATTAATGTGTGTAAGTTGAGTAGATTGCCTGCAAATGAGGCTAACGCATAAGGAGGCCTAGGGGTCTAGCATTGGATAAGCCCATTTCTAGAGTTGCACTAACAGGAAACGAGGAAATCACAACTATCGTTAGGCTCGTGTGGTGATGTTACATATAAACTTAAATTAAAGCATAATGAAATTAATTAAATGCATAAGAGCACATAGGGCACATAGAAGCACAAAACACATAAACATAATATTCTCGATGCAAAAATCTTAAGGAAAGCAAATAAATACATAAGCACATAGCACATGAAAACACAACACACGGAGCCCTATCTATTATATTGTGGAGCCTAACCACAATCTAAATGGGGAAAAATAAAATCAAAATGCCCTATCTAAGTTATCTGTTAGGCTACCTGATTAAAATACAAATTTTCAAAATAAATTAAATTAACCTATCTATTACATTTTTTCAAATAATTGAGAAACAAAAATTGAATCAATAAATAAAATTAACAAATACTTAAAACAACAAAACAAAAGTAACAAATAATAACGACATATAGGAGCATATAAGAAAATAAATAAAATAACAAAGGTAGTGTGGGTACCTCTATTTGAAGATCCGGTAATAATACTAACAAGGTGAATAAACTTGTCAAGAAATAAATATTTTGGATAAATAAAACATAAAAAATAAATTCTAATAAATCGGGGGTAAAATGTACATTTTAACAAACAAGTGGCAAGATTCAAAATCTAGCACACTAAAGGGCAAAATAAATGTAAAGTTGAGCAAATTAAAGGGTAAAATTGAAATTACAGCAAGCATGGGGAGGTAAAATAAAAATTCCAGCATTTAATTAAAATGAAATAAAGGTCTGGGGATCAATTTACAAAGATTAAGGACTTAATTGGAAAAAGTATAAAGATCTAAGGGACATGATGATAAAACTGAAACCTAAGGGACTAGCATAAAATACCTATTTTATATAATAAAATAACTCAAAAGATAAAATGATAAAACTAAGTTAAAAAATTAAATTGATTAACTGAATTAATCTAATTATTTAAATTTTTTTTGATAAATACAACACTATTAGGATGGGGGTGGGGAATTGGTGTTGATGGAATTCGAACCCCCAACCTCTGGGGTGGAGTCATCGAGCACTAACCGCTCGACCCATCTATTTATTCCCTGATTATTTAAGTTAATTAACTAAACAAACACCAAACCAAAAGAATCAAAACAGGACAAACAAACAAAAGAAACAAAAACAACTAAACTGAAAAAAAAAATCAAAACTGAACGAAATACCAAGGAACCCAAATCACTGGTTGAGCACCCAAGTCAATATTCAAATCCTTCATGTCCCCGAATCATTCCTCTCAACCCAAAAACTTAAACGGGGAAATTATAACAAAGAAACCAAACTTCCAAACCAATATTCCTCGACTTTTTAAAATCATAATCGTAAATTAATTGATTACCTTCAAACTTCCAAACCAAAATTAAAAAAATAAAAAAATAGACATAGAGCTAGCCCTATTTCCTATTGATTTGGTTATCTTCATGGATATAAAAAACTGTTATTTTTCCTGTTCCCTTTTCTATTCTCTCAATCTTCAAATCATAAGAATGATAAATTTATTATAAATTAAGGTTTACAAATGAAATGGATTATTATTATGAACAAAAAAAATTTTAAAAAAAAACTGAAATTAAGAGATCGAAGAAGCAGAATAGAGATTACAAGGGTCAGCTTTACCTAGGTAAGCATTGCCTGGTCGATCTCAAATCTCTTTCTTCTCTTCTGTTTATTCAAAGTTCCCATTTTTCCTTTGTGAAAACGATGAAAAATAAGTAATTAATAACCAGACAATACGGTGTAGAGACAAGGACAAGTAACAACCAAACAATGCTACGTAGAGACAAGTAACCAAATAATATATTCCAAAACTTGAACTCGTCCAAATTAAAGGTCTACCAAGAGAAAACGAAATTGAACTAGTCAATATTCTAGAACTACTCAAAATCTCAGGGCAATTTTCTAATCATAAAATCCAATAACAAATTGAGACGATCCCTTAAAAATTTAGGGTTGCCTGGCAACAATTAGTATTCAACATATCAACAATTTATTTTCTCAATATTCCAACAGTAAGAATGGTAGATTCAATTATCAAATAACACGAACAAAAAGTCAGACTTATTTGTACGGGAAAACAAAACTTAAAATTGGTCTTATTCATCACCTCTAATTCACACTCTTGATGACGATGATACGCTGGATATTTAGAGCAAAAACCATCCAATCCCAATCCAAATGGATCGAAGCACTTGGACAAAGCCAATAAATATTGCAAATCCTTCTCAACTCGTCGTTCTCCGGCACAGGTCAGGAACAGAGAACTTTCAACATTAAAGCGAATACTGCGGAGCCCTTTCAGCATTTTTCGTCATACCAAATTTCATCAATAATTTGCCTTTGCACCTTTCATGCCATCATTAATGTAAAATACTATTTTTCTGCATGCAATCTTTAATATTACTATACTATTTTTCCGGGTTTATTTGGTGAATTGACTTGTGCTTTGACCAAAAAGATGAAGATAAGTTGACTGCCTCCCTCTTATATTAAAACAGTGGACTATAATTTTCAAACATCATATTTTTACCCTTTTTGGTGGGTTCGATTGTCACAATCCATATTCTTCTACGGACCCATTCTCTATTGGCCTCAAATTGAAGAACCTGCCTACGTTTCTTTTTTGTTGATCTCCTTACCTTTTGTTTTATTTTATTTTGTTTTGTTGTGTTTAGTGTTGTTTTATTTAAGGAAGGGCTAAAATTACGGAGGATTTCATAAATGACAACTACATAAAATCCCCCAAATTTTAGTACAATTACATAAATGCCCTTGCTTTTTAAGAAATTGCTCATACCTTGATTAACTATTGAAGCACGGTTTTTGGAATCTGGAAAACAAAAAGAAAATCAGTTAGAAGGAATTAGATTAGGAAAAAACATTATATGTAGGAGACAAATTTTCTACACATTCCTACATTTATATCCTAATAAACGCCCCCAATTTCTTACAACAGACTTATGCCTATCAAAATCAACCGTTAATATACGATTTTTCTGATTTTTTTTCCACTTCTTGTCAATAATATTTGTTAAGTATTGAGCATGTTGTGGAGGATAATGTAAAGGCTCATTCACTAAATATTAATTATTTAATTATTTATTTGTGTAAATATTAGAGTTAATATTCTGATGTTAATGATTAAATTGAACAACTTAATTGTTAAATTTGTGACACTTAAAAACTCTAGAACTTAATAGTGATAATATAAGTAACTTACTAAAGCCTTGATGGTTCACAATGACACTTGAATTTTAATCGTCCAATCATTTGGTTTTTTATTTGTGTGTTAATATTGTTATGAAGATTAATTTGGATAGGTGATGTTGGTAATTGATTTAGTACAATTAGTTCACTGGGTTGTAACCTTGAAACCTTAAGACCAAGAAACATTAGTGTAAATTGAGTCATGTATAGTTGCGTGTGTAGTGTGTAAAATAATTGAATTAATAAAAAGCAAAAAAGGTTGGTCTGATTGATGAATTGCTCGGAATTCATGTTGGAGGTGGCAAAAATTTGAGACAAGTAGGAGAAGTTAGGAGCTGAGTTATCCTCTCAAGTTTGACCAATCATAATCAGTTAAGAAAAGAGAATGAAAAAGGGCTAAAAAACATCTGAGCAAGCAGCAAGAGAAACTAGAGAACTACCAAACTAAGCTAAGGGTTTTGAGGAAAATTCAAGGTTGAAGAAACAAGTTGGGATACCTAAATAGGTAATCGCACTTGTATTCTTAAGCTTAATTATGAATTAACAAGTATAAACTTTGTATATTGAATGATGGTATGTGAAAATTTGCTAGAAGCTTGAGAAAAGAGAAGGAAAGTTGAATCAACAACAAAGCACTAAAACATGAAATGATAGCTTGGAGATGACGTAGGCTGTGGCGGAGTTTTAGCGAGGTTGTGACTTATGGTTTGACATGGTGTCTTTAAGAACTTGTTCTAAGATAAATCTAGTTCCTAAAATTGAAAAGGTCATGATTTTTGTTCAGTGTGACATGAGATATTGTGAATGGGACAAACTGGGGTTGAAGAATGCATATTGCAGTCTTGCTAGACCAGTTTTAGTAAATTAGAAGTAACTTTGTATAGGAAGTTTAAATTAAATGATTATTGTTGATTTAGAAACTAGATTATAGGACTTTTCTGTTGTGTAGGAATCCTATACTATTCCCTTCTTGATTAAATTGGACTGAAAGACCAATCTTGTACAAATAGGATTGGCAATGAGTCAAATTTAGGCCTGATTTTGAACCTATTATTGCTGGAATCTGAGTTGATTCTCTTCACAAAAGTTCTAGTTCTTGAAATGTAGTTTCCAACCATGTAATCTTCAAGTCCTAATTCTAGGTGAATTGGACCCATTATTCACTAAAAATAAGCCAAAAATCCAATCTTGTGTAACCAGGATTTTTTATATGCCAAGTTATGACTTAATTTCAACCCTGCTTTTGTTGAAATTTAGATTTATTTTCTATAAAATTGTTGTTCTTGAAATCTAGTTTCTAGATGTAATTTTGACGTAATTGGAGTTGTGTACTAAACGTTATGCCCAATTGAATTCGGGTACTTGGTTTAGTTGAAACTAGAATATTGATAGTAAATAAATTGGTTTTTTATTAGAATTTGATTGGATTAAGGTGGAAACTAGAACTTCTTGTCTTTACAAAAAATGTTCCAAACTGAGTCTAGTGTATAGCAGTACTAAGCTTTTGAGATATGGTTGAGTGAAAATGGAGTTAGGCCTGTTTGAACAGCCTTTGGATAGGCTACCGCGACATGAACACCCGTGGCTAATCCCACATCTACTCTCTATCCATCAACTCAACTTGCGGGTCCTCTCCTAAGAAAACCTAAAATTTAGTTTTTTGTGCATTTGCTTTGATTTAATGATTAAACAATTTACTTCTAATTGATAGGTGCTTCAAGCGATCAAGGGACGAACATTTGAAGAACCTATAAACCTAGTATACCAATGAGTGTTTTGAAATCACTTTTATTTATTAACCTCAAGTATTACAAAAAATTATGTGACTCATTGTAAAAGTTCAATTATGTGACTCGCTACTATATGACTTGACACTATACTTGTTAGTTGTGCTTGTACTAGTTATCAACCCAGCTGTGTTCTAAAATGCTTTTATACTTGTGCATGTGGAATTCATTTGGACCCTGCCTTATGTATGTCCACTCTGGCTGAGCCAAGAGAGAGCCTGGTCACTCATTGCTGGTTGCCTTGACATCTTAGACCAATCTACAAGGAGATTTTGCAAGTTAAGGAAGTGTATGAGAAAAGTACTTCGGTAACTTTCAAGTTACCAAATGGCATATAGAGGCTACTTGCAAGATTGAAGAATTATTGGATTTTTGCCATGGCACATACTTGACTTGTTCTTGAATATTATTTGATATGTTCTCGAGAAATACTTAATTTGATTCTCTTCTGTATCCTCCCTTGCTTATGTTAGGAAATCAATATGCAAAAATAATTTGACGCAGCAGAATTGAAAATTGATTTCTAACTAGAATCATTGATTATCTATACAAAATCTAAAACGCACCTTTTTAGCGACGTAAATAAAAAGTAATCTGATCAAAGATATCAACTACAGCCACACACGTATCCAGCTTCTAAGGTATCCACATGAATGCCTTCTTGGGATCCTCATCAGGATCGATCAACACCAAGTGAATATGCTAGATCCACTTGACACGCCAACAAAGCAAAGAAAATTGTATGAAGAAAAACTATTTTTCTCTCTCTAGTTTTCTAACATTATATTGAATCTCATGTCAAGTCTTGGTGTTTAGGACTTATTTATAAAGTAATAATTAAGACATCTTGTCCAACAAGAATTTGGTAATAGGTAACCATTACCTATTAGGATATCTTACCAAATAAGATATTTAGTAGGTTCTAATTTCCTTCAAAAGGAAATTCTTCCGCTACTATAATTTCTCTATTTATTAATAAGTCCTTGGGATTAATTGTCTCACAAATTAATCCCATAATTATTATATAATTATTTAAATCAATTTAACCCAAGAATTAATTCTATTGTGTGTGAGCATTTAGGATCCTAATCACTCGGCAACAAAAATTATAATCTTAAACTTAATTGGCATTTAGTACAAAACCAACAACTTACTTGTCTAATTTATTTATTAGTTGAACATGATGAGCTTTACGGTGCACTTATATGTCTTATTGGTTTAAAGTGAACCTTCTAATATTATTTGGTTTCCTTAAAGGCGGAAAGTTTCGGCATAAAGTGGTGAGCTTATATCCTTGTAATAGCATAGGCTATTATACTGGTTTACATATGAGGCCTAAATGGCTCACAATTTTGCAATTATTTTGAGTTGTGTAATTGTAAATTAAGTTTAATTAATTTTGAACGTGTGGCTCGTGAGTTTTGGCGAGAGTTAATTTTGAGTGGGCTTGGGTCGAGAGCGTGACAGATAAGATTTTCAATTAAGTAATTTTTTATTTTCATATTAAGTAGTATTCTTTTGCTATCTAATTACTAGACTTTTTTATTTTGCAAAATTTTGTAAGTTTAAAATTAAATGCAATGAGGAAAGAACCATCTAAAGGATTTCCAAAATTTTTTACTACCAGCCTTGACCCGTGCAACGTGCAAGTTAACATTTTTCTTCCTACGATCGTGGCTATTGGAGGCAATTTTTATGGGCGTTTGGATGGTTATTTTTTGAGATGTTTTTTAGAAAATACTACTGCAGCAGATGTGTTTATGAGTTAAACAGTTAATTGAAAAACATGTATGGTGTTTTTAAAAATATGTTTCTAAAAAACAGATCCAAACGAACGAAGCTTAATCTTCAAATTAACCTGAACTCTCAGTCATTTCGAATTCACCTTTTATTTTCTTTAACATATTCCATAACCATGTAAATTATTAGCTTTAATTTATTTTAAAAACACTTAATGTTTTAGTGTATAATTGAAGGGAGAGAAAAAGGGATTTATTTGTTAAAAAGTATGCTACAGCAATAGAAAAATAATAAGAAAGGAAAATTCATAAAAATGATAAGAAGGACTTAGGAAGAGAGTTGTAATTCTACAAATATATGGATGCTATTAATATATCAATTTTCAAAATTCATAAACTGATTATGGAAGGTAGTAAGGTATTTAAATAAATAAGAAATGGCAATTGAGAAATTTTAGCAAAATACCTAAATTATCATAGTAATAAAATATTTAAATAAAAAAATTTGGAAAAGCTTTGTATGCATACATGCATTTAGAACTCCAAAAATTGCACTACATAACGCTCAACATATAAAAAAAAATAGCAAAATGCGTATGTAAGGCAAAATCAGGTTAATGCCTATGACGATGGTAGCAGTCAAAACGGTCTTAATTCATCCAATACCCAAGACTAGAGAGAACATATTGTTGAAAAGAAGTGAAAAGCATACAATACAAATGCAACATTTTCTTCACCTTGAAGCTGGATTAGGTAGGCCCCCATTGCAGTGATCGCTACCCGTCGCAATCCCTTCGCAATAATGAAAATCTATTGGCTGAAACATGGCATTCTCTTACATCTTTCCACAATCCTTTTGACTATAATCAAATAATCAATCCTTTTTGTTTCTTTATTGGAAGTCACATATAATGTCTCGACGAGCAGTTGTCTTCTTGTTGAAAGAATTCTATAATGAACCATTGCTTTTATTTACCGTATCTTTGTTTGTTTTTCCATGTAAGAGTTAACAAATTTCAAGCGTGTATAATATAGGGGCATAATGGAAAAGTTTTTTTTTTTTTTTTTGTTTATAAACTACAGTATTTATAAACGTGTAGAATATTTACAGCTAGACTGTCTCCAATTATTCCATGGAGAATTTCTGCTATAAATCATAATTTATGAAGGCTACAATCTTAAGTATTTGTATCGTTGTAGAATAAAAGAGTTTATTATCATGAACTCTTATGGTGCAATATTACATTCTTAGCTCTGTTCAAGAAATTTATAGTTCAAAACAAGGGGAAGAAGAAAAAGATCCACAGAATGAAAAAGAAGTTCATTTCTTACTTTCCTTAAATATCTAAACCCTGATTATTTATCACGTTCACAAATTACATCAAGGAAAAAGCGGGCTATAATTTGTTTTAAACACATCAGAATTCAGTAACTTAAGCGTACATTGTTCTATTCTCAATTCCATGAAATTGAGGATTTTTATGGACTTAGAATGAAAGACAGCTCTGTTGCCAGAAAGGGCTTCGTTACTATCCCAAACTCTCCAAGAATTTGAGATTCGTGTGTGAAGATCCATTTTCCTTCACGGCCTCCATAGCCAAGCTTCTCCATTTAGCAGCATTTCCTCTTATATTTTCTCCCTTTTCTCCACCTCCCATCACAATATCCAAGCACCTGCTGATCTCTTTTCTCTCCACCACTCCTTCTGCATTAGCTTTAGCTTTTATCCCATTACCCCATACTTCCTCAATTAGTTTTATATTTGTTGTCTGATCCGAAAATTGTGGGCATCCCACAAGTGGAACACCAGCGACGAGACTCTCCAACGTTGAATTCCACCCACAGTGTGTGATAAAACAGCCTATAGACTTGTGACAGAGTACCTGCATTTGTGAGCACCATGGCACCATTATCCCCTTTTCACTCTGCTCATTTTCCATCATTTCCTTTACTTCTTCTTCTTCATTATCCGATTGTCGGATGACCATCAAATAAGACCTATTATCTTCTTCTAATGCATGAAAAATCTCTTTCTTTTGCTCTTTAGTTAATGTCGCAAAGCTTCCAAATGATACATAAACGACCGAGCGCTCTGGCTTTGAATCCAACCATGTAAGATAATCCTCTTTAGGGCTGTCAAATAAGTCACAACCAACATGTTTGTCAGTTAGATCCATGCCATCAGAAAAAGCAGAAGGAATCAAAGGTCCAATTGGGATCACATTTATGTTATCAACAGCTCTGATTGATGCTTGTTCTAATTCATTGAAAGTGTTGACTAGAACACAAGGTTTAGAGTCTTGCTCTAGGATATTTATATGTTCATGGAGAAGAGGCACTATAGAAGCAAAATATGGACTAGAAGGCATTAGTACGGTGGGCAAGTCACTACTCAAAAACAATGGAAGATTAGGCAATCGTATTGAAATTGAGGGATCAATTTCATGATCACTATCATAAACACCATCCTGGCTGTTGAAGTATCTGTGATAGATGGCGAATACAGTAGCACTCTGAATCACTAAAAAAGCCGATGGTATATGCATCTCACTGGCCACCTCTGCTATCCAAGGCAGCAAGATTGTGTATATTATGCAGGTAACAGGTCGGCCCTCGTTAGACAAATTCATAATCAACTCCCTGACAGTTTGGGACCCGAAGCGTTTCAAGTCCACGAAAAACCTCGAGACATCACGCTTTTTTTGGGACTCCTTGTCATCGTAGCCATCGGAAAAGGTGGCATAGCGAAGACCATTATAGTTCGAAGGGGTAGCATTGATGCGGCTAAAGCCATACACGGTGGTGGCAAAGGTGACTTGCGCACCATTTCGCGCGAGGCTCTTAGCTAGCTGAAGAGTTGGGTTGATGTGGCCTTGGGCTGGAAGAGCAGTTAAGAGAAAGTGTCGAGGCTTCTCCATGGTTGTTGATTAACTAGTTGTGTAACTCTTTTGACTATTTAATATTGTGATTTTTTAGTAGGTAGAATGCTAATGGAGGAGATTGAAAGGTTATGTAGAAAATACATTGTTTGATGACTTTAATTATGCCTTATGATTAGCTTTTAAGTTCAGTCTTCACATTGTTTGACTACCGTGCATCATAACCTGACTTAGTAATACATTTCAAAGTCTCTGCTGAGAAGGAAATGGACTTTTTTGGCTTCATTCGATGGACTCCACTACATTGCCGCTTCTTTCAGTATTTTGCAACACCCGGTCTGGAAACTTCGTCAAACACTCCCTTTCTAGATTTGAATATGTGAACTAAAGGTATTAACAAAGCAAAAGTATTTTGATTATCCATTCAGAAGTATAGACGTAGGCAATGACGTCCAATTCGAATGACACTAATCCACCCTGATTGAAGTCTTCAAATATTATCGGAATTGGCACTCGGGATGTATTATTAGGGCCCTTCATGGGCATATCAGTAATATATACCACTTGGGTCTATTAGTGAGTTGGAAGACTGAGAGGGACTTGAAGGCAATTTTGTTAAACCTAACTTGAATTCTTTGACCCCAAAAGACTAGGTTCTCTCTTTTCTTCTTCTCTCCCAACTCTCTTCACCTAAATTCTTCCTTCCATTTCTTGAAGAAGGAAGTGATATCTCTCACTCTCAAAGGGAACCAAGTGGAGGAGGTCTTGATTCTTCCATGCCAACTTCTCATCAAGGTAACTCTCTTTCTCTTCCAAAGTCCAATTTCACTTTCTTATTTGACTCTTTTAATTTTGGTGGGAGTGATAGTATTAGACTTGTTGGGGTCTTTAGGCTTCTAAGGGTTTATGCTTGTGTTGTGATGTGTGAATGTGGGTGTAGTATGGTTTCTTGGCATTGATGAATTACGGGTTTAGATCCTTGAGGATAATGTGTGATTTGTGGTTGGGTTTTGCAATTTCGAAGATATATTATGTTGTGTTGTTTTCTTGGCCTATGACACCATTTTTGAAGCTGTTTTAGTGCTGGATTTGTGTTGTTGGGAGTTGAAAGTCTTGAATCTGGTTTTTTGGGGGTGTTGTAGGTCGCAAATCACCTTACCTGGGCTCATCCGCGATGCCATCTGTGTCGCGGATGAGGCTGCAGCTCGTCAGGGGTGACTCTTTGGAGCCATCCACAGTGTCAACCGCGCCGCGGATGACACTACGGATGGGTTGCCCCAGTGCCTGTCCCAAGCCGATGCGGCTGGGACCACGACTGTTTGCTGTTGGTGAGCTGCAGCGTGAGCCGTGTCGTGGCTGACGTAGCGGGTCGCTCCAGTTCTACCTTCTTTTGTTTCGTTTTGCATGTTAAGTTAGATATAAATCTCAGTTATGTCTTGTTAATAGAATTAGAGATTGATTGAGTGTTAATTGTGTGTTATAGGCGACGAAGATGATCTTTCCTACTCAGACTATTTGAATTAGTCTTTGATCGAGGTAAGTAGTCCTTGATTCTCTTTGCCTTTGGAAAAGTACTTTGATAATTGAAAAGCTTTGAAATGTTATTTTCTATGCAATTTGGCTTGAGTTTGGTTATCTTATGTTTTCTCTATGAAATGTGAATACGTGGGTTATTGATAAATTGATTGATTATTGGAATGCTTGACCTCTTATACGAAATGGCTATGATCGGGCTAGTTCCTTAATATGGTGTTTGATTTATGACCTTTGAATCGTACTAACCAGATGAAAATTAGTTTTGAACTAGACCAACCGGGTGAAAGTTGGGCATTGAACCGTGTTAACCGGATAATAGTTAACAACTGGATATCCAAGGTCATTGACCACTAATTACATGAGCTCTAATTGTTTTGATACCTTGGCTTATGATATAATGTGAAATGTTTGTGTATTGATCACGTATGTTTACAAACGAGATGTACAGCTGTTTTGTCATTTGAAAACTATATGTATACGTATAATGATCTCAAGCCACAAAGAGATCATTTACTACTTATTGGGTAATTTGTCATTCACCCCATTATTTGACCTCATAGGTGATGATTTTGTAGAAGGAGATTGGGACTACTTTTGGGCCTCTTAAGTTATACATTTGTATTTGACATAAGAGATTATTTTGAGATTGTTCATTGTATAGCCATATTTTTTGCATAAACTAGGTTATACATGTGATCCCCTATTATTTTTGTAATGGGGAAATGGAAATGTAAATGAATAGTGTATATTTTGGAATGAATGGAATGACAATCTTTTAGGCCATTGTTGTTATTATATTAAGCTATGGTTGATTGTCTTATGTTTTGTATCGATTAGTCTTGTGTTCTAGTGTAACATAGGGCACGGCGGGTGCCACGTCTCGTATCGTGGGGCGTGACATGGGAGATGGGACCTGGTTTTGAAGATCAAAGAAGAAATAATATGCGTGTTTTGTCATGTTCGTAAGTCGCTGAAAATTCAGCCATTGTTGTACGATATACAGCAGTTTCTCTATATGCATTGTCTTGTAGGCCAGAAAGTTAAGTCATATAGGCCGGAAATATTAATCCTTGCTTTCCACTTGCCGTTAAATTTTTTCTTTTCTATCCAATGAAGACCTAACCTTTACAGGTGAAGCAAAAATTCAGTGGAGACCTAAATATTCAAGAGAGTAAAAATGAGAAAGTATGAGAATCAAATTAGATACTCATGGTACCTATTTAGAGTAAATTCTAAGTAAGTTCAAGAGGGAGTAAAAATGAGAAAGTATGAGAATCAAATTCTAAGTTAAGTAGTTAGAGTAAAAGGCACCAATGTTACCCAAACTTATCACTGAGTGTCACATTAGTCCTCCAACTTTTAATTGTGTCAATTAGGTACACAAACTATGTAATTTGCGTCGAATTGGCATCACACTCAGTTTTCCGGTGGAAGTTCACGGCAGTGTGATGTTCCACCGGAAAATCGAGTGTGACACCAATTGGATGCAAATTACATAGTTTGGGTACCTAATTGACACAATTAAAAGTTGAGATACTAATGTGACACTAAGTGATAAGTTTGGGTACCATTGGTACCTTTTACTCTTAGTTGTTATTTGTCGAGGTAACTTGCTCTTAATAATAAAAATAAGTAAATGAAACTTGTGTAGTATTACATGGAAATAGTGATATTCATAATTGGATTAAGGCGATAAATCACAACTCAAGCACTAAATGAACTAATTCATGCAAACTTAACATGGAAATAGGAACGCTCATGAGTTAATAACATCTAATTCATAGATAAAACTAATTTTGAATACAAATAGAACTGAATCCCAACCAAAAGTAGTAATTTACATAGATCATAATTCAACTCTCATATGTTGTGACCATTAGCAAATTCTTGACCCTAGAACAATTTTATTTAACAAGTTTTCTCCTTATTTGTTTACTTTAAGTTGAATTACTACATGCTAGTATAAGTTCTTACCAATTTCAACTATTTCAAGTATTGTTTATTTTAATAATAGAGTGAGTTGTAACCTTGGTAATTACAACATTTTGTTTCCTTGTTGGATTATCATTAGTATTTCCCCTATTACAATTGACCCATGCACCAGCAGTATAAAAGTTATTAGGTTAATTTGTTACTTTTTTGTGTGTGTTTTACATTGCTTTTATTGCATATATTATAGTCTTAATACATACATACATATAGATATAACTTGTACACATACACATATAATGTACAAGTTATATCTATATGTATGTATGTATAGATAGATGGATATTAGCTAAATAGATAGATATATCATAAAAATAAGTGTGTGTGTGTATAGTAATACATGGAATACACTTGTAACGCGATATAAGTATTACATTAAGAGTTATTAAAATATTATTTGTCAAATGCAGACGCGCGACGCCCTGCCAGTTGAGTGCCGAGCAAGACGCACACTACTGCTTGCTGCCGTTGCGGGATTTGCTTGGTTCTACACCTACGTGCGGCTAAACTTGCTGGCTGACTGTCCAGGACGGCCTTGCCAATCATTGCCGAGTCGCACTCCTAAGTATCGCTAAGGGCCCGGCTGGTTCCGTGCATTTCCTCCTTAGTGCGAACCGTCCCTTTCCTCCCTCAACGCATAGTAAACAACTGTCTTTGGCAAGCCGTTCTGCAAATTCCTTAGCATTTCCCGAGCATCATAACTTGAAAAACATCCGTTGCCTTGACGTTCCCAGTCATACGTACAAGGACTTTGGTCATTCCATGCCAACCCGTACTCATGAAGCGCCGGGCTGCAGCCTGGGGGTCTAACAAACAGGCATGTGACTAGTGCGACTGACTAGTAAGCACGGAGTGCGGATGTCTAGGAGAATCAACAAGCGGGGCATGCGACCAGCATCCAAATAGCCCGCGCTCGGGCATATGACCAGGAAGAATGAACTTGGATGCCTTTGTGTATTTCGGCCAGTAGCTAGCCCTTTGTTAGCTGTGCGATTTTCCGCATATATAGAGGGGTGAGGCAAGTGAACTAGGAAGGGGAATGAGGCCGGTATTGTGCTTGCAAACCCGGTATAGTGTTAATACAAGTAAAGGTTGGTCGTTGAAGCCGTAACTTGTGGTTTTGCTTTCCTACTCATTCCTAAACTTGTTTTAAGTGTCCCGTTCTTGTTTTAACTTTGTTCTATGGGTTGGGTAAGAACCTCCATTGCTGGGAATGGAGTGACTAGACTTCGTTCAAACTTCATTGCTTCGGCTAAGTCTGTGGGAACGATTCCTAAGTGTTACTTAGCTTTTGTTTCGTGCACAAGTAAAGGGATTAGTGCAATTAAGGCTGAGTCACACTAGGCGAGTGGGGTTGCCAATCACGAAGGCCAAATCGGTGCTGGAACGAATGCGAATCATGACAATTGTTAGTATTAATAGACTAATCGTTAGTGGTTATTATCAATTATGACTATTTAGTGCATATCATAATTTAAACAAAATCATTAGTGTGTTTGTGTGCGTGTTAGTGTGTATGTATGCACACAAATGCTGACACGCAAACACAAAGATATATACATATATACAAACATACATACATATATACATACAGACATACACATATACATATACACACACAGAGGCACATATACATATATATATATATATATATATAGATACACACACATATATGTATGCACACAAATGCTGACACGCAAACACAAACATACATACATACATAACTATATATACACACACAGAGGCACATATGCATATACATATATATATGTATATATACATACACATGCAAAAATGCACATACATACGTGTATGTATGTATCTATATATATAGACACACAATATATGGCCATAAAAATTGTCATTTTGACTTTATTTGATCGGCAATTTGATTTCAACTCAAGGCAAATGTCCAACTAGATAATTCACTTTGAATCTAGCCAGGCAAATGTCCAACTAGATAATTCACTTTGAATCTAGCCAAATTTAAGGTTGTATAAGTCAAAATCAATTTTGTGTTAATAATTTTACTTCTATTGACCGTTTGACTTGCTGTTACACATCGACAGTTTGACTTGACTAAAGTTTGGATATCTCCGGATGAGCTTGGTTTTAAACTTCAATTTCAAATATAATTTAGGCAATAAAATCTGGCAAATAGGTCCAATTGTCAGCTGCCATCCAAAGTTGTATGGAAGATAATCCAGAGAAGCCGGATCCTTCATTTTCCTTACGTTGACTAATCTATTTTTTAAGGTATGTTGTGACTTGTGATGTGCCTTAAAGTGATTTGTTTTCAGCTTTTGATATGGACAAGGAATATGTGGTGACCAAAAAAAATGGTCTTTTGTGCAAATGGGCTTGATATACTTGGAACCATATTTGTCTGTGCACTACAAATATCGTCTTAAAGCAATCGCATCTTCCAGCCGTATTCCGGAAGTTATTCTCTAAGCGTATGTTTGGTTCATGGGATAACTCGTGATTAGATAACTAATCCCATATTATCCATGTTTGGTTAAATTTTTTAGGCAATATTGATTATCCTACCTTACTAACTTAATCCCTCATCCACAAGATAAAATAATCCCATGGGGAGTTAGGATTAGTTATGTTGAGATGAAACGTACCTAGGATTAAAAAGATTCAAACAAATTTAACCCTATCCTTATCTCATAATCAAAACTAATCTACTTTCTTTTCAAATTCTCTCTGGAACTAACCCGCCTATCCTGAAAAAAAAATAATCTGTCTTTTTTTTTTTTGGCTAACCCCGTACGTGGGGGTGGGTGCCACTCCAGATTTTATTAATCATAAAATAATAATATAAAAAAATGGAGTGGGACCAAACTTGACCTCCAGATAAAGAAAAGTAATAAAAAAATAAAAATACAAACTTTGATTTATTTAAAGTACTATTCTTTTCCTAGTCTATTACAGTTATTACATTTATGCTATTGATATGACAATTCTTATAATATTGTTTGAATATTATTTGTTGAATTACCAAATAAAAATAATAAAGTATATGATTCCATCTTATATTTTAGCATATTATAATTTTTAGAATATTATTAAAATGAATTTTGAATTATCAAATAAATATAATCAAACAAATTTAAGGGAACGTTAGTCAATAAAATGATATCCAGTCTTGAACCAATATCGGATGACTCATCCCAGAATTCAGCATACCAAATTTGTTACCAACCAAATATAGGATAGGCGGGATTGTAAATACTGGAATGACTTATCCCAAGATTACTAAGTTGCATTCTTAAACATCCTTACTAAGTTGAGTGTGGATTATTATACTCTGACTATATCAGTTGGTGGTGGACCACCATTCATGTATGTGTTGAATTGATTGGTGAATCTCAATTTCCTACTATTGTTCTTATGGTTAATAATTTTGAAGTTAAAATGTTGTAAAAAGAATCGAGTATGAATGGTTACCACTTTGCAAAAAAATTGACCATTTAAAAAAAAAATTGCAACGCTTAAATCAAAACCTCAATTTGTGTGGGTGCAAAAAGACAAAAGAATTGCAAGCCTATTTTGGAGAGTGGAGAATCTAGTAATATGGCTGCTTTTTATAGATTAAATGATAATAAGAAATTTTCCTATAGTTTTGCCACTTAAAATGGCAAATAATACTACAACACTTTTTAGAGTATAATTATGTGACATAAAAAGATGAATTAAAACTTTAAAAAGTGATTCAAAAACATCTTTAAAGAATATTCTAAAATAATCTTCTAAAATGCCTTGTCCAAACTAAACCATTGTTTCGAAGACAAAGTGTGCAATGGGTTCTTCGAAGATGTTGCATGAACAATTGTAGACTTGGAATTTGATTTAAAAGTTTATAGTTCTACATATTTTAATTAAAACACTCAACATATAAAATCTATATGAATTTTTTTTAGTACAAAGATTAGTTTAATCACACAGAATTGATGTCAAGAGTTAAAATTTAACATAATATTCAGATGGGAAATAGATGAATTGAATAGGCTAAAATGAAGAAGCCAAGAATGGAGAAATAAAATTACAACATGCCGATCATTGTATCAAGTGTTGGTTTTGTACTAAAGCCAATTAATTCTAAGATTATAATTTATATTTATTGCCAAGTGATTAGGAACCTAAAGGGTCACACACAATAGAACTAATTCTTGGGTTAAATTGATTTAAATAATTATGTGATAAATATGGGATTAATTTGTGAGATAATTAATCCTAAGGGCTTATTAATAAATAGAGGAATTATATTAGTGGAATAATTTCCTTTAAGGAAATTAAAACCTACTAAATATCTTATTTGGTAAGATATCCTAATAGATAAGGGTTACCTATTACCGAATTCTTGTTGGACAAGATGTCTTAATTATTACTCTATAAAAAAGTCCTAAACACTAAGATTTGACACGAAATATACAATATAACGTTAGAAAATTAGAGAGAGAAAAAACAGTTTTTCTTTATACAATTTTCTTCATGTTAAGGACGTGTCCAGTGGATCTAGCATATTCACTTGGTGTTGATCAATCCTGACAAAGATCCCAAGAAGGTATTCGTGTGGATACCTTAGGGGCGAGATACATGTGCGGCTGTGGTTGACATCGCGTATCTTTAATCGGGTTAATTCATTTAATTACGTCACCAAAAGGTACGTTCTCGTTTTTGTATAGATAATCAATGATCCTGCTTAAAAATCAACTTAAATTCCGCTGCGTCAATTATTTATTGGCATGTTGATTTCCTAACATCAAGGACGTTAGGGAACACAATATTCCACTGTCTTTGAAAAAAAATGTTAAAAGTCAATAAAATGAAAAAAGGATGAAAGATATTTTATTAATGTAGCTTAAAATGAAGGATTTTTTCAAGAGAGAGTATGGAAGAGGTAGATCTAATCAAATATAAATTATTCCAAGGTTTTTTTATATTTGGTTATGGGAGTCCCAATCAATTCCCAACCACATCCATATCTAAATGGTATTAATGGGTATAATCCCAAATAAGTTTAATCCCATATTATTGATACCCATCATGCCCAAATTAAATCCTGCCCAAATTAAATATGGGTATGGGATCCCATTGGGTTTTGGAACATATTGCCATCTGGTGGTGGTGGTGGTCATGGTGATTGTGATAGTACTACAGTTTGATGGCGATGGTTGTGGTGGTAGTGGTTGTGAATTTGGTGGTTGTAGGGGCAAATTAATTAACAATTTTGTTATCACATCTAAGTACCATCCTGGGATGACTAATACCACTCTCCATGGAATTATTTTATTCCATATGTGATGGCATGCAGTCAGCTTACAAAATACTAATGCTTTAAGCATTTAATTATTTATTTGCATAACTATTAGTGTTAGAATATGTAGTTGTGTTAGTGATAGATTTGGACAATTTTAATTATTAAATTTGTCACAGTTGAGAACCCTCGAACCTAATAGTGATCATACAAGTTACAAAAGTCTGTTAGTGTATGCCCTAAAACCAAGTTAGTTTTTGAAATTTTTATTACGCTTATTTTGTGTTATACTTATATATGTGGCATTTTCTTTTTCATTTAATACTTGTTATTAATATTACTTGTTTATTTGATAAAGTCCATAGAATATTAACTGTGTATAAGAGATTGTAAGAGTTACAATGATGAGACTCTTATTACACATTAAGTTATATTCTTAAATATCCCTAGTCGTAGTATTAATGAGATTGGACATCATTAATATGGGAAGACTAGCACATACTTTGCCTCTACTTATGGTAAGTAGTAGTTGATCTCGTCAACTATGGCGTGTGACACCTAAGCTGGTATGTGGATGCTTGTTAGAGAACAAGTTCATTGGATTGATCCGCCGAGAGTTACTATTCATAGTGCTAATGAATTATACTCTTAATGGCAATGGTGTAAGTGATCCTTAGACTTGAGATTACCATGGTATCTTGAGTGTGGATTGCTATGCTTTGACTCTATTGCTCGGTGCTCGTAAAAGAGTAGCCCATACGGTAGAGATTGGGTATAGTATGAAGCATGGAAGGATAGTGAGTAATCGATATAGGATTCACCACTCCTTATTATAGGAGAGTATATCCCGGATTGGCCACTTGTTGAAATATAACTTAAAGAATCTTTTGCGCAAAAGTGAAAGTATGACTTGAAAGAGTTTCAAGGTTATACTTTTATGGAAAGTTATATTTTGGGAACAAGAAATTGTTAATTAGTCATTTAAAGATTGCGCACTACACTCTTAGACTAATTGGGATATAGTGTGGTGAAAGGATATTAATTACACGGTAACATTGTCATTGATAGGTGTAGTCTACCATGACTTTCCTATTCACTTGGGTGGTCATGATGCATTGCTAGACGCCACTCATGATCTATAAGTGCAAATTAATTAATTAGTGAATTAATGATAAATTAAAGTGTTAATTTATCTGGCTCTTAATTAATTAATTAATGAGTTATAATTTGTACTTATTGCCAACGTGAATGGAACCTAATGGGTCACACACAATAAGAACATGGTCTTTGGGTTAAATTGTTATTAAGATAAGTATATGATACTTATGGGGTTAATTTATGTGATAAATTAACTTAAAGGACTTAATTATAAATATTCTAAGTCTTGATGGAAATTAGTTTCCTAAAAGGAATTAAGAAGCTATTTGGTTTTCTTACGGAATAGGTTTCCTAAAGGAATAGGATTAGCTTAAGGTAAGCTTCCTAAACCTTCTTGGTTTCCAATTGCTCTTGTTTCCTTAAAGACTAGGATACTACATCTATAAATAAGTCCATGCCTTGACTCTTGGAAGATTGATGAAACAAAAGATAAAATTTAGAGAGAGAAAAATTGAGAGAGGCGTGTTTTCTCCCAAGAAAAACGCCACACCCTCTTCTCCCTAAGGGTTAGGGTTTTGTCTTCCTCCTCTTCTTGTTCTTGTGTTCTTCATGATATTCAAGGGAGCTAGCACTCAAAAGGCAAGGCAAGCAAGCCCAAAGGTTCCTAAAGATCATGTTCGTGTGGATACTGTTGGAGGCTCGACACTTGGAGGGCTTTTCATGGTAAATCAACACCTTCATCGAATAGGATCTTACCCTTTGAAGCATAGAAACCATCTATGCTTGAGGTATTTGTGCTAAACACCCTTTAATCGTATAGATTACATCAAAGAGATCCATGGCTAAGGTAATAAATTTTTAAATTTTCCCCTGCGTTACTCCCCTTATTACCTAACAAAGTCTTGGTTGTTCACATCCGTACGTAATTTTAGTTGTCCGAGCATTTATTTATTTGTGTGTTGATATTATTATTAAGGTTAATTTGGATAGGTTACGTCAATAATTAGATTTCAAAATTAACTCACTATGTTATAGCACCTTAGACCCCAAGACCAAGAAACCTTAGTGTAAATTGTATTCGTGTGCAATTGCGTTTGTGATGTGTAAAATAATTTGGATTAATAAAAGTGGGATATTCATTACATTTTATATTAGCTAAATTTAGTCTTTAAAGTGGAAGAAAAACAAAGATTGCAAGGAGCTGAAGGTAATCCAGGGTCACTAACATCTCATGGTTTTGTTTTCTAGTTAGTTGAATGCATTCTTAACTTATAAGAAGACAAATAAACAAGAAAAAGTTTAGTATTTTATGATATAGAAGAGGGATTTGAACAGAAATAAAGACATGCATGGTTAGAGAACTTGAACGCAAGTTAAGCCCATATACACTAGACTCAAAGGGCTTTTCAGCGGTATCAAGATCATGCCTTGATTCTCCACAAATTAACACTAGAATGCTTAAGAACTTGACCTAAATTTTAAGACTGTGTGACTAGGCTGATAATTTGTAAATTTTCTAGATGATTTTGAGAATGTTATGATTCAGAAATGAAGTCGTGTTCTTCATAGAAGTTGTAGTACTTGAATTCTAGTTTCTAAACCAGTAAATATTATTCCCTTGAGAGTCGCCTACTGAATGTTATGGCTAGTTGAATACAGGTACTTGGGTAGATTGAAAAACTCGTATAACAGTCCTCTGTGAGCAGTTTTGGTAAGTCAATCATAACTTTGAATAGGAAGCTTGGATTTGAACGATTATTATTGCGGTAGAAAATAGACTCCTAGGAATTTCTAATGGTATAACACTCATATGACATTTCTGTACGGATTGACACCAGAAATTGTGTAAATTGGACCGAAAACCAGCCCTACGAAAAGTGTTGGTGATGAGCTAAATTTGGGGGCTGATTTTAAACTTGTTCTAGTTGGAATTTGAGTCGATGATCTCATGAAAGTTGTAGCCCTTGAAATGAAGTTTTCAACCATATAACCCTCATTTCCTATTTCTTGGTGGATTAATCCCATAATTTGAAGAAATTAGACTGAATGCCCAACCCTGCACAATCAGGGTTTATGATTTGTCAAATTTGGGTGTGATTTCGAACCTATTCCAGTTAAGATATGAAATGATGACCTTTATGAAAGTTTTCGTTTGCCAGTTGTAGTGTTCAAATATGTAAATATTGTACCCATGTGACTTACCTACTAAAAGTTATGCTATATTGCAATCTGATACTTGGTTAGACTAAAGTGTGTTCTTGATAGTAGTTGAATTGAGTTGTGACTTAAATTAAGTTGGGTCATGAGGAGAATTGGAACTTATTCTCTTCATAAAAAATTGTTCTAAATTGAATCTAGTTTACATGGGTATTGAGCTTGTGAAATTTGGTGAAGTGAAAATAGAGTTAAGTCTGCGTATACAAGCTTCTCTTTCAAGATACCTTAATATTTATATTTTGTTCATTCGCCTTGATTTGATAATTAATTAATTTATCGATAGTTAATAGGTGATTCGGACAATTCAAAGAACGAGCATTGAAAGAACCCCTAAAACCTTAATATACCAGTGAGTATCTTAAAATCATTTTTTTTATCTACTAAGATTGATTTTTATGAAAATCATGTGCCTTGTTGAAAAGCTTAACAATGTGACTTGTTATTGCTTGATTTGATATTATATTTGTTAATTGCGCTTGAACTTGCTATGAACCAATTGTGTACTTTATCACACTCGGAAGTACTTGTAATTGTTAAATGCACTTGTACTTGTACTTACTATGAACTCAGTTGTGTACTTTATCGCACTAGAAAGTACTTGTTCTTGTAAAGTATACTTGTAATTGTGCATGCGTGCTTGATTTGAGCCCCACCTTATGCATGACCAGTTTGGCTGAGTCGGCAGTGGGCTTGGTCATCAACTATTGGCTGTCTTGGCATCTCGACACCCACCAGCCTATAAGGAGGTTTCGTAGGTTAAGGTGGTGTACGAAAAAGTACTTGGGTAACTGTCGAGATTACCAGCTGGCATGAAGTGACCACGGAATAAATATTGGCGTGCAAGACTTGAGAATTATTGGACTTTTGCCATGACACTGTACTTGACCAGTTCTCGAAATGTTCTCGAGCAGTGCTTGACTTGATTCATCTGTATCCTCTATTGTTTACTTGTGGAATTTGTTATTATCTGATCTTGACGAACTAGATGCTACTCTTGCATGTTACGTTGTTTTGAAAGGAACGTTTTCACAATATATGTGAAATGGTTTTATAAATAGACCTCACTGGGCTTCTAGCTCACCCTTGTCATATTTGTTTTCCTTGCAGGCTGTTAAGCACGGTATAGAATGGCGAAATTAGGTACTTGTAATAGTATAGACTCACTATGGTGGTGTAAATTTGAGGCCTAGATGGCTCATACTCTTGTAATTATTATTGAGTTTTGTAACCATATGTTAAATTTATCTATTTCGAATATGTGACTAGTGAGTTCTAGCGAAAGCTAGGCATGCGGTCAGTTAGGATATGATGAGTATCTTGGTTGGGCGTCACACCATATACAAGGGATTAATTCAATCAAGTGGGATGAACAATCCCATGTTTAAAATGCAACCAAATATTAGATGACATAAAGCTAGTAATCTAATCCCGTGTCATCCCATGAACCATACACACCCTTAAGTACACTCCAATACTTAAATTAGACAATTACTGTTAATAAAGAGAAAGAAAATTGAAATAAAATACTTACATGAATGAATTAAATTGAAATAAAATATTACATGAATGAATTAAATAGGAGGTCTGCTTACTACTTATAATGAAGAGAAAGAAATTGGAATAAAAATACTCAAACGAATGAATTGAATAGTAGGTCTGTTTACCGCTTGTAAACTAACCCCCACAACTACTAGGCTGGCTTGACTACAAAAACACTTGTACTGGATGACAGCACGAGACACGTTGCCTTACTTCATAGGCGAATTCTCATCAGATGAACAGGAGTAAAATGCATAAAGACGGAAGAACAAAATTATTTCTTGATGTAGCTTAAATCATGAATGCGATGGATGGAATTGTTATACCACTAAGAATTGAGATGATTGTTCTGGTTACATTTGTACTTCCGTTGGCGATACTCCTAAAATGTGCATTTTACAAAAGGGTAGTTATACTTTGTTAGGCAAAGGGCACACAATTTAGTGGGTGTCTAGTTAGGACAAGTTGAAAGCATGCGTAATTAGTCAGTTAGGACTTGTAATTCGTCAGTAAAAAAAATGTAACTACTTTTATCCCAAAATGACATCATTTTTTGCCTTAAAATTTGAGCACATTGGCCTACTATCAACTATCGATTTTTACCCATTAAATCAGGGGCGTCAACTTGTTCCAAATCAGACTTGCGGCGCCCTATTCCTACATTGTTAGTTTCGTGTTGTAACATACATTACCCTTTTAATCCTCACAAAATAGGTCTCGAATGAGGTATTCTAAGGCGTGTCAGGCAAAAACGGGGTCTAAATGTATAATATTGTATTGTACTTGGGTCATAACGTGTTTTATATGAAAAATGATAAGCTTATCCACGATATATTTACTTTTTGTGTTGTACCCACGATATCTTTACTTTTGCGTTGTATTTGTGCCATTACCTAATTATCAATGTGTCGTGTTATTTGTAATCCACTTGACACATAATTACCAAAAAAACATATTTTGCCCAATAGGCCTGACAACATGCAATGGAGACATGTTTAACAGTTCTGTTTTATTTAAGAGGATAGGAATTAAACAATTTTATCCAAAAATTCTTAACATAAAATAAACATTCAAATAGATATCAACAAGTAATGGATTGGATAGTAATATAAGCATTAAATGTTGCAGTTTAAGATCCTTCGACTATAATTTAGAAAGGAAAGAGAACTCCACCAGGTAACATCATTATCATTAACAATATAGATTAATATATAATTCAAAGAAGCCCTATCTAAATTACATTTCTGAGAACCGTATAATATCATCTAAATATAAAATCAACATCACATCTAAAATACACATCATAGAATATTGATTACAATTCAGCCAAATTTTGCTTTGATTATAAGGAATCTGACAACTTATAATGTCATTGAAGCAACCAATTCAAAATTCCAATAAAGAAATACAAACGCATTGAGTAATTTTCGTAAAATACAAGGTTCAAACAAATTTCACCATAATCACTCTTATGCTAATTAGGATTTGGAAATCTACATGGTAATAAATCTGACTCTGAAATCAGATCACAAATCATAGCATCAATTACATAAGCACAGTCAATGTAGGTCTAGAATTTTTTATATGTATAATTATAATTCATAAAATCTAACTTGTATATGTGGCAAATATTTAGAGCCGCTCATGAAAATTTACACTGAAATATATGGAGGATAATCATAGTCATTTAAAGTGACTGCTAGCATTTCAAAATATACCCATTCAATGGCTGATAACTATTCTTCACCCCTCAGCCAAATTATTCACAAGTCCCAAAAGACAATTTGCCAAAAATTAAAAACAAATATTAACTTCTCCTCAAGTGTCTTCACATTTGAATGAAAAGTATTGGAAAAAATCGAAAGCTAAATGCGAGTGAAGGAATAAAACATGGCATCTTGGATTATGGTTTAAACATATCAACCTTTAGATGACATGTCAATGTTTAATAGGTTATTCATGTCAACCCATTTGTTAAAATAAATTTACCTACTTTTTGTCATGTCATAGGTGGGATGTAAACGAGCAGCTTTGTCAACTATTCGATTCGAGTGTGGATTTGACCAAACTTGAACCAACCTTGAGCATCTCATTAACTTTAACGAGCCAATCTCGAGTACCTTTGTATCTTACTCGAGAGTTTATCTAGCTAATATATATATATATATATATATATATATATAAACAAACACACACACATATATATATGTATGTATCTCTGTGTGTGTGTGTGTGTATATATGTATGTATACACACACACACACATATAGAGACACACATAATAAATACAAACATACATATATACATATATGTGTGTATGTGTATACACACACACACACACTTACATACATACGTATACGCATGTACATACATGTGTATATGTGACACACACACATACATACAATACATACATACATACATATACATACATACATGCATACATACATACATACACACATACATACATGCATATGTATAGGTATATCTATGTATGTATGTATTATGTGTGTACGTAGTGTGTACGTACGTACACACATAATACATATACGTATATGTATTATGTATGTATGTATGTATTATCTGTATGTATTATGTATTATGTGTATGTATTATGTACACACATACATACACACATACATATACGTATATGTATTATGTATGTATGTATGTATTATGAGGCCAAAGTGGAGGTGGTGGTATACTTAGAGACTCTCAAGGTAACTTCATTTTGGCTTATTCTTCTTACTTTGGCAATTTATCTAGTATGCAGGCGGAGGTCAAAGCGTTATTAGTGGGAGTTAGATTGTGTGAGGAGCATGGTTATTCCAATATTCATGTGCAAATGGACTCAAAGGTATTGGTGGATATGTTAACTAACAAAGCGGCAGTCCCTTGGTCAGTGTCTCTTGAGATGGAGAGTTTAAAGAAATACAACTTCGGGTCTATTTCTCATTGCTTCAGACAGGCTAATAAGGTGGCGGACATACTTGCAAATGAAGGGTGTACATCCCAGTCTAGTAATGTTTATTTCAATGTTATAGAACTTCCTAGATTAGCAATTGGAGAATTTAGAATGGATGGATTAGGAATGCCTTCATTGAGGCAAGGTTGAGTTTTATTATCGTCATGTATTAATTTTTATTTTATTTTTTTGGAGGTAAGGTTTATGTCCCCCTCTATTTACTTTGTACTAGTTTTATTTTATCAATAAAATTTGGGGCTGGCATCCCCTCCCCGTGTACGGGGTTTGCCAAAAAAAAAAAAAGTATGTATGTATTACGTGTGTACGTACGTACACACATAATACATACATACATACATATGCCTATATATACATACATACATACATACACACACACATACATGTATGTGTGTGTGTATGTATGTATGTATGTATGTATATATAGGCATATGTATGTATGTATGTATGTATGTATTGTGTATGTGTGTGTGTGTCACATATAAACATGTATGTACATGCGTATATGTGTATATACATATACATATACATATACATATATATACACACATACATATATGCATACATATACACACACATATGTATGCATATATGTATGTATGGTTTTTTTTTTTTTTAATTGGCAAGGCCTATACACAAGTGGGGATGCTAGCCCCAATTTTATTAATCAAAAGGGGGAAAATCCTCAATCATGATTATAGGAGTTAATGATGCGAATAATAAGGCATACTGATACTATCAAGGCTAACTAAAGAAAATACATTTCTTGGAAGCTGATTATTTGACTCAAAAAAATAATCCATGTCTAGTTGAAGTGTTGACATTCCATTTGCTTCGGCATTTGATTCTCGAAATATATGAGATAAAGAAGCCTCAACCTATCATAATAAAATTCTAATCTGTACCAAAGTAGCACAAAGAGCCCAATTTCCAGTAACACCAAAGTTCACTAAATGGACAAGAGAGCCGGAATCTACTTCAGACAACACATTCTTAATGCCCCTATCCACTCAAATTCTTAATACATGCAGTAACGAATATATGTATGCATGTGTGTGTCTATATATCTATATTATATATATACACACATACATATACATATATCCATACACATATATATCCACATATGTATGTGTGTGTATATATCTCTGTGTGTATACACGTGTGTACATATATGCATATATACATATACATATATCCACATATGTATGTGTGTACATATGTATGTATGTAGATTATGTATGTATATATATTTATATGTATATGTATATGTATGTATGTATATCTATGTGTATCTATTACCTATCACAACTTTAAATATAAAATGGCTATCTTGCTAATTACATAATATAAAATAAAAGATAAGAAAATCATTAATCCATATCTAAATCTAGATAATTCTCACTTATCTCTCCCACATCCCTATCTCAGCTTTTCTCTCACTTATCTCTCTCACTCTTTTTGTCTCTCTGTTGACTCTTTACTCTCTCAATCTCTTCCCCCAAGCCATTCTACGCTCTTTCTTGCTATGTTCTCTTTTGTGATGGTTGCAAATCCATTATCTAATATCTTTCTCGAGTGAATTTGTGCGGTTGGTGGAAATAGTAACCATTTCTCTACCCAATTAACTGCTATTTGCCATTTTTGGGTCCTATTTTTGTCCCTAACTCGGGAAATTTTACTAGTTTTATGTATGGTTGAAAAAGAGAAGGCTAACCTCTGGTTACAAGAAGAAAGACCACCTTCAGGCTTAACTGATTGGTTGTTATCCACCATTTTTTTTGTCCTAATTTGTACTCCCCTATGATGTACAAACTGAGGACATTATGATGGTGTAAAAGTCTTTGTGTTTTGATAATGATTTGAAATGAATCAGTGATGATAATACCACAGATTATTAGGCTATATCTGTTAATTTCTAGCAATTTTCACGCATAGTCAAGTTAGATCTACAATCTATGGAAAAAAAATAAGACCGATAATGGTATTTTGTAACGAAACACCACTCTAGCAAGATTCCGGCGGTAGTGGTTGGAGGCGCATGGCAATTTTGCTAGAGCGCCACCCGTTTCAAAACTTAGGGTCATTTTTCATGAATTAGATATAATTTAGGGGCTAAGCGTGAATTTTTTTGGAGTTTAAAAATTTTTTGTTCTTTATGTTTTAAACCCTATAAAGTTATATTATTTATAGATTTATCCCTAAAATTTAAAAATGATTAATATTAGTCTAAAAGAATTATTAAATATTATTTAAACATAACGAAAATTAAAATAAAAAAATATTCGAGCGAGCTCGATTCAAACTCGAATACATATTGAGCTCGAGCAAAAGCTCCAAATTTCATACTTGATGATTTTGAGCTCTAGCAAAGGCAATTTGTAGTCGAGTCGAGCTTAAATATAGAAATATTCGAGCGGCTCGATTACACCCCTAGTCATAGGTCTGACCCATTTTTCATGCCGTTTTTGGTGAATCATTTATGTTTTGTATTCATGTAGTGTCATTTTGTCGTATTTAAAGAAGGATAATTTTATATATCTTCCCTGTTTTTTATGTAATTACAGCTAACTTTCCTCCAGTTTCAATAATTACACTTGCTTTGTGCAGTTGAGATTACTATAATACCCTTGAATGTTATTATAATTACTGTCGAAAAATTATAAGAAAATAAGAAAGGAAAAAGAAACCTAACAGTTACTTTAATTTGCATTTGAAAGTGTAGGTTCACACATGTATAGAATTTCCAGATTGATAAGATCGTCTCATCTTTGGAGCTGTTACTGCTAAAGCAATCGTATATCTTGCTAGGGAAATTTTTCTCCAACTGCAGAAATTGTCCTTGACTAATAGTATTAATTACTTAAATCGTGTCCCTTTTTGGAGGCTATTGCGTATGTTAATGTTTTCTCTATCTTTTCTGGCCTATAATTTCTTCATTCCATCATCGAATGTCCAACTGTTACCGTCATCTTACTGCCACCGTATTTGGCCCAATTCTTCCCATTTCACTCATAGCCACAGCCAACCAATTATTCTACTTTGCCTTTCTGACATATCGACAAAAACTCTCTCTTTCTTTTTGTTTTTTTCGAGGTAATATTAAACTCTCTCTTTCTTTTTATTTTTTTCGAGGTAATAAAAAACTCTCTTTTTCTTTTTTTTTTTTCGACGTAATAAAAAAACTCTCTTTTTCCTTTTTTTTTCGAGGTAATAAAAAACTCTCTCTCCTTTTTTTTTTTTTTTTTTGAAACAAAACTCTCTCTCTCTCTCTCTTGCTCCCCCAATTTTCACCCGATTTTCTCATAGCCACTCTCCCTCAGTCTACTCATAGCCTCAGGCAATCGATTCCTCTATTTTCTTTGTCTAACCCATCCACAAATACTTTCTTTTTCCTGCCCCCTAGACTAATACGTCCTGTTTAGTTTCTGATTTTGGGCCAACAATCTTTTCTTCTTTAATTTATGAAACAGAAATTGAGAAATGTTTCTTTCTAAGATTACACCAAAATAAAAAATTGGAAAAAATATCCATTCGTATTAATACAATCCGAACACAATTGCAAGAGAAGTCAACTTTAAAAGGGAAGAGTCTAACCTAAATACAATTTTTGCATGTTTAAATATAGCAATTTTTTCCAATACTTAAGTATGTTTTAATATTCAAGAATTATATTTATATATATATATTATTTGGATATCGAGCATTTTGACAGCTATAAGAATAAAAGTTTTATAAAAAGCGGTGTGAAGATAATTATTAAAGATTTTATGGTATTGTAGGGCTAGAGAACATGGAGGAAGCCAACTAGGATATAGATAGTAAGAGCAGGGGATGGAGTAAAGGCGGAGAGGTGGAATAGGTGAGTGAGGTGAAAGAAGAGAGAAGGAGAGAATAGATGATGAAGTGGCGCTTGGAAGGGCGGTAGAGAGAGTGGATTGTGGATTATAGAGGGAGGAAGGGATTTGTTTTGAAAGACAGCGAAAAACAAGGAGAAGATTGTAGATGGAGGAAGGGATTTGTATTAGAAGATAGTGAAAAACAAAGAGATTAAGACGAGGAGATTAGTCAGTAAAAATGCTGGCCTGCCCAAGTCATAAAGGGCGATTTGGCCGTTTATTCAAAATTGCTCTGGCAGGACATAATTAAGTTACTCTGATAATAACATTACCCCTAATTTTTTTTTATAACTAAAATATTTGTTTGTGGATGTTTTAGATGATGGTAAAAATATAGAAAATAGAGCAAAGATGAGAGAGTTACATTGGAAGGTAATACATAGACAATATTATGGCTATTTTTATTTTATATTTGACTAATTAATTTTATTTTTCAAGAATTGTTTTTTTTTTTTATTTTAGAAAAAAATTTTACAGGTATTTTAGGATATTCAGTTGGCATTTTGGCTTGCATCAACAAAATGATTTTTTTTTACTCAAATTGTTAAAATAAGGGATCTAAGTATAATTATTGAAACTCGAGGGAAACTAGTTGTATTCACAATAAATCTCAAGGAAAGTATGTGAAATTATTCCATTTAAAAATGCCAACCTTATATGTGTCGGTGTTTAAAAATGCAACCCCAAAACCTCTTCAGTAAAATATAAATGTGTATCTGCGTAGCATGCTTTTGCACATTATGATGATTTCGTTGACAAATACAAATGTTGTTATAATGAAAGAGAAGTAAAATATATGTAAAAAAAGGGTAAATATCGTGTTATTTATTTTTTTGTTTAAATTAATTCTCAAACAAAATCTCAAAGACAATGTAACTTCCACTTAATTATATGACTATCAAATAACAATAGAAAATTTTTTCAATTTCCATGTGAAAACTACACAAAGGATCAAACTTTTCTTCTTAATAATTTATCATCTATACTTACATAGTGGGTACAAAGTTGGATACATTAACCTAAGATAATTTATAAGATTCAGACTCGTTTCATGAACTTGAGATCTGATAATTGGAATTTAATTACGGAAAATAAAGTTGCTGCAGTAATATCTTTGCATATACATATTAAAGCAATGTGCAATTACCCACTTTCTCTCTCTTTTGTGGTTTATCTTCTTAAAATAGAATTGATGGATCAATTACTTATTCAGATCAACCCACTTTTATTCAAGCTTTTAAATTGACAATCACTAAGAGACGAAAAAGGAATAGGATCCAAAATAATTTAACAATATAGTTTCAAACAAAACTTTAAATGATTTAAAAACCAATTTCCTCCACCCACTACGCACAAATACTTGCTCATATTAATTCCAATACCTCGAAAACTCCTCATTTTCTATTAAACAACGACATTCAACTGCCCATTTTTTTCATCATCAAGCTACCAAATTTAGATCTATTATATTGTTTTAATTCCTTATTTCTCTTTTTGACTATTTTGTGTCCTTCTTCCCACTGATTTTTTAATAAAACATTATTTTCTTGATCATTAGCTTGATTTGGTTGCGCAGTTTGTGCTAAAATTTCACTAACCATCAATTATTGCTACATAGTTTCTCCAGAACTGTTTGAGAATGTCTCAAGTTCATTGAATGATGCTACACATAAAAGAAATAAATCAACCAAATTCCGGATTTTCCTGTGAGTTTCGGATGACAAATGGATTGTAGGATGATAACAAGGTGTAAACCGATTTGTACTAAAATACAGCCAATTTGTACTAAAATAAGTTTATTCTTTTTTGTCATTTTGTTTATCATAATGCCAATTTTGAATTTACTGTAATTGCTTACAACAGAAGCTAAAGTTCCATGAAAATCACCATCTTATATGTAGTCTTTTAATGCTTTCGTTGTTCAACATACTAATTTCTATCTCTATTGACAATTTTATTTAGTAAAAAATATTTTTATGTACTATGTTACTACAAATTATTCAATTTTCTTGATTAACTTTTCAAATACATAACCATCTTGACTCAGATTTTTTTTATCCACTTTTTTTTTTAAACTATTATATCTTTTGTTCTATTTGTTATACATAAATCAAATACAACTTGCCTGATGTACATATGTACATATGTATGTATGTCTGTGTGTACACCAAACTGACTGGTCCCATGCATTGCACGACTCTACACACCTTTTTTAATTTCTCACAAATATTTTAAGAGAAATGTGCTAATAAATAGCGTAAATAGATGTGTGGACATAATATTTAAAATTACAATAATAACTTTTCGAATATAGAAAGGATGATGCTTTACTTTTATATCCTACTATAAATGGCGATCCGTGTATGCTACCAACTCGCCCAAATAAGCGTTTACACAATTATCGTGGCCACCAAGGTTGATTATGGCCATTGATTATAATATTCGTATTTCGACACTCAAAACTCTACCCTTTTCTCTTTTCTCTTGTAACGCTAGACACCCCGTTGAACTTAAAAAATAAATTAAACTCCTGTCCCGAAAATCACCTGTTTCCTTCTGTCTCACTCTTATGTAGCTATCACGTATATTAATTTGTACATATATTTATCAAAATAACATGCAAAGTTTATAAAATTTTTAAAATATCAGGAATTAATACATGCAGCAACTGTATAAAAGCGGGATTGAAGGACAAAGGCGCTTTTAGGATAGAGGATTCGAAAAAAAAGAAATTGTACTATTTAGGGTAAATGTCACCATTCGTCCCTCAATTTTGAAGGTCGATTCCGTTTCGTCTTTTATTTGCAAAAAGTTCCAATTAAATCCCTCATCTTGCATATTTGGTTTTAAATCATCCTCACGAACTATTCATCTCAATTATGTTTGACGGAGGTTAGCATGTGCTCTGGCACGTGATGAAGACAAGGGCATTTGTGGAAAAAAAGTTTGAATAGCTTCATTCGTCCCTCAATTTTGATACATGATTCTATTCCATCCTTCAACTTTGATACAAGAGCTTATTCCATTCATTTATCTAAAAAACTATTATTACATCCTTCAACTTACATTTTTGGCTTGGTTTTAAATGGTTTTTGGGCAACATTCGACCAGATTAAATCAAACTTTTTTAAAAAAAAATTAATTATACATATATAATTCAATTCTCAACTTTGAACTATTTAAACAAATATAGTTTTAATAATTAATTTAGTAACATTTGCTTGTTTTAATTTTGTCTTGGTAATACTATAGAAACTTCGTTTGCTGGATATGATATATAGCCTTCCTATGTAATTGACCTCTATTGAATTTTGGGCTGATTAACTAAAAAATTTTATTGACTTATTTGCTAAAGAGTTTATCATTTTTGTCATGAAACACAAAAAATTTTTTCCCAAAAAAAAAAAAAATCACTTGCTAAACTTATGAAAACTAGTTGATGCATTATTAATGACACTTGCACAATTTAAATAGCTAATATCCATTCATCCTATTGGTAGAGGCACATCAAAATAGCAAATAAACTTAAAAATTAGCTATTTACTAAAAGTTGTTTGCAAGTCACTATCAACACAAGGAGACTGACTTGTATCTCGAGAAAGTGCATGAATAGCACAAATGGTTACACTTAAAAGATAATTCACACATATTTTCTTAACTTGAATTCGTTATAGGTTACTTCTTGCTACTAAGAAGGGCTACTAACTTTTTTGTACATTTCCGTAGTTGATCTGCTAGCTACTTTATTTATTTATTTTTTTTACTATCAACTAACTTTGAAAGTTGTATATTGATAGAGTAGTTTACTTACCAGGACAACATTAATGAAATACTTGATCATCACTAGTGCAAGAAGCTTATAAAACAAAACAAAAAAAACAAAAAAGACTTTAGCTAATGAAAATCTTGGATATGCTTTGTTAGGATAAGTTGGTCCCAAAAACATGCTTATTTTTAGTCCGCCAGAGTTGATTAACTTACAATATCTATACCAATCTATATTTCATAGTTGCGATTTAAGCTACAAACACACTTGCTCAATATCTCAAGATTGAGACTTGAAGTACACATATGTATAATTCAAAGAAAAAAAATAGATTTAACCTAGTCGTGAATTAAAGTTGAAGGACGAAATAGAATCATGTATCAAAAATTGAGGGATGAATGAAGTTATTTAAACTATTTTTTTTCACAAATACCCTTTGCTTCATCACCTGCTCGAGCATGTGCTAATGTCGGTCAAATATAATTTGGACGAAATATTGTGCAAGAACGATTTAAAACCATTTTATAAATGAGGGATGAAACAGAATTGACCTCCAAAGTAAAGGGACAGATGGTGACATTTACCTTACTATTTATGATTGAGTAGGACGTTGCGGTTATGCATTGCAATGGACCATAGTTTCCTCCAATTATGACTTCATATAATTAAGTTTTGAAATGTGGTATGAATGTCTAAAATAGTGTATTGCACTGGATTAAGACAGATCCTTACACGGATCAAGTCTATGGGCGAGACCTATGAACCCAATAGTGAGAGTGAGATGTGAGCCACTAAAGCTCAGTGCACCGAGCCTTGGTGTCTCATTTATCCACCACCCATGTATCCGGTCCACTCAAGAGAAAACCGTGAATTATCATGTCTAAATTTAGATCTTGGAAGTTACAAGTATTCCCACTGAGTCTAGATGACTTATTTATCTACCATCCTTAGACCCGATTCATTCAAGAATAATCCATGAATTACCGTGTCTAAATTTAGATTTTGGGAGCTACAAGTATTTCGCCGAAGACAGTTTGTATCTTGGGCTTTTTCTATATAGCCACACTGTTGGGCCCGAAATAAATGGATCGAATTGATCCAAACTAACAACTATATGGTTGAAAGCCCCTACAATTTCACGAAACATCCTGAACACCAATAGCCCCACTAAAATGAGCGGCGCCACCCAGCAGCAGCTCCACTTCCTCCGTATACTCCTTTCATGCCGGAGAATCACAGCCCAGGTAACGAACCCCATCACAGACTCCATCATAGCCATGGCATCAACCACCGAGCCAGAATTCGTAGCCCAATACAAAGCCAAGCAAAATCGTTTCCCGAGGTCCCACAATTTCATGGACGCAAAAATCGCGTCGAGAATCGGCGAGAAACTCGGCGTCCGACTCAGAGAAATCGGGGTTTTGAACGTCGAGATTGATTCGACAGAAGAGCTCTCTAGACCTATTCATCAGCAAAAATTGGTGGGACCCCTTTTTCAAAATGTTAAACAGGCCGGGATTATATCTCCGGCGCCGAGAAATTGCTGTTCGCAACATGAGATCATGGATTGGTGAGATGATGATCCAACGGTGTAGAGTGTGTCTGCATGTATTTTCGGTGTAAGTTATTACATACGAGTTTAATGACATTTTTTTTATTTGGTTAATGAATTTCTAATTTTTTTTGAGAAAAGATTTCTTTAATTTTATTTTATTATAATAATTTACTTTTATGCATTCATCTATTTATTTTTTCGTTGTTTTAGAACTGTTTGGAACTTGTAAGTAATATTTAGGAAAGAGGAACATATGTTTTAGAATTTTTGGTTTTGGAGTTTTTTTGACATTAATTTAGCTTACAGTTATTTGAAATTTAATTTAAAGTATAAATTTCAAAGGTACATATCGATATGAGAAATAGAGGCAACACAAACAAATTTGATGGACTGATCTTTTCTCCATTAAGTGCAGTTTATTCTTTGCCAGTGATGATGGAAGAAAAATTGGAAGTGGAGAGTCTAAAGTTAACAATAGCAAGGAAATTGCTTGCGGAGGTAGTCTTGAATGATCAGTCTTGTGATAAGAGCCTTGTAAAATTGGTGCAGATTGCAATTGTCCTGGTTTTGTAGATGCTACCATGTTGGTTAAGGATCAATTTCCTATGCAGCAGTTAATAATTTGAGTTTAAGGAGAAGGTGTAGATAATATTCAAGAAGAGGCATTCCTAATTGTGCGTGTTTAAGGTTTCACCAAACATATCATTGGGTGTATTGCTTGATGTAAGATATATTTATAAAACAACTATGGTTGCTTAAAAAAAAAAAAGTATAACTAAACTTTAATTAGGGGATTTTTTTTTTTCCCCTTGATACCTTTTAACTTGGATTTGATCTAAATGCTAACTTCCTTTATTTCTTTCTCCAACACGTCTTATGTTTTTATGTACTTCTAGTCTGCTATTGTCAAAATCAATATTGTGATACTCTCTACCGTGCAACCGGTAGAGACCACTATAGGACAATTACTTATCTTTTCAAAAAATGGTAAAAATTTTGCGTCAATTGATAAGTGTATTACTAATGTCTATCATTTTTTATGGAGGAATTTAATGTTCTTAAACCTCTTTTGAAAAAACATTGTTCGTCTACACGTAGATGTGTGAGTACATATGCATGCCAAAAAAGCAGCTGTCCGAAAAGGTGGTTTCATCTCAAACACCTTTGTCATTTTACTGGCCACGGCCTTGAACCAGTGTGGAAAATTCGGACCAAAAACTAGAATTGCTTTTTTCCACGTATGTTTTGTTCTAGTAAACAAGCCCAGTAATGGTTTTTCCACGTATGGGCATCCATAAAATTGGGGAAGATGGGCTTGGCTAATTTGGTACATGAACAAATGTGGGAATACTAAACCAATTTACAAATCGGTGGCGTTGTAATTTGTTTGGTTTTCTCATTCAGCCCTTATTTTTCCTAATTTTCATTTTCTCTTTTCTTGACTACAATTTTCTATTTTGTCTCATTCCTCCTTATTTTTCATTCCTTTCCCTGAAAGCAGTCACCAGCGGACAATATTCTTGCCGGACGATCGGCCAACTTTCATTAGTCACTGTTCCACCGACCAACTCTCATGCATGTCTTCCTAAGCTAGTGCTGGGAAGATCACAGGATTTAAATTTTCCAGGCTGATATTCATAGTGTCAATGGGGTTGATATTCTGCCTTTTTCCCCAAAAAAAAAAAAAAAAAAAAAAAAATTTACTCCATTATTTATTTGAAAAACAAAGCAGTTATTTTAAGCTCATCTCTGCCACTCAACAGGATGGTATGAAATTGTGGCAGAATCAAGTTGGGTCTAGCCCATATTGGCCATGACCAATTATATCCCATGGAAAGATAGGCACAACCCATGGAAAGATAGGCACAAGTTGGCAGGCATGAGCCACATGTTGACTCATCAATGTAATTTGTATGAAATTCTCTCTACTTATCATTCTTATTTGCAGCCTATAAATTGTCCATGTGCTCAAGGGAAGAAGAATAAGCATAAAATACTATTTTTCGAAAAATCTAATCTAGCAATGAATTTTCCAAAGATGATGATGATGATGATAAATTCTTTAATGTAAAAAGAAGTGTATTGATCAAAACGATACGAGATTCTTTTCTTCTTTTTACGTGAATTATATATAGTATCAACACACAGATACACACACACAACAAAGAGTTGTTCATCGTGCTTTTGATAAGTTATTTATGTTGATGCTTTTATGGACAAGTTTTATATTCGCCAAGTCAGCAAATTCTTATTCACTAACTCCGTATTGACAAATTTTTATTCCTTTTTACTTCTTTATTCTTCAGTATTCTTAATCAGTCGCTAAGTTTTTTTTTACTCATTCTTTATATTTATATGTTTTAGTTAAAGAAGGAAAACAATACTCACATTAAGTGGGTGTTTGATAATCTAATTAAGTAATTAAAATTAATTAATTCAGATGTTAACTATATTAAGATTATTTGATAACTAAATATAGAGTTTTCTAAGTAGTTAAATACTTATGAAATCACCTATATGACAAAAACAATCTTACAAAATCACATTTAAATGATATAGGTTCTATTTGTTTGGTTCTGTGTTTTAAAAACATGTTTTTTAAAAACTTCATACATATTTTTTAACTAACTTTTTATCTCAGAAACACAATTATCGAAAAGAATCTTGAAAACTACTATAGTAATATTTTCTAAAAAATATCTCAAAAAATAACCGTCTAGATGAAGCCATCATTTGCACATTCAAATGTTAGGATTTCGAATAATATATTTATATGAAATCATATATACAAAAAAACATAATACAAAAAATAAATGATCTTGTTTGCAATTATCACTTGATACAGAATCTAGTCAAATGTTAGAATGTTAAATATTATATTTATGTGATAAAATAATCTTATAAAATCATATTTAATTCCTATCCTTCTCTTCTTTTCACTCACACATATTTCTCTCCGCAACTCTAGTAGTTTTTTTTTTTCCCATCATAAAAGATGGATTGAAGTTTTCTCTCTCTCTCTTGTCTAAACATATGTAAACATGATCATATTTCTAAACATATACATTTACATGTATTGTTTGTAGTAATTGCATTTGTCTATTGAATATTTATGTCAGTGTGCGCATATATTTTTTCTGTTCATAAGCAAATGACGATGGATTCTTTGGGAGAAAATAAATTAAATTAAACAAAAACAGAAAAGGAAAAGAAACAAAATAGTAGCGAACTGGATAGAGGGTTAATTTGAGATTTGAATGATTGGGCAAATTAATCAACAAGATTAGATACATTAATCAATAAGATTGGGAAAATGGAATGAAAGCTTAATAACAGTGACACTTTAAAATGGGTAAACAAGAAATCAGATTGTCTGTGTTAGACCAAAATTTGTGTTTTGGTAAATTTGTTGGGACAAAGAGATGGGAAAATAGACTTGGGATTGGATATAGGGAGATTCCAATGTTGTGATGTGATGTTGAGTCCAAAAATAATACAACTAATATAATAATAATCAAACTTGCAATAACAATGATAAAGATAATAATTAAAAAGCTCAAAGTAACAAATAACAATAAAGTAAAGAAAAGAGCACATCGGAATTTTTATAGTAATTCGGCACCAAACATGATACTTACATCGACTCCTAAGTATAATCACTTAGAATTCAATCCACTAGTAGCTTCTTCAATTGTTAGTGAAGCAAACCAACTTGTACATAAGGGAGAATCACTTTTGCTCTCTCTTCCTAGCTCCAGTTGAGCCAAAGTTCTCACTTTTCTCACACTAAGCTCTACTGAGATTAGCCAAGAGTTTTACAATCACTCACAACCCCTACACTATGCTACAATTGAATGCTATGCATTCACTCACTTGAAAAGCATACAAAACCCCAACAATCTACCTACAAAAGAATTACAAGTACACTCCAAACAAATGTATTTTCTCCCAAAATCACTCTAAAACACTTGTAAACTTTGTAGGCAAAAGTTTTTTATTAATTCTATATATAATGGTACTTATAGGGGTGAGAAAATAGCTAGAAATGGCTTATAATAGTCAAATTCAACTTTCTGCGGAAACTAGTTGTTAGACAGTAAATTTGAGATTCGGACATACGCTATTGTTGATGCGAACGTCCAAAAGCTCGTCCGCATACATTTGGTCCAAAAGTTACTATTCATCTGGACACTACTGTTCATCTGTTATTGTTCATACGGACGCGGTTACTGTTCATGCAGACTTCTGAATCCCAAGTCCGCATCACAACTTTCTTGCAATTTTTCTCTTTTTTTGATTCCTTTTGATGCCCAAACACTTTTACTGCAAGATTAACTTGATAAAACATTAGTAATATTATCGTTAGTTTGTTAATCATCAAAACTAAGAGGATGTTAGACCATAAGGTCTTCAATCTCTCCCTTTTTTATGATGACAAACTAATGAGGAAAATGAGCAAAGAGATATAGAATAGACTCCCCTTTAGTATATGCATATTAAAAAATACTCATTTTCAAACTAGATCATCATACTAATATTTCTCTCCCTTTTGATATCATCAAAACTAGAATTGAGAGATGCGTTTAAAAATTTATGAACAATGCTCCCCCTTAACAAATCATATATTATTTTTGGTATAAAAATGCCTTTTATGATGAAAATCATTTGCTCCCCCTAAGTGTGATCATATCATAAAAACTACATTTTGGTTTAAAACAAACTACAAGACTCATGAAAAAAATGGGTGAGGTAATGAAATGAATATTTTAAAAAAATGTAATATTCAACACAACTTTTTAAATAAATCAACAAATATGCACCAAAAAACCACCATTGGTTTATATATTATGAAAATTGCCAAACATATATAATCCACATATTCAAACACATAAAGCACATACTATTATGAAAAATAACCAATACATTTACCCTTTAATCATTGTTGTCTATGCACTACCTTGTCTTGTGGTGATCTTCAAACTTACAAAAGTCAATCAATATATTTTGGTACCCATGTCTTCTTGGGTCCTAGATTGTTACTAATGCCTTTCTCTACCCACATGGCTTTCATGCCTAGTCTTATATTTTTCTTAACTTAATATTCATTTTGCATATGACCATGTTGACAACAAAAATAACAAATAGCCTTTGGATCTCCAATAAATATAGATTTTATAAAGCAAATGTCATTTTTATAGAAAGTAGTGTGATGTTTGCTCAGAACAATTTTTTCAATCCTTTTCTTTGGAAAATCCTTTTGTTTTTCTTTTTGGAGAACATTTGCAAGATCATCCATTTTCTTTCTTAACATATTTTGTTCTTCTTTGAACTTTGCATAAAATTTAGATTTCTCATCCATATTCTTTTTCAAATCCATATTTAAATCAACTTTATTTTTCAAATCACCATTCTCTTTCCTCAAACCTTTGTTCTCTTGGAAGAGTTTGGAAATTTTCTTTTTGTAAAGCATTTATTTTGTTTTTCAAATCCTTGTTTCTAGCATAAGACATTTTAAACTATAATGCAATTTAGAAACAAATGCTTCTAGATCATAATCATTATTAGAAGAGACTAGAAGATACCTCTTCATCTCCAATGTTCATAAAGGCCACATGGGATAGTCTCATTCTCTTCTTCAAATTCTCCATTAGAATTGTAATTATCTCACGAAATTTTGAAGTTGTTGAATGTTTTTCCCTTTCCTTTGACTTTCTTCATTTCTTTGTTGCATTGCACCACCTCTTCTATCATTCCTTTTGTTGATGAAGTATTTCTTCATGCCCTTAGATGATGAGTGTTAGATCATCCTTATCTACATCATAGTCTTCATCAAGTGAAGAAAGATCTTCTTCCTTTTGAGAGGCCTTGAGTGCAATACTTCTTGTGATTCTTGTCTCTTCATCACTTTGAATTTTGCATTTAAGCTTCAATTCATAAGAAGTTTGTGAACATATAAGAGAATCAATAGGTAAAGAATTTAAATCTTTAGATTCCTCTATAGCATTGACCTTTGATTCCCATTCCTTGGGCAAGGCATTCAAAATTTTTCTATTCTTCTCACCAAGAGAGTATATCTTTCCAAGGGCCTTCTAAATCCTTGATAATATCATTGAACCTACAATACATCTTGTCAATGTTTTCATGAGGTTCAATTCTAAATGATTCATATTTGGTGACAAGTAAGGCCTTCTTTTGTTCTTGAATATCATTATTTCCTACATAAATCTCCTTCAACTTGTCCCATATTTCTTTGGCCGATTTACAACATTTTATTCTAATAGACTCATTTGCATCTAAGGCATTGTACAACACATTCATAGCCTTACCATTTAAAGTAAGGTTGATTCTATCCAAAGGACTAAGTTCACTCCTTGTTTTTGACCTATCCTTGCCTATTTTCTCATCAAAGATTGTGGCTTTATAAGGTCCTTCAATAACTATGTACCACAATTCTATATCCATAGATTGTAAAAATATTTTCATTCTATTCCTCCAACTATCATAATTAACACCACTAAACATGGGAGGTCTAGTAATGGATTGGCCTTCTAAGAACAAAGTATTATTTGAGGTTGTCATGGATCTCTCCTAGCTTGTTAGGCTAACAAAAAATGGAGTCCAAGCTCTAATACCAATTGTTGGCCCCAAAAATAATGCAACCAATATAGCAATAATCAAATTTGCAATAACAATGATAAAGATAATAATTATAAAGCTCAAAATAACAAATAACAATAAAGTAAAGAAAAGAGCACACCAAAATTTTTATAGCGGTTCGGCACCAAACTCGGTTCCTACATCGACTCCTAAGTATAATCACTTGGAATTCAATCCACTAGTAGCTTCTTCAATTGTTAGTGAAGCAAACCAACTTGTACATAAGGGATAATCACTCTTGCTCTCTCATCCTAGGTCCAGTTGAGCCAAAGTCCTCACTTTGCTCACACTAAGCTCTACCGAGACTAGTCAAGAGTTTTAGAATCACTCACAACCCCCACATTATGCTACAATTGAAGCTTTCACTCACTCAATTGAAAATCATACAAAACCCCAACAATCTACCTACCAAAGAACTACAAATACACCCCAAACAAAAGTATTTTCTCCCAAAATCACTCTAAAATACTTGTGAACTTTGTAGGCAAAAGTCTTTTATTAATTCTATATATAATGGTATTTATAGGGGTCAGAAAATAGCTAGAAATCGCTTCCAACGGTCAAATTCAATTTTTTGCAAAAACTAGCTGTTAGACAATAAATTTGAGGTTTGGATGTCCTCTACTATTCATGTAGACGTCTGGATGCTTGTCCGCATACATTCTATCCAAAAGTTACTGTTCATCCGGACGCTGTACTGTTCACGGTTACTGTTCATGTGGACTTCCGAATCCCAAGTTTGCATCACAACTTTCTTGCAATTTTTCCACTTTTTGATTCCTTTTGATGCCCAAACAATTTTACTGCAAGATTAACTTGATAAAACATTAATAAATATTACTATTAGTTTGTTAATCATCAAAACTAAGATGATGTGAGACCATAAGGTCTTCATTTGAGCATGCTGGCTAGATGCTCCTATTTTTCATCTTTAATTTGTTGTGGCTTGTGGAAGACTCTTTAGTTATTTTGCTTGGATGTTTGTCAAGAAAGGGTACCACTGGTTATTTAATCATTAAATGCTGTAACACTTGTAACTTGCCTTGTTATTGTTGCTTAGTTGCTAGCTTGTTTTACATGGGATGCAGATTGATTGGAAAAGGATTGAAGCCTTTGTTGGATCAAAGACTGTGATTAAGGTAAATCTAATATGCTTTCCTTAATTGAATTCACTCAAATACTCTTATGCCTCCTTACTGAGGAGATGACTTGATTGCGTGATATTAATTATTGTTAAGCTCTCTGCATATCCGTTTTAATACAATCATCTTACTCGATGTAAAAAAAGGTCATATTGGTTTACTATTGGTCTTAATAAACTCAGTTGCCCCAACAAACTAAAAATGAGAGTATCCACATCATCTAGTATTGTCGACTTTCACTTTCATGGTTGCAATTGCTGGACTTCTAATTAACTCCTCACGTGTATTCATTTGAATTAATCACATGACTATGTGTTCTATTATCAAGCCAATGAATTTGTTCAATTTTGGTACTTTTTCTATTGTTGAATTCATAATTGGAGTTTATCAGCTTCTAGTTAATAGTGAGAAATAGTGTTGACCTCCAGTATTTTTTGTTTTCATACTCATAATAATTTATTTCTTTATATCTCTGGCTTGCATCTCTAATTTTTATTAGCGGACGATATGAATGTACATTAAGACTAAATATAATCTAACTTTAATTAAATATTATGCATGATATTTGTAGGGATGAAATTTGAAGATAGTGGTAGAGCTAATTGAAAATATCCAATTTTGACGTTACATAGACTTGTGTTTAGAAGAAATCGATGCATAATATTTTAGCAGAGGTTATCTGAGAAAAGAATTATAGGATTGGATTATAGTACTTCTGAAGGGGTAAAAATTATAAATCACACAAAAATGAATAAGACTACTTAAAAAGAAAATATCAAAGTTGGACAAAGTTAATTGGAGTAATGGGAAATAACTACTATAGAAAACCCCTTTTGGAACACTTTCAAATGTCTCAATAAGTAGTTTAATAGGGCACTTAGATCAGTAAGGCACTTGATAAAAGTGCTACATATTTTAACGTTACAATATCTAAATTAGAAAAAGCATCCTATTAAATAATCAATTAATGTAACACTATGTTAGTGTCACACTAGGCAGTATCATTATTGAGTTATGAATTGCTTCTAAATTTCCTAATAAGTATGTTAGTGTCCGTATAAAGAGTCCCAACACATTTAGTTTTAATATATATATTCATTAAAAAGTGCCCTATTTAAAGTTTACATGACATCATTTAGTGTTGTATTATGTTCAACATGAACACAATCTTGAAACACATTAAAGTGTCTCAATAGGCTCTCCTTTTCTTTTCAATTTTGATTCACTTGCAAGAGCAAATGTTCATATTGTCCAAAATATTGAAACACTTCATACTGTAGTTAATTCTGAATAATCCCAGTGCATCTATAGTATAACAAACACAACTCAGAATCAAAAGCTTAAAAATATTGCAAACACACAAAACTATATTAAAGCAAAAGTTTCAAGTGTCCAAATCCTCAATATACTGAAAATAAAAATTAGCCTTAAACATCAACATGGCATAAAACTTAGTAATTGTCCTAAAAATGATAACAAAGTTCCTATCCAATAACATAAAAACAAAGAGTAGTTTGCCAACTTTGTAACTCTAGCAACATCTAATGAGCAAGTGAATAGGATCATCACTTCAATAGCATCAAATTCATCTTAATCCTCAGCATGTGTAACTTAACTTTGAAAGATGGATAGCCATTATCAATATATTGTAACAAACTGTAAATTGAAAATTTTTTTTGCATGTATTAGTATTCTAGTTTTACTAACCATCTAATCAAGTAATCATTCAAACAATATGCCAAAATGATGCAAATTATTAGCCAAAGTATCACAAAAATTATTACCAAATTAATTAAAAGTGACTACTAGAATATGCAAATATAAATCCTTGCACTTTAATACTAGGGCAAGTCAATCAACATTTAATCTTTAGCATTGAGTAAGAACATATGGACAAACTTGAAGAAGAACTAACTAGACATATAAAACAACTAGCACTTTTGTACAAATAGCGTTCGTGAAAATTACTTATATAAAAGCCCTCAAAGTAACAATTCTAGAAATCTTATCTTAAGTATTCATAAAAAAACAGCAATGTTTACAAGATTGCAACCCTTACTAAAAGGCACTCAATTGACCGAAAGCCAATATGTTGGCACTTGTGATCTCAGCCAACCTTGTTTAGATGTGTTTTCTGACAATATCAACCAAGGTAAAGATTACATAGTTCTAAGTTAAGAATCCGTGGCATATGCTATGAGGTTGAGGATTAAACAAGGCATATTACCAATATCAAACCACCACCTACGTGGGCAATATAGGAGTTAGCTACCATTGTTTTTGCAGTCTCTTGCTTGCTGCAATTTGACTCTTGTTAAGTTAGAACTATAGGGTTCTCAAAAATTGAATTTCAGAATTATGTTCCAATTCAAAGTAATTACTTGCTTTTGACCTTTGTATATCTTAAGCTTTGAATTTCAGAATTATGTTCCAATTCAAAGTAATTACTTGCTTTTGACCTTTGTATATCTTAAGCTTTGACTAATAAAAACAAAAATGACAAGTAAATAATTTACCAAGTGATGATGCCATGCGATGCAAGTTCTCAATGCATCTCCAAGTGTTGTCAAATTTGAATATGGCCTAATCAACTCTTCATCCCACTCTATTGGGACCATGACTTGAACTTCATACCAATTTTCTCCTAGTTGTGTTCCACCAACATTTTTTGTTGAGTTGATGTTGCAAAGATAACCTTTCCCCACCATTTTTGTAAGATCAAACATGCTCTTCAATAACACTGAACCTCTAACCTAAGATTTTAAATGAATTATTCCTAGCATTTTAATTTTTGTCATACATCTCAAAGTAAAATAAATAAAAATATTTTAGTAATATTTAAAATGCCTTAAGAGATTGTGTAATGTTCAGTGAGTTTAAAGACTGCCTAGGGGATGAAGGCAGCTCCTCCATAGATTCTATATGAGAACTGTCATTCTACCTTTGTTCTGGAAGAATACTTGCTTGCAATTCTTCAATTTTCGCCTATTTTCTCTTTGATTCTTTCCATAATTGCTCTATGTTCTAAAACCATACGATGGCATGTGGTATGGCTTGGTATTTCACCCCACACATTTGATTGATTCACATCTAAGCCAAACGTGCGCATATGTCAGGAGTATCTTTTCGTTCAAGTGCTTGTTTAAGTCAATAGCATCGCCGACTGCGACAAGCATGCCAGGTGTTATATGTGAAATATCACCAGACGAAATTTCATAATGCCATTATAATAGTCTCATTTTTCATGTAAGGATGCAATTGGAGCAATCGACAATCCTCTTATACATGCAGCTTACTTGATCATCAAATCCTTTATCTAGAAAAAGGATAAAGAAAGTGTTTTTGAAATATACTTATAATTTGTGATTTTAACATGATTTTCCATATTCATATAGATAGGTTAGAAATGAGTAGCACGTACTATAAAAGACTGTAGACCATCTGAGATCCAACAATCAATTTTTCATTTTGCTCTACCAGGTAAATAATTTATAAGAAAATTAGAATTAATTTATGTAGTATCTTACTATATAATATGCATTATTGCAATTATTAATGTGATGCAGTTTATTTCTACACATGTGGATTCGTTACTCCTTACTGTAATATGCATTTTATTTACTATATCATTCACCATAAATCTTATGTAGGATAAGGTTAAAATATGCATTCGGTTTAATTTGACATCCATTAGCTTTTTGAAACAAAAATATAGGACTTGATCCTTTTTAGTATTTTACATATTTATATTTGGCTAAATAGGATTCGTTCATCCTATTGTTTTATGCAGTTCATTCACCCTTGCGCCGGATGTATTGTTAGTACCCGCATGTAGACAAGGAATATACATGTAACTTTGTAAAAGATCTTTTTTCCCTTTATCTACTTCATAAATTCTTGTTATGTTTTTTTATTCATCTTGCAGATACCGTATTTCAATTTATTTTAGTTGTGCTTCCAACCTTTTGCCAAATTTTTGAGTATTATTTTTTTTTCAAGTTCTGTATTTTCCTTGGGCCGTTAATTTTCAGGTTTTAATATGTGTAATAACTAAGAAATATAAATGAAGGAATCACCTCAATTGGATCACTTCAATTTATTACCGTCCAAAGAACGGGTTCAATGCACGTTTATTATATATTATGCCACAAATTCTAAGTAGCTTCGTTTGACATCTAGGTTCTAGTGAATCCTTAATCTAGCAGTGAGCAGAATTAAGGTTGAAGTCTCAGAGTCGTAGGTTTTGGGTTCAAATCTCCCAATAGGGAATTGTAATATAGTTTATATTAGTATGATCGAACTACTTGTAAGTTATCAATTATTTCATAATCTGTGAGTTATTATGTAATTATCGAACTACTTGTAAGTATTCATATTCTGTGAGTTATTATGTATTTATCGAGCTACTTGTAAGTTATTAATTATTTATTCTGTGAGTTATTATATTCATATTCCCATTGTTTCCGAGTGAAAAAATTATTTTGTGACGCCGGATTTTATTATTTTCTTAAATTACAGTTTAAAAAATAAAAGAAATATTTTTGTGTCGCTGCCAACTACCATTTAAAAAAATTTAGTTGTTTTGCACTCTAAAAAAAATTAGTGCAAATTAATAAAAATTTTGTGTCACCCAATGCAAATGAATAAAAATTTTGAGTCACCGCCAGTGTTTATTAAAAAAAAAAAAATAGTTTACAGAAAGTCCCATCCACTTGCCCCATTTTCTGGATAAATTTCATTTTTACTATTACTTGTAGAAATTATCCAAGATGGATGTTGAATTATTTTTCTCCCTTTTGAAGGTTCTACTGATTTGAAATGGTATGGGGTTAAATATTCGTAGTCCCATATCCTTTTCACCTAATCTCATAAAATCTTACACGTTTGTATGATGTGACCATACTGTTACCTTCCTTCTCGGTCTTTCTCCTAATATCGTTTTCTTTATGTCATAATCATGGAAATTAGTGATTAATGAATTCATAGAGGCCAAATGCCATTAAACCTTTAAGTGAAGTTGATTGATAGCCAAAAAATAATAAAGTGAAGTTGATTGGTCTTTTTTCCGATAATTTTATTTTATTTTTTTGACAATTTGGCCCCCATCGTTCCAGCTTCGATAACTTGGCTTTTGACAATTCGGCAACTTTTGCGTCAGACCTATTTTTAGTGATGAGGATAAGGAAAAAGGCTTTGTCACTATTGCAAATTTGCAATCAAGTTCCGGCAAATTCACTGATGTAGACTGAGAGAATAAGTGTGGCTAATATCACGTTTACATGCTTGAAGTTCTGGAGAATTTTTGCTATTGGGCTAATATTTTTTTTTCATTTACTATGAGATCAAGCGACTCCCCCTCGTGGTTATTTATGCACACCGGTTTATGTACATTATATAAATTTTACGCATGACATAATAAATGATTTATTTCAAAATTTGGTCTCTTTTTTTCATTATCTCTAAATGAAAGATAATTTGATTTGTTGCATAAATAACCTAATCTTAGGTTCTGGGTCACATTTGCATGTGGTTTCTTTGGGAAGCTCTAAGCTTTTGCATTTTAGGTGACAATTAGCCACTGAAGCTTGCTCTAGTAGTCAAGGGAAGGCCAGCCTTTCCCGTGCTAAAGTCGGGAGTTCAAATTCTGTCTTTGGTATTTAGAAGGAGGGAGGGGTTTAAAAGGGTAGATTTAGGATTGAAGAACCACACCCTTAATTATGTGTGACAAAACAGTTTGAAATCACATTTAGCATATTCTTAAGAGGTTCACCCCAGTTACGTGAGATAACATATACTATAATATAAATAGTTGATAAAAAAAAGTTGACAATTGGAAAAAAAATCCAAGGAAAAGGAGTTTGGTAGAGAATGGGAAAAACGTGGATATGGCACAGTAAATCGTACGACCCCGAACCTCAATCATTTTGAGAGATTTCGAACTTGCACCAGTCAGTACAGATAAGGTAGTGGACAAGATTCGTAGGAATTTATTGGCCATATACAGGAAAAGCTGATCCTAGCTTGACAAACATGACGAAAGAGAGTATGTCACTGAATAAGCAATGTCAACTACAAAAGGACAATGAAATGGTCGACAGACCATGCATGCATGGACCAGAAAGCACAACACTGAAAACTACCCTATGAATGCCATGCTGTAATCGACCGGGTTTATGTGTGGACCTCGCCTGTGGATTCATTCAGCAGTTCACAGGTGAACCAACAAGGCTCACCTGTGGATCCATTAGTGAATGAAAGAGCTAACAAGTCTTGTTGGATCTTTCATCTACTGTTCGATTTACAGGTGGAGCCTAAGAACCTGATCTTATTGACTCTTTCATTCCACTGCACGTGTGGACATGGTTTAGAAAAAATTCATGCATCACTCCCGCATATGCACAGTGCTTCGTGTGCTATTTGCGTTTTCGTGTTAACTTTAGCGGCTTCATGTACTAGACGACGGCCGGTGTAGCCGCAATCCAATTTCTAATCTTTAGTACTACAAAAACAAGAAACAAAAGCCGGTTGGTGGATTGCCAAATTACTGTAGAATTAGAACCGTGAATTCTACAGCAAATATCGAAACCGCTACAGATAGTATTAATCTAATTAGGAAGATCTTATGACTTCAGCAACGGTAAATGTATCAAAATGAAACCATAATGTGCAATTGAAGTTGTTAGCATCTATAAATGGATACATGAACGAATATAATGTAAACCAATAAAAATAGAAAGGTAGAAATTCCTTGCCCATTAATAGAGTGAACCTTATCATAATTAATTTGACAGTATTATTCATCCAAAAAATAAAAAATAAAACTATGGAGATTACTTGTATTTATTTACTTATCTATTCCTCATTCATTTTTTAAAAGTTCCAGACTATAAGTAATCATTCTTAATGAGTTCTATCATCCAAAAAATAGAGATGAATTGAACACAAAATCATACTGCCAAATCGCTATTGGCCTTGACTCAAAATTTTGTACATCGGGTATATTTTCTGAAAGTTTAAACAATGAAAAATTCGAAATTTATGTGGCAATTATTATTTGTAGACTCTGAGTTACCATTTAAGACAGCCAATTCCAACACACACACACACTCGTATATTTATGTGTGTATGTATGTGTGCGTGTCTATATGTATATCTCCGAATGCCGCACCTGTGAACTGCTGCATTAATTTTCTCTATGGACTTTGTGGACTTCAGAACTGAGGAGCGGTTAGGGAAAGATATTCTTTATTTGCTACAAGAATCTCTTTTAGTAGCACAGTTCTTTAAAAGGCAAAATCATTTAATATAATTAGTTGTCCAAACAGCGAAAAGTGGCATTAACGAAACATCCTATTCAAAAAATAAAATAAAACAAAGAAAAAAGAAAAACAAACTAATAGGCTAATACTAGCATACAACTAGCTTTACTCGACCTAAAAACCTTCTCCAGCCTCTTCAACAAATGCTTTTAGATTCTTGTCGGATGATCCACCTTCTTGCATTGCTTCCTTAGCTAATTCTTTCCATTTCTTTACATTACTGCCTCAACCGTAACCCTTTTTCTCCATCATCCATCACCATTTCTACACACCTCTTGATCTCGTCACTCTCAACAATGGCTTCTTCATTAGGTGCAACTCTCATTCCTATTTCCCAAACATCTTCAATCAACTTGGCATTTGTTCCTTGATCAGTCCATTGAGGGAACGCTATCAGCGGCACCCCATAAACCATGCTCTCCAACGTCGAATTCCATCCACAATGCGTCATGAAACATCCCAATGAAGGATGTGTCAGGACCTCAAGTTGAGAACACCATGGCACTATCATCCCTTTTTGTTCCAATTCCTCCAAGCAACTCAATTTATCTTCTTCTTTCTCTTCTTCTCCATCTTCCTTCGGTCTTATCACCCACAAAAATGGCCTTCTAATCCTTAACAATCCACTTGCAATCTCCTCCATTTGTTTCTTAGGAAGTGTCAGTAAACTGCCAAATGACACATAAACAACTGAGGCAGCTGGCCTTGAGTTCAACCATTCCTTGTAACTTTCCGATTTTTGGAAAAGATCACCGCGGAAGGAAGCATCCGATGGATCTTTATGATCAAAAAAGGCAGAGGGAGTCAAGGGTCCGATAGCAATCATGTTATATCTCTCAATAGCTTTGAGAGCTTGAGGTTCTAATGCTTCGAACGTGTTCACGAGTACTTTTGGTTTTTCTTCTTCATCAAGTGTGTCAAGTTGTGCTTTGAACGCTGGAAGAGCAAAACTGTAAATACTCTCGCTAGAAGGTAGTATAAAGGAAGGAAGGTCCTTGGTCTTCATCAATGGAAGGCCTGGGAATTGAATTGACCAGGTGGGATCGTTGCTATTATTCCTGACTTCATCTTCATAACCATGGAAGTAATAGAAGTATATGTCCAAAACGGTGGCTGGTTGAATCCAAAGAAGGGCAGATGGATGTGACATTCACGAGCCACCGTTGCAGCCCAAGGAAGTAACAGAGTGTAGACAAGGCACGTCACTGGGCGGCCTTGGTCTGCACTGGTGTTGATGACATTTCTAAGAGTATTTGATCCTTGTTTCTCGATCTCAGACATGTATTCCTTGGCATCTGATCCCTTAGGCCTGAATCCATCGTCATAACCGTCTGAAAAAGGTGCAAAAGTTAGGCCTTTTGGGATGCTGCTGGAGGCTTTAGTGATACGGTTGAAGGCGAAAACACTTGTGGCAAAGGTCACTTGTATGCCCATTCTTATGAGTCTTTTGGCAAATTGTAATGACGGATTAATGTGGCCTTGGGCTGGAAAAGTTACTAGGAGGAGATGACAATGTTGCATCATTTTTAGCAGCTTCTTTTTTTTTTTTTTTTATCTTTTTTCCCCTTGAAAATATAAGTGAAGAGGTGGGATCAGTGTAAAATCAGCAAAGATATGCAAAATTGTGAAGATGGTTATTGTGATATTATGAATGTGTTTGTTTGTGTAGAGATAGTTGTTAAAGTGGAGTGCAAGGATGCATATAGGTATGGATGTTTTCTATAAGTAGTTTTGAGGATAACAAGAATTGTTCGGATGAATGACGTTTGAGGTGACGATTTGAGAAAAACTTTGGGCACTTTGTCTTTGTTTTCCCAGGAAGTTCAGTGTACATGGATAATGCTAATCATAGCTATCAATTATCATCAATGACTTATCCTCCTGCTTTGCCACGTTACTTCCACCGTGAAATCAATTGATGTGCATAATACAGTTTCTTTTTACACACTCATCCAAGAAGTGAGCTGTGGTAGGGCCATCGAAGTGAGTGAGTATTGCGTGCACCACGCGTGTCACGTGGCGTGTCACGTGATGTACTAGAACCAATCACACATCACCAAATAATACAAGGATATGGCCCACCACTGTCACATGACGATAAATTATTGATTCTAGTACACCACGTGACAATGCACATGGTGTATTGTATACTTTTCTCATCGAAGTTAGACACAACTCTGTCAACTAATGGGTCCCATTTTGAAGGCCCATATTTCCCAATTCCCATTTCGGGCTGAGAAAGGTTAGACAAGGCTGTGGAGATCTATATCTACGGTTCTGTTTTCTTTTTTTTTTTTTTTTAATTTTTAAATTAGTAATGTATTTTAAAATTGATATTGTGCATTTTAAAATATTAAAATATGTAAATAGATGATCAAGTGACAACTCTATAACCTACTTGTTTCTATTGACCACATTCCACATTTTTCTCTCTCGAAAACGATTTCATTGACAACTATTGTGAGGCAACTTCAAGGCCTAGGCAAACTCAGGCTGGAGGAGGCGAGGAAAACAAAAAGGATGTTGGAGTAGGAACATATTTGGGAAAAGTATATAATACACCACGTGCATTGCCACGTGGTGTACTAGAACCAATAATTTATCGCCATGTGGCAATGGTGGGTCATACCTTGTATTATTTGGCGATGTGTGATTGGTTCTAGTGCACCACGTGGCACGCCACGTGGCGCGCGTGGTGCACGCAATACTCACTCACATATTTGGTTCTTATAAGATGACAGTAAGCACAAAGACGTGTTAAAAGCTTTTAAGGTACGCATCCATACTTGTTTGTGTTGAAAATTTTTTTACAATAACCATTTAGGAAAGATCAATCTTATTTTTATTGGAGAAGCTGAAGTAGAGAAAATAAATCAAAGTGGTTCAATCATCAACTGAAAACGAACAAGGTTTGCATACTTACGCTATACACGGTAAATGAACTAGCGTTCGCACCAAAAAGAAGAAGAAAAAGAGCAAGTAATGAGTTCACCTAGTAATTCTCAACGAACCATAACGTGTAAAACTATGGTTAGCTGCTAATATTATGTGAGTGACGTAGATGAATGAGAAAACAAAAGATAGTTGATAAAACATACAGCAAGCGACCAGTAGAATATGAGGGTTTTTTTTTTTTTTTAAGCCAGCATAAGAGTTTAGAATAGAACACTTTTCAATTACGTTTATAAACTTCTACAATGAAGTCAAAATTTGATTGGAACAAATTTTGCGCAACATAAGATAACTAATTTATTTAATGATTAAGTGTACAAAGTATATATAGGTATTACGCCTAGCATGAGGCCAGGACTTTAACGAGCTGTACCATTAGTTCGGTTTCCATTTTGGTTTTAATTTGAGAAACTTCAACTAGTATTAGTTTTCGAACGAATTTAATCAGTCAGTTTCATACTTTAATATGGACCATAAATGAATGGTCGTCATCTGGTGAAACTTGATCGATCTGAAACCGGTACCTATGATTTCTATTTCAAATCATTTCGTGCTTTTTCCTTCCTCCAAATTTTGTGATGCAGACACCTAAACCACCTTTTCCCAAGAAATAAAACCATAAATAAATGAATAAATGAAATGGTAGTTTGATTTGTAGCCACATGATTTTTTTTTTTTTTTGAAATTCAATATATGTATATGATAGAGTGAAGCTTCCTGAAAGGCTGGGACAGTTGGGAAATTAGGGATTGTTTCTAGTAATATACAATCGCCCAGCATGTCTAGTTTGGACAAAGGGAAAAAGATGCATGCAAAGGGCAAACGTTAACAAGCTATCTTTTCTTGGACTTTTCCGATACAAGCAATTTGCTGGTCGTGATTTTAATCACTTGTAGCTTTAACCAATGCGGAATTAATCGAAAAAGCAAATAGTTGGGAGAAAATGAAAGAAAAACTAGCAACAACTTTCATACCAGAGCAATTTTTGCTCAAATGCCAATATTACCTTTAACAAATCAATACCATATATTCTCATCAATATTTGTGAGCCCTTACTCACTCTTATTCTCCTATTTCTTCTTAATTGTTTATTCTCTCTCCTCATCTTTGGCTGATTTTTCTCTTCTCATTTTTGTTTTTTTATTTTTTGGCTCTCTTTCACATTCCCACATTTATTTATGTATTATTTTTTAGAAATCTATCAATTTGGCTATGCTCATCACCTTTCTTTTATTGCAATTCTTTAATTTCAATATATTCTTCTTTTTCTTTTTTCATTCAAAAATTATTTTTATAATAAAATCTGATTTATCTCAAACAATTAAATAATTAAAAATGCTAAAAAAAATTTGTACACACACCAACCCATCCAGGATCTCCTCCACTTTGTTGACAAAGCCATATTACAAGTTTTAATAAATTTAGTATCCACCTTTTATCCAAGAGACCACTTTAGGACAATACTATATCATCCCAATACGTTTAATATTATTTTTTGGAACTAAATCCAGTAGATTTAGATTAAAACAAGGAAGGTCCTAAGAACAATCATAGATACAATCATATATAAGCTAAAGAAGTCTTGCAATCCATTTAATAACAAAACTCGTAAGAAATCATGTAAAAGAAAAATCTAGTAGAGATAGGAAGAGGGAATTGTTGTTGGGGGAGGGGTGCAATCCATTTAATAATAAAAGTCTTAAGAAATCATGTAAAAAGAAAAATCAGGAGGAGATGGGAAGAGGGAATTATTGTTTTTTTTTAGGGGAGGAGGGGATGTTGCTCTAAAAATGGAATGAGATAGGAAGAGAAGAGATTTAATTTAGGAAGGGAGTAATTAATGTTAACAAATTATTAATTAGAACATATAAGAATGTATGACAATTAATGAGAGAATATATATGTTGACTTGTATGTTCAAAAAATATGTTGACTTGTTAAGGATAATATTGACCTTTGGACAAAAATTGCTTCGACAATAAAAGCATGGCTCTGGCAATATCACCGACCATGGGGATAATTTGGAAATCCTAAAATTAATCGATCATGTCTCCCTCAGTTTAGGGGAAGCATATCTTTCCTCCACATGACAAATGCTCTTGGCGGCCTTTAGGCACTCCACTAATTTTGGAATGGAGCATTGTTTGTTTAATTATATTGGTAAAATCTAAAACAATACTTCTTTTTCTTTTTTTAATTTTGTCGGAGTAATCTAAAACAATACTTCTTTTTCTTTTTTAATTTTGTCGGAGTAATCTAAAACAATACTTCTTTTCTTTTTTTAATTTTGTCGGAGTGCCTCTTGTGGTTTGTAGGACATTAGTTATCATGCCGACAAAATGGTTGGCATCTCCGTTAACATACAAACGTTTCATTTGCGGTTGCCCAGTATCAAAATCATACCGGAGGCATAACACAAGAATATTTGCAAAGGCCTCTCGTCTTCCCGTCTTTGATTTTGCCTATTCCTATTGGAAAATCAACTGTTTCGTTACTACCAATTACTTACTGATTTTGTACTCATCTATTTAAACAAGATTCTTAAATTTGTTTGGACCAAGTACAGTTTTTACAATTCTATTTATTTATTGAATCGATTCTACCTTGAATTTCAAAGTTTAGACAATTGAAGTTTTGATATTAAACGTTTTGGGTTTTGACAATTTTAGTAAATAAAGTTCGGATAAAAGTAAATTTGGTACCATATGTTTCATATTTTTTCTTTCAAAAAAAAAAAATGCTTCATGTTTTTAGCACGTTGCCCTATTAACTGGTTTTACCGAAATCTTATTGGGTTTCAGTCACGTGAAACTTATATACACCGGTGACCCAATTTTCAACCAAAAAAAAAAAAATACAAAAAAGGGAAAATTTTTTACTGCCACAATTTGTAATCAAAAGCACACACTACTGCACTAGCTAGGGGATTTTTTTTTTCATTTTCATTTGCTTATTTATCGTTTGTAAACTTAAATTAGTGCCTTAATTACAAACTATGGCAACTAAAATTTTTTCTTTTAAATTTTTTTTTGAAAATTAGGTCACGCAATGTGAGTATCACGTGATCAGATTCTAATAATAATATTTTGACAAAATCGATTAATAAAACTAAATGTGCTAAAAAATTAAAATATTTGATACTGGATTTACTTTCATCCAAACTCTAAAGATTGAAATTGCCCATCCTCCAAATATTTGGTAAGAAAACCGTAATTTTCTCAATAAAAAATTATTGTTATATTGCACTTTCAATTATTATTATTATTATTTTTTTGCTAACCTTATACACGGGAGGACACTATAAATTATTATTTCAATCCTAAAGTTAATGTATATACTGTTACTAAGAAAGGCATCAATCAAATATATTCTATAAAAAGAAACCGGTGAACTCATATGTTTTTCTTTTTCTCGACTGTATACAGCGTCTTGATTGCTGTTTGGAACTTTTTGACAATTTTAATGCGTAAAGTCTTTATAATATGAGTTAAACAGTACAAAATGAGTGTCGATAAAAACATGAGAAAGGTAAAGTAGAATTGCACCTAATTATTTTTGTTCACTGTTAGCATAAAAGAGAAAATAGCTGAGCCTGTGCATCACGTACGAGATCACATCTATTAAGAAAATGCCATCGTTGATTAAACTTTGTGATTAAAAATTCAATGTTCAAATTAAGTATTGATTTAAAATTAATCTTAGGGCTCTTCTCAAAAAAATCCCTCTAATATTCGGTCAAACTTGCACTTTAACCCCTAACCTTTAATTCCTCTCACTTTATCCCCAAATTCAATCCAACTTATCAATTTAATATTTAAAATATTGTGAATTGACAAAAATGTCACCTCTTAAATATTTTTTTTTAAAATTATCAGTACTTTCCATCAATAGCTATAAAATGGATATACATACATACATACATACATACATATATATATAATATATATATATATATATATTCAAATTCATTCCTTTTTTTTCTTGAACTCCTAAACAACACAGTTTTATTCTTTAAGTTTTTTTTTCTTTTCCTTTTTTGTCCAAAATTCCTAAAACTAGCCAGAAAAGTTAAGATCCTTACTCTAAAATATATCAAGACCATTTTGCTAAACAATATCAAGAAAAAACTATTTTTTTACTTTACACCTTTTATTTTTTGGGGACAAGTTTTTCAATAATTAGACCTTGAAAATTCTTGTAGTATTTATTAAACACAAGTTTTTGGCAAACTTTTAGTGTATGATAAGAATTTAATGCCTGTCAAATAAATTCAGGAGCAATAAGTGTTAAAAATTTTTAGACAATTTCTTTATTTTTCAATTATAAAGTTGCAAAGATAAAAGTAGAAAAGAAATTGTAATTTAAAAAATTATTTAGAAGGTGGCATTTTTGTCAATTCACAATATTTTAAACATTAAATTGATGGTGTGGACTAAAATGGGGATAAAGTGAACAAAATTAAAGGTTAGGGAGTAAACTGCAACTTTGATCAAACGTTAGGGGAAGTTTCTAGAATTAACCCTTAATCTTATATGTACTATTGCTATATACAAGATACTTTATTTACTTTAGGAAGGCTAACGGAGCAGGGTGTTTGACCCAATCTCCTGCTGCATAAAAAAATTTATCGTCACTCTGTCACTTGATAAGTTTACTTACTCCCATCCCCTACTTTGCTATGGCTTGGATTTCCTCTGGTTCCTTTACATGCCCTTTTTTGAATTTTTTGTTAAGTATTTATTTTGTTATAATCACTAGAGAAAAATAAGAAAATATCACCCAAATTTTAATATAAATTTGCAACAATAAAAAAATTATAAAGTATAATACAATAATAGCTAAAAAAATACATTAAAAGTTCAAACCATATAAATAAAATAACTATGAAACTTTTATAATTAATAAAATGTATAGTATATACTTTTGTATATGTATGAGTAATAAAGAAAATGAGACCTTTTACTTATTTACATAGATATAAATACATGAATATTAGTATAAAAATAATTTTGTATTTTTAAAGAATAAATTTTTTAATCTAACATGTATAAATTTATGAATAAAGTCAATTTTGTAAGGACGAGATTTAATTAATGTTTATAGAACCAGATCAACAAATGAACCAGAGGACGGACCGATTCATGGACCGGTCAGACCGGTAGTTCAACCTTTTGTTTTACAACAGCCTTAATTTTTTCTTTGATTGTGTAAGTGTCACACAAATGACAAATTAAGAAAAGATGCAACCTAAGGGAATATAATAGAACTTATTTAAACAAGTTATGTGCAAAACAATTTGCACAGCACAAAAAAATACAAAACAAGGATATAAATGACAACTAAATTAACAAAGAGATTCCTCCAACATTGCCAAAATGAAAGCTGCAATCATTGTTATACTAAGAACAACATGATTCCTCTTTTAATGCAACAAGTTAGATATTATAATTGTTGTTCATGATTTAAATTAGTAATATCTGATTAAGAAGCTTTTTAATTTTTTACTCTAAGAATATCTTTCATATCACAAACCATAAAACAATAAAGTTAAAATAATAGTCCACGTGCTGAGAAGTCATTGCATTGAAATGTTTCTAAATTAACATCTTCCGCTCCAGTCTTCATCATCTAAAAAAATCAGCACATTCAATTAATCTCACATTAAACAATCCAAAATAATATTAACTTTATTATCAATATTTGCTTAATATTATAAATAAAGTACAATTTCAACTTATACTAATACATCAAACTAAACCTTCAAATTATTCAAAATTTGAACATTCACTGTGAATTGGAAGTTCTTCAAGCTCATCCTCCAACTCATCCATGATCAAGCTCCCTTTCTTCTTCTTCTTCAATGCACCAAAAATTCTGTTTTATCAATGGACTTGTAATTAATAGGATCATATGATCTCTTTTGTTGATTGATAAGTGATAAATTTACCTATTTTAGCATAGTATTTTACATATAATTTTAGTGTGTTTTTAGTATGATTTTAGTGTTTTTTTTATAAAATTAGCTCATTTTCACTTAAGTTTCTTCCATGTGAAGAATTTTCGAAAAATTAGGATTTTTACCTGATTTTATGGTTTTAAAGAAAAATTCATATTTTGAGCAAATTAATGCACAAATTTTGTACAATCTTGCAGGTTTTATACATTCAATCATAATTTGGATCAATGGGAACACAAGTCATAACATGCATAGTAAATTCAAGGACTGATTGAATTAGGAGTTCAATGGAACAACTTTTACATTCAAACTGGAGGATTGTTTTGCTCAACTATTGAGAAATTTTCTTCAACAAATTCATAATGGAATTAAAGAATCAACATCACAAAAAGATTTCAATGGCATAAGAGGAATAATAAGCAAAAGACAAGGGCAAAGAAGCCATGGAAGTGAAGAATTGGAGAAAACTAGGGGGTTAGTAACAATGACACATTTTAGTATTTTTGCAATAACTTGGTCTGAAAATGTTGGATTGAGATGATTCTTACTGATTGTAAAGCTGCAAGGATGCTCTACATTTTGTATGAAGACATCAAAATCCATATCTCACTTTTGTATAACGAAATATCCAAATTGCTGAAATACATTTGTGCTGCGAAGATCTTCCAATCACTTCTCAGTATTTTGGCCATGAACTTTGCATCTAGAGCTTCAAATGGCCTAATTCTTGTGGTGTTGGAAAGCTACCTCAAAGGACTACAATTTTGTATCTTGAGGAAAAGCTAATTCATCCATCTTCTAGGAGCTATCCATGGGCTAGGTCTACAGGTGAGCTAACTCGTGGATCACAAATGACTTAAGGTCAGCCAGCTGCAAGTTGGAGCTCTTTTCACATTAGGTTTCTAGATTTTTTCAAATGCAAGCTATATTTGTGTTGCTCAAGGGAATATTTCAAAAACCAAGAAAGACTTTTTGTGATTTGGAGAATCAATGTAATCATTTTGTTTCCAACTTGATTAGGTAACTTTGTTTATAAATAGGGAGCTCTTAAAGGATATTTAGAACAAGTCTTGAGGGGAGGAGAACTCTCAAAGTAGTTATAGTTTAGTGTTTTCTTTATAGTTTGTAGTAGAATTTTCAATACTTGTAAGGAAAATTCTTGGAGAATTCACTACAACTTCATATTCAAGGAAGAAATGAAGGATTGGAGCCATTGAAATGATAATATCTATCTCTTTCTCTCATTTCCTTACTTGTTATGATTTACTTTATTGAATTCTTATACTTTCAAATTGTGAATTCTATGATTAACTAAATACTTGTCTTAGGGTTAGATGAAGCTAATTATATGAATTGAATGTTATTATACTTGCTATAACTTGAATTTGCTTGTTCATATATCAAGGTTTAACAATTTGTAGTAGCTTGATCACCAATTGCAAATCATTTAGATGTTATTTGACACTGAGAAATGCTTATAACATTAAAAAATGATAGATGAAATCTATGATTTACACACATGAGAATAGTGGTGTAAGTAGGTGAATTAAGGTTGTTTAAAACTACAATTCCTGCATTTTAAAAGATTTTATCATGAGAATAATTAAACTCTAGTCAATTCATTATGAGAACAAGTTTTGATTTCAAATGGAATTGCAATCCTAAGCAAAACAAGATTAATATAGCAAGGTGTTAGTTCATTCAGTCATATTAGTAATAGTTAGTGGATCTAAACCCTATTACTTATATTTGTGAATTTCATCCATCTATTTTACTTCAAGTAGTTGAATTTTCATACTTTTCACACCACCTATTTGATGTTTTGTCTAGATAATAGAACAAGTTAGTAGCTTTGGTACTTGCTATAGTGGGATCAACCCTAATACTTCCCCTACTATAATTGATCCATGCACTTGTGGAAAGAGGTATTAGGTTATAAATTTTATTACTTGTTAGTGTGAATTTTGCCTAATTTTTATAGTATGTAAACATCACAATCATTGATCATGCCTAATACATACACATTAAGTAATAAAATACCTTAAAAAAGAACGAAATGTGAAATGTAAAAAGAAACCATTTACAAGTACCTATATTGTGTAATGCACATATATACAAGATCGTTGAGCCTTTGATGCTCCAATCTATTTCCTTTCTTAGAGTAATGCACTCAAAGAAACTCCAATTATGTTCACATTGTAAAGAAGAAACTGTTTGACTAAGAACCCGAATTGTGAGCTTTTGCAAGTTTGAAGCATTACGACTGAAGAGTTTCTACCAATTCTCTATCATAATCAAAATTAGAAAATTACCCAAATATTTTGAAATATAATATTTTAAATCAGATTCAAATATTAGGAAAATACAACTATTACTTAGTCTGTCTTTCTTGCTAATAGGAATAGCAAGTTTTGTGCCAAAACTCCCCTCTCGCTCTCAATATATAACAATTTCTTTTGTTAAATTTTCCACACTACATTAATCCACCTTTGATTCTATGCAATCCAACAAGCCATTTGTAATTTTTGGATGTTAGAGAATGTGGCAGTGTCATACAGAAATACAGGATTTAAAAAATAAGCTATAGCATGTAAATTTTTCTTCATCATCCTATGACATCGATCATTGATGATATCAATGTAACATTTATATAGTCTTTCTTTATCTTTGAACAACTTATTTCTGCCAATAATTGCTCTAAACATACCATCACAAATATATCCCAACGAAAGCCTTTCATCAGTGTCACAAACTCTTAACAACCGAATAAGAGGACCCATTATTCTCACTGTAATCAAATAGTAATTCCAAAATCTCTTGTCTAAAACAATTTGTTTAACCTCTTTTTTGTTGCTCAGTTTCAAGAACTTTCTATAATCTCCACTAGTGACTAAAGCTTGTAAACTATCTTTGTGATCATTTAAACTCTTTAGTGCAATAAAAATAGTAGCAAATTGAGTTTCTCAGGACAAATAATCTCCTTCCACCCTTTACTTTTTCTCAACCAATTCAAAATAAACTTAAGATTATACACAAAGATAGTTACTATTGAAGCAAGAGCACTAGAGATTTAACATTACTCATTTCACCAATATCCTTCAAAATCAAATTAATACAATGGGTAGTACATGGACACCAACAAATAGTTGGATATCTTTCATTTAATAAAGTTCCAATATGCTTATAATTGCTAGCATTATCAGTTGCTAAATGCACCATATTCTTTGGACCAACCATTTCAACAATTTCAGCAAACAAGTTGCATAAATTTTCTACATTAGTTACAATGTCCAATGCATCTATAGATTTAATGAAAGATATAACTTTGGGACAATAAACTAGAAAATTGATCAATGGTCTTTGTCTACTATCTTTCCATCTATTACCCATTATGGTGCATCTAGTTTCAACCACATATTTCTAAATGAATTAACAACTAACTGTATTCTTAGCATCTCACAACAAATTGATTCGCAAAGTAAAATGGAGAAAAGAGCTCTGTGGCAACACCTAAGAGCAATAAAGTCTATGCTTAATGATATGCCGTGGATGATCATGGGAGAATTTAACATTATAAGGAACTATAATAAAAAGATTGGGGATGAGAGATGTTACAACAATGTAATAATGAATATCAGACTTATATAGATGAAGTAGATATATATGATTGGCTTTCTAAAGGATATAATATGACTTGGTGTAACAAAAGGGGGAAGGAGGAATAGAATTTACTGTGAACTAGATTAAATAATATGCTATGATAGGTGATTTGCTCAAATTCCAAATATGGAAGCAGAAGTGTTGGATCCTGTAATCTTAGATCATCCTCATTTTATGTACATGTAAAGAAGGAGTTTAATGCTCGTCCAGCACCATTTAAGTTCCATGCTTTTTGGATGAGGAATAACCAGTTTCATCAAATTATCAAGGTTATATAAAGTAGTGAGACTAAAGGAAATCCAATAAAAAGACTGTATAATAAGCTGGGAAAACTGAAGAGGGAGTTGAGAATCGTAAACAAGAAGCATTACAGTGATATCTCAACAAGAACAATGCAGATGAGGAAATAGACTATGTTAAGTGCAGAAAAAGATGCAAGAGCAACCTTTTAACAAACAGCTCACTACAACAATAAGGACATTTTGAGGCATTTAAAAGCGCCATATAAAGTAACTTTTCATGACACTTTGGCTCTTGAGGTGCTCGCATAAAGCATCATGCAAAACCACCATTTGGAAAGGGTTTGAGACACTTACAAGTATCACGATAGATAATTACGAGGCATTTGAATGTGCCGTGATAAACTTCTATCGTGACACTATACAGTGTCTTAACAGACACCTATTAAGACGCTTGTAATGGTCATTATATAGAGATTAAGACGGCACTTGAAAGTGAATTCATACACTCTATCATGACACTATGCAACGACGTAATAGACATCTATTAGGACGCTTGCAATTATCCTTTAACATAGATTTTATAGGTAGTTTGTAGTGTCATTTGATTTCGTCTATTAAGGAGCTTTAGAGGGTCATGCAAATTAACTTCTGCAGGCACTCGAAAGTGTCACGAAGAGGTTTTTTTTTTTTAATTTTATCAGCCAAAATCTTTCATCCAATAACCTACTTAATCCACTAAATACAGTTTTTCATCCATCACATCTTAGACAAAAAAATAGGCTAATGCAAGTATTTGATTAATCAATTCAAAAGAACTACATACAATGTGTAGTACAACATCCTTTCTATTTTTATTTCAACAAAAGTATCATCAAAATGAGCTATCATCATTCAAAACAAAGTTCAAATAACCCAAAATAGTACTAATAAAATCAGTTCAACTCCATATTTGTTTTGCATCAAAATATAGCAAAATAACTTTAGCAACACCTTGTCCCATAGTTGAATAATCAATCTTCTTGAATTTTTACCTACAAGAAATGTGCATTAAGTTATAGCACTAACTTATCATGTATAAGTTTCTTAACTATAGTTCTAAATCTAAAACTCAAGTAACAAAAATCATAACAACTTTGGAAAAATTACCAAGTTCGATGGCCAAGCAATAGGTGCACCGATTGCATCTCCAATTGTGCTCATTGGCTTATAAGGCCTAATCAACTGCTCCTCATGCTCTATCACAATTTGCACTATTATCTCGAACCAACCAAATCCTAACTGATAGTCCCAACAATCGTAGATGCATCAATGCTTTGAAGACGTCCAATTGCTACTTTCTTTGATTGGTCCAATATGTTGAATAGAGCTACCCAATCTCCACCCTGAAACAAAAATCCAAAAGAGTTAAAGTCAATCTTGAATACATTTCCAAAAAATTTGGGTAGAGCTTCTCCTATATCTGGAATATTTTCTAAAATTTTCTGCACCAAATATCAACAAGCAACCTCACTTTGCCAAGATTAAACTCTTTTTTCTTTCATTTCATGTCTAACAATCTATTAAGTAGAAAAGACATACCACAAGAGCTGGTGAAATAGTAGCTGAAGTTGAGATATGGTGGGATGATCTTGAATTAATTCTTGATTCACTTGTTGAGCCATTATTGTTTTGCTGCTGCACAAGTGTTTTTAGATTTTCAAGTTCAATGGCTTGCTCTTTTAGTTGTTCATCTTGCTTAGCAAATTTCTCCTCCATCTTGGCTAATGTTGCCTTTTGTTGCATAACAATTCGATGGCAACTGCTACAACTAGGTAAATTATCCCATAAATCTGATGGGACAACACCTAGACCATACATGCACACATGTCCATTTCGATCTTGGCCAACTACTTGTGCAAAGCAATCATTTTGGCTAACGCTATCCTCAACACTAGGAGGAAGTTGATTAACGTTTTCCTTCATGAAACTTGGCAAAAAAACCATGTGTGTCATTCATGAATATGAGCACAAAATGCCTTCAATATCTTTTCCATAAAGAATTTAAATATTACATAAGTTAGTTCTAATCCTTGTATTATGCATTTCTTGTTAACCTTCATTTGCAAACCAAATCTTATGCTATATTTCAAAAGAAAATACTATAAGAAAGCAATTGCTTCAATAGCTAGATTAAGCATAATACTTATACCCACCAACATGAGTATGCCACAAAATACATAAGCCTAATTTCAGTGTACTCATGCCACAAAATACATAAGTCCAAATTTCAATGTCCCTACTCTTTAGCATTCAAGAAACTAAGAGAAGTCAATCACACATTGCTCATATGCATAAAAAGTTACCAATGCCAAGCAAGTGGAGCTTGGCAAACTAAAATGGATTGCCAATAATAAACACATGCACATAGATGTCAATAGCCAATAACTCATTCACTAGAAAAGTCTAGAAAAGATGTATTGAACTTACAAAATGTTACATGTTTCTCTATTGCAAGTGTCTTTAATCATGATCATCCTACGATGGGAGCTGCCATCATCACATTGAATACTTCATGCAAAAGTCTACATTCTATGTTAGTATCCTCAACCTGTTTGTTAAAAGGAAACAAATTTGGTCTATTTAATTTTGCAAAAACAATATGATGGTGACAAATTGATCTCAACACTTTAAACATGAAATTAGTAACTTTTTTCCTACATTTACTGACTAATGTTAGACCCCATTTAACACCCTCAAAATCTAAACTTGCAACTAAACTCTTAGTATGACATGCAATGCAAAAGAAAGTATCTTGATGTCAATCCCTTGTGTGTAAGTCCAATGCACCCAAATTTTGGTAAGAAATAATTCAAGAACACTTCACAAATCACTTACACCCCACTTCTTTTTTCCACTGAAATTTAAAAAAAAAATCAATGCTTAAAAACAATTCATAAACCAAAGAATCCAACTACAATTCTGACCAAAAAACAATAATATTACCCAACTACTTCACACACTATTCTTAAACAAGAACCAAATTGGTAAACTTTTACTAAGTATATTTCGTATGAAGATTAGCAACATTAAACAATATTTGCCTTACAAGTCTATCAATTCATTGATCTTTGACCTTTTTTTTTTTTTGGCTTTCAAAATAGTTTTCAAAATAACACATAGTTGAACAAATAAAACTTACCAATGCAAGTAGCAACTTCATTGGTTGGAGAAATCCCATTTGAATCAGTGTAACATTGCTCAAACATTTCAACTCTTGTTGGAGAATGACCTAATTTTTTTTTCTACAAAAAGAAAATGTCTTTCATATAATTTCATGCAATTTATTAAACTAATAAGTGGAATAAGAAAGTTTAGAATGGTCACCAATTGTTTTTGAAGTTGCGCGTATGACTTTTTGCTAGTTTTATGATTCATTGTTTTCTTGGCCCTTCATTCCTTATTCATTTGGCTAATATCCTAAGATAATGAAACAACTTAAAAAGAAAACTTGATCAAACAAAATTCTTATTCGTGACTACTACTAAAAAGGAAGATGGCCTATACTGTCACTTTTTCTTATTTCCAATATGCCAAAATGTTTTTCCACTGATCTTCTAACACCCGCACATCTCTATTGTGGATTTGAGTTTCAATAGTTGCATCTGGATCATAATACTTGGCCTTTAAAGCTAATTTCCAATTTCTCCACTTCTTGCCTATTGATCTCAAAGTCCATGCTTCAGAATCGGGAGGCAATTTAAACTTTTCCTACATTGTACTTGAATATATTAGAACCCAGCCATTTGATATATAATTAAACCAAAAAAAGACATTCACCTATAACATTATTTTTATTACCTTGACCACTACTATCATATTTTTCCTTTGATCTTCCATAATCTTGTGCCAATCTTCAACATCAATAGGAGCATAGAGTTCATTTCTAGCTATTGTATCCAAGAAATCAACAAATTTGGATTTATTCTTTGCTCACAGGTTCACCTTCTTTGTTCAATCTAACTTTATAGCGCTTAAAATTGCGTGGTTGACCCCAAATTTCTTTCATGTAAGTTGGCCCTCGAGTCTTCTTCACTAGATTTTCACCATCGGTTTCATCATCTATAACAAGTCATTACAAAAGAAATTATTAAGACAAGAACATGGATTCATAATGTCTTATATAAAACACTTAAATAGCATAACTGATGTTAGTAATTATTTTGAGGTGTACCTATAGAGTCATCTCAATTTACATGCAACTAATTTTCTTTATGGTCATCATTTTCATCAATAAGTGTATTTCCAATGACCTTCTGAATTCTTGTCCTTGCCATCCCTTTATAAATAAGAAATCTAACATGCATAAAGTTAATGCAAAAGGCATTCGATATTGAAAATAACAACGTTTAAACTAAATAGAATACAAATGTTTTGAAATTTAAATTCTGTTAAAAGTATGATTACAATTAGAAAGAAAATATAAAAATGAAAGCACAAAAATATATAAAACTCTGTCCAAGAACAAATTGGACAAAGTTCAAAGTATGAATAACAATGACTTATACAACTCTGATTGCATGCAACAATAGCTCTACTCATCATCCCTGGTCCATTTCAACTCATTGAACATCCTCACGAATCCAGACAACATCTTCATTTCTATTGTCAGATTGGACATTTGCTACCACGCTTTGCAAGTATGTCTCTACATCACAAACGGGCTCCATCTTAAACTCATTCCTAGGTGATGTAGTAATCACAACATGTCCTTCAAGTGGGTCTTCCACATAAAAGACTTGTGATGCTTGACTTGCAAGAACATAAGGTTCATTATGACGCTTGACATTCTTAAAGTTGGCCAATATGAATCAATCACTATCTTGCTTTAATCTTTTTCCCTTTGACACCCAATCACACTCAAATAAGAACACCCTTCGACCTCCGGTATAATCCAACTCAAGGATATTTGTCAAAATATCATAATTAGCCATGTCACTCAAAATAGGATTCTGATCTTTAGTACTTGAAAAACTGGATGTTGTTCATTCACTATAACTCCACTATTTTGAGTTTTCCTTTTGCATTCTACTTCTCTTGTATGAAATCGAAATCCATTGACAAGAAACTTTTCATATTGTATCCCAACAACATTTGGACCCTTAGCAAGAAGTTTCAAGTCTTGTGAGATACGATCTCTCTTAGGTAGCTCAAGATGCTTAACCTGTAAGTTATAAGAACTATGATTAGAATAAATTTAAAAGAATGAAATAGAACTATTAAAAATTTTTAACTTACATGATTTGTAAACTAATTTGCAAAATTTTCAGTATGGATACACTTCGACTATATGTTTTGCAGCACGTGGATTTTGTTCTAAAATCATATTATAATGTTGACTGCAAGTATTAATCACAATAAGTATTCAAAATATGTAATTAAACACTCTAAAATAAAAATGATATTAACTTACTCAATGTATGGTTTGATGTAGTCACAATTAAAAGCACATATTGATATGCTTTTCTCAAAGTTTCATTACTCAATGTTGTAGGAGTTCTTTTTCCCAATGCACTGCATGAGTTTGAAAAAATATCTAATCCATCATCATTGTCCTCATTCACATCTTCATTTCTGCTTATTCTATTAAACTTTGTCTCAATATAATCAGCTAAGTGCAAGGAACAAAAAGTTAAACATTCCTCAGCCACATAACCTTCAGCAATATATCCTTCTAGGCCAACTTCTGTTTCGAACGTAGACTGCAAAGTCCCTAAGTACCTGTAGTATATTAAATTCAATTATAAAAAGTTATTCAAATTTTAACATAACTGTGGCTAACTACAAAATTCAAGTCAATAGGATAAAAAAGTATTTTGACTTAAAAAATTACCTTTCAATAGGATACATCCATCGATAATGAACCGATCCACCAATTTTTGCCTCAAGTTGCTAAATGAACAAGCAAGATGCACCATTACGTCGCAAACGGATGGTGGAAAAATCCTCTCTAATTGACTAAAGTATAATAGCAATTTCTTTTTCCAAATGGACTAAATCTACCGGATACAACACTAGTAGAGCACAATTTCTAAAAATACGTACTCAACTTAATCAAAGAAGAGCGGACAGCTTTTGATAAAGTTTTTCTTAGAGCTACAAGCAACAACTGCTGCATCAAAATCTGATTATCATGACTTTTTAATCCAAAAATCTTGGGTGGCTTCAGCTGTATGCATCTGGATAGATTGGCAAGCATATCCATCTGGCACTTTTACCTTTTTTAAAACCTTGCAAAATATTTGCTTTTCATTCTTTTCCATTGTAAAGCAAGCTAGAGGCAAATAAGTCTTACCATTTTCCATCTCAATAGGATGAAGATATGATCTTAAGCCCATTTCAAATAAATCAAGACTGTGCCTTAATAGTATCTTTAGTCTTCCCATCCAAATTCAACAATGTGGCAAAATGCTCTCACAAATATTTTTCTGAATATGCATGACATTAAGATTGTGACGGAGCAAATTATCTTTCCAATAAGGTAAATCAAAGAAAATACTCAACTTCTTCCAACTGAATGGCAATGTTGGATTATCTTTAACTAACTTCCCAAACCTTGATTTTACGATTAGCCAAGTCATTCAAAATTGTGGATCCCATTAGTTGCTTAGGTGGTCTTCCATGTTCAACAATTCCATCAAAAGACCGGGTATCCTTTTGAAACGGATGATGCATTTCCAAAAACTTTTGATGGCCCATGTAGCAATGCTTTTGGCCATTACTTAACCATCGTGAACATGTATATTTATGACTATACAGGACACGCAAATTCACCCTTAGTACTCCAACCAGATAGAACTGCATAGCCTGGAAAGTCACTAATGGTCCATATTAATGCTGCTCTCAATTGAAAATTTTCTTTACAAGAAGCATCATACGTGTTAACCCCAACATCCCACAATTCCTTTAATTCAACAATTAAGGGTTGCAAATAAACATCAATACTGTTAACCAGGAGCACTTGGGCTAGGTATTAACAATGACAACATAAAATATGGTTGCTTCATACACATCCATGGCGGTAAATTATAAGGTATCAATATTACCGGCCATGTACTATGAGCTAGACTCATATTTTTTAATGGATTAAATCCATCAGAAGTTAAACCTAATCTCATGTTTCTAGGATCTTTAGCAAATGTTGCATGTTTATAGTCAAAAGTCTGCCAAGCAGGAGAATCAACAGGATGTCTCATGCAACCATCTTTAGTACGACCCTCTGCATGCCATCTCATATGCTTTGCAAGTCTTAGAAGACATGAACAAATGTTGCAACCTAGGCTTTAGTGGAAAATGCCACAAAACCTTTTTAGGTACTTTTCTTTTCATACCAGTGGGATCATTTTCAGGAAGGAACCCATCGAGGTTCCTTACATGTTTGACAAAAAGTTCTTCCACTATCTACTCCCCAATACAAGTGCAATCATTAATACAAGCATCATACTTTTCATAGCCAAGCCCTAGTGCCTTCATTAATTTTTCTAATTTATAGTATGATTTAGGCAAACCTAGCTATGGCTTTTGGAAATGTTTCTTTTAGCAAATTAAGTAGCATATTAAAAACTTTATTGCTGAATTTACCAAGGCATTTCAAGTGAAGCAATTGAATTATAAAGGAAAGTTTTAAAAATTATTTGCATCCAGGGTAAAGTTCTTGTTGGGAGTCATCAATTAGTTTAAAAAAATTTTTCAGCTTCTTCATTAGGGTAACTGCTCCCCATTTTTTGTTTCATCCAATGAACTATGATCCTGTTGTGTTGTCCCCAATACATCATGAATCAAGCCATGCATGTCATCAGCTTCATTTGATACTACATGCAGGTGTTTCTTGGGATTAGATGCAGATGGATTTGCATATAAAAATTCTCCATGAGCTACCCAATGGGTATAGCCTTTAAGAAAGCCATGAACTTTTAAATGAATTTCTGCATCTTCCCTAGTCACACAAACACCGCATTTACATTCTTTGCACGGACATAAGATCATCCCATTTAAACCTAAATGTTCAAATGCATAATCTAAAAATTTATGTAAACCTTCCCAATATTATTGACTTCAGTCTATTCTTTTGCATCCAAGTTTTATCCATATCGTTGTAATTTTCAGAAATGTACTCAAGCAAACTAAATGAGAAGCACACAAAACCAATAATATGAGTATTCGAAAAAATAAATTATAATTCTAAGGGACACAACAATAACCAAAAATAGTTTCTCAAAATAGTGTGTGTGTGTGTGTGTGTTTATACATAGATATATATATATCACACACACACACATACATACATTATGTATATATATGTATACACATGTATACATATACATCTATATACATATACATACATATATATACATATATAGACATATATGTATATAGATGTATATGTATACATGTGTGTATAAGACATATATATATGTATATACATACATATATATACACACACACACATATATACATATATGTATATATACACGTACACGTGTATACACACACACACATATATGTATACGTATGTGTGTGTGTGTGTATACACACACACACACACACACATATATACATATATGTATGTATATATCTCAACCAAATAAACATATGTCCAACTGATATTACCAAACTTTAAGAAGAAAGTAAAGTAACAAAAGCAACCATTGAAAGGAAAAAATAAAGAAAAGTAATATAACATGAAAGAACGCAGAACTAGTTGTTAAAAAATGCATCCATTCATTTATGAAATATATAAAAGAAAAGTATTTGACAAATACCTCTGGAAGAAATCAATTGACAAAGTCTTGCAAAGTTGTATTTACCACTAGTTTTAAATTAAAGCCTGCCAAAAAATGTTAACACTACTTTAAGTGATTTGAAGATATTCCATAACAATGTTCACGTTACACAAAATTTAAAGAATTGGATGAAAACCATAGTATCTTGCAAGATTGCTAGCCAAATAGTCAATGGTTAATTATTTAACCCACCAGTTTCATTGTTATACATCTTGAATGAATGATTATGTGAAGTACCAATATTATGTGGACACATGAGTGCTTATAGACAGAGAGAAAAATTTCAAAGAATGCAAGATGAAAAACTTTTGAGATCTAATGCTTGAGAGTTTACGCACTTAAGAAGGATGTAAAGAAAAGAGAGGAATAAACATGTGGATAATCATCTTATTCACCTAATTGCAAAACTTACTCTAATAATGAATAAAAGAAATAAAGAGAAGTAAGACAGATTCTACTCAATTGCAACAAGTTGCCATGAAGTTAGAAAAAATGGAATACTCCATGATGCAAATACATGACACACTAATAATTAACAACACATTGATTGGCTTCCAAAGAACAACAATTTCTGGAGCAGTATGAACCTTTCAATTAATACATTTCACGAACCAACTTAATGCCTAGGTGTTATTTATTACCTCTACTATCTAAAGGAGGGGAAAAAAAAGGAATGATGTATTAATCTTAAATTTTGCATTTTAGACTAAACGTATTAGAAAGTTGAAGTAATTTTGACGTTTCTACTTTTGCCAAGCAGGTACCTCGGTGGTGTCTTTAACATTGAGTCACTGGTTGAGGAGTTACTTCAGCAGCTTGCTAGCAAGCATACTATTCTGGTAAATGTCTATGATACAACAAATGTCTCCCACCCTATTAGCATGTATGGTTTGAATGTATCTGGTGATGGGTTGCAACATGTTAGTACCCTTAACTTTGGGGATCCAGTTCTGAAAGCATGAGATGCGATGCAGGGATTGTATTTTCTCATGCATGTGCTGTTTATTTTCTATTTTGTCTTGTGCAGGTCCTTTTAGATTGTTTAGAAGTGAATAAAAACTTCTAGATCATGCTACTACTGGAACCTTGTGCACCCTGTCCACTATGTTAGAGAGTTTTTTTGGATTTCACGTTCTAAACCACAGTAGAATTCCGTTATTTATATTATTGTGCCTAATAATGTTGTCCCCTAGAAATGATTGAAGCCAGTTATGACTTGTAACACAAAATTGACTAATAAGAAAGAAAGGATGTAACATGGTTGAATTAAACAAGTGAAAAAAATGAGAAGGATTGTGATGATCACATGTTGGACTATTACCTACTCACTAAATCTCACTATGATTATTTGCCAACGACACCAACATGCATCAAGATAATCCTAATCTTCCTAATCTAATTTACTGGGATTTGAGCATTTTTCATGAGGCAAAGGCTATTCTCCCATGATTCTCTGCATTTCTTCTAATCAACTGTAACATTGTTAAACAAATTTGGTATACAAATCTATCAAAAATTCCAGCTGAAAATGTACAGCTTTTATTTATCTCCATAAATCTATAATCCATCAGCCAATAAAATCTCAAACCACCAAAAATTAAATAGAACATAAAAATAAAATCAAGGTAACTGCTCACACCAAACATGTGAATCTAGAAATTAACTCAAACACTAGAAGAAGCCATGCTGTATACCATAAATTTCACCTACAAATATAGTTCATAATACCTATGACAAATGAAACAAGCATGACCAAGATAGTAGCTGTAGTTGCAGTAGATGCAGAACTTGGTGGAGGAGATGTACTCAAACTCTCAGCAGGTGCGAATCTTGGAGCAGGACCCCGCCCTATTAGAATAACCAATTAACAAAGGGCAAAGAAAAGCAAGAAACTAGCAAAAAAAGAAAAAACAACTCAACCGAGTAATATTCCCCAAACCAACTGACCCAAGGACATTGATTTTTTTTTTTTTGCATATTTTGAAACATGAACTTGGTAAAAAACCAACTGCTTTTACCACTCTTGGAGTCCTTCTCAAAGCTAGCCTTGGTCTCCTCAACAGCAACACCTTCTTGTCCCTGGAGCTAAGCCTATCAAGGGAACTGATTTCCTCCACATTGACATCGAAGGTGTAGCGGGTGGAGAAGGGAAGAAGGGGAAAAGGGTTTCAAGAAATTGGGGAATTAGATTTTATAGGGGTAGGAATTTCAGATAGGGAAAAAGAGAAAATGGGTCCTTTTTTTCCCACTTTTGTTTAGCGCCAATTTTTTGGCTTTTTTATTTTTATTTTTTAGGTCAAACGGCGTCACTTTGGTCTTTTTAATTTATAAAACTAAATAAATTATTAAAATTAACTAACCTATCAATCAAAAGTGTCATGAAATCATCTTTTGTACACTTCTTGAAAAAGCACCCTAAAAATAGTGTCATGACAGCCTAATTTTCTTGTAGTGGCTGCAACAAGAGGAAAAAGATGTAATATGTAAATATGTTGATTTGGTAATTGCAAAAGAAAGTTTCTTGAATGACGAAACTAGAATCAAATGGTGGCAACAAGGGGATACAAACAGTGGCTTCTTTCATAAGAAACTAAAGACTCATCAAGTACAAAACAGGATATTAACATTGACAAATGCTGAAGAAGTAAAAATTACTAATTATGAGGAAGTAAAGAATAAATATAGCTGTAAACTTTTACAAAAAACTTTTTGCTAAATCAAGAAGTAGTGATGAAAAGATGCAAGCTAAACTGGAGGAGATTTAAAAAGGTCTAGAAAATGATCAACAAAAGCAACTAGAAAAAGAAGTGGTGGACAAAGAGATAAAATAAGCTCTTTTTAACATGAAAGAAGGCACAGCTCCTAGACTTGATGGGTACACAGTAGAGTTCTTTAAAAAGAATTGGGAAGTAGTAGGAATAATGTGATGAAGGCAATCAAGGATTGTTTCTACAAGAATGTGATTCCAACACACTTGAATAGTACAATTGTAACTCTAATACCAAAAGTGGTTGCCCTAACTGGTATGAAGGAATATCGATCTATATCTTACTACAACATACTATACAAGGTATATTTAAAGGTTTTGGATAATAGATTGAAGTTGGTAATAAGTGACGTGGCGTCTGAAAAAAAAAGTGCATTCATAAAAGGATGATCAATTTTTGATAATATCTTTTTAATGTATGAATTAGTTAGAAATTACCATAGAAAATGAGGAAAAGCAAGGTGTATAATAAAAATTGACATCATAAAAGCATATGATACAGTGAAATGGAACTTTCTTTTTACCGTGAGGGAAAGTAGCATGAAATTTCTTGTGAAGTATATAAATTGGGTGAATAGTTGTGTGACTACAGCAAAATTTTCAATAAATATGAATGGGGTACTAGTAGGATGTTTTGCAAATGGAAGGGAATTGTGACAAGGAAATCCAATATCCACTTACCTGTTTCTATTAGTAATGGAAGGATTCTCTTAATTGTTTGAAAACAAGGTGAAAACAGTGGGGCACGATTACCATTCAAAATGCAATGAAATGTAAATCTCACACATTTCTTTTGCAAATGACTTGTTTATTATGGCAGCAACACAAAAAGTCAATCCAAGTAGTGAAGAGTTGTTTAGAGGAATTCTACCAACTGGTAAGGTTGAAAACACGTTTAGAGAAGTCTGAGATTTTCATGGCAAGAATATCAAACTAGGAAGCAAAGGAGCTGACTGCTTATATGGGAATGGCTTGGGGGAGCTTACCAGTGAAATAATTAGGGATTCCCTTAACAATAACCAAGTTAATAGTAGCAGGTTGTCAGTCGATCCTAGACAAAGTAATTGGTTAGAATACAAAGTTGGGCAAATAAAAACTATTTTATGATGGTAGGTTGGTGTTAACCTTGTCAATTCTAACCAAGATGTTTGTCTAATGGGGGAGCTTGTTTATCCTACCCAAAATGTTTGTGAAGATGGTGGAACAAACTTTAATTGGCTTTCTATGTGCAGGAGTTCAAATGAAACATAAGCATGCAAAAGTTATTTGGGAGGAAGTATGTAAACCTATAAAGGAAGAAGGACTTGGAATAGTTTACTGGAGAACTTTGAATAAAGCACTGATTTTGAGACATATATGGGACATATTTCACAAGAATGATGTTTTATGGATAAGATGGATACATTGCTACCTATTAAAAGAAGAAAGCTTCTGAAGGTATAAGGAAAACCAAATAGTTCAGTGGGATTGGAAGAAATTGCTGAAAGTCGGGGGAGGTGAGAAAGTGTATATAGATAGTGGAAAGGGTAAGTGGAAACGCAAAATTCTAAAGTTATTATCAAGCTTAGAGAATGCAAAAGTTAGCTCCATAATAACAAATAGTAAGTGAAAACAGCAAGAAGGGAGGAAATTAAGAGGTGAAGTTGTGGATCTAATGAGTAAAACACCTAAACAATTTGTACCAAATATCATGCATTCAGATATTGCAGTGTGGCTACCAAGTTCATCAAGGGTTTACACTGCAAAATTTCCAATGAAGCACCTAAGGTCTGCTCAAAATAAGGTTGATTGGTTAAAGTGATACGGGGAAAGAAATATGTGATAAAATTTACTTTTATATTATGACTTGCATGTAAAAGAAGACTTACTATATAAACTGAGATCATGAGGGCTTTATATCAATGGTGAGTGTGTTCTCTATGGGTTATATGAAGAGAAGTTAGAACATCTATTTTTCGACTGTCATTACTCAAGTTGGATATGGGATTAGATAAAGAATAAATGCTTACTTTACATAGCTCAAATAGACTGGAGGAGTGAATTAACATAGTTTAACCACAATTTATATAGCAGAATTCCTTTGTTATAGCTGTTAGAAGGTTAGGTCTTGCAACTACAATATATCATTTATGGAGTAGTAGAAATAAAGAGATTTTTCAGCAAAAGTATTTTCACTTGACCAAGTATATCAATAGATATTGAAAGTTATGAAGGGAGTAATAGTAGGATGGAGAGGAGTATAAAAAACTTAGCAAAACTATGACCTGTGTAGAGAGTTTAATGCAACAGAAAATTTTTTTGAATAGATGTTGATGTAAATGATAAATCATGCCAAGTAATGCTTGTAATTGTGACAGAGGTATGCCTTTGAAATAGTGTCTACTTCATTGCTAAATCTTAATAAAACTCAAAAAGCTTATAAAAAATATTAATTTGCATGGAATGATAAGATGCATCTTTATAACCATGAATGATTGATGCTATTTGATCGATAACTTTTTGAAAAAATGGAAAATTAACAGCATTAATGGTAATGCATGCATCATAGAACTAAGGAGCAATAGTCGTACCAGTATTTTGCCATTTTTCCTTATTGTGCAAATAAGCCTTAATCATAGGTTGAGAACTATCATGTCCACCCTTAAAAAAAGCATGAATACCTCTAGGAGTAGTGACTTTTCTCTTTCCTTTACCAGATGATACAACAACTTCATTAATTTAAATTCTCTTTAGTCAAGGAGGAGGAACATCTTGCACTTCATCACCATCAAATCGTGTGTCACTCAACACATAAGTATTTTACACCTCCAATTCTCCTCTCTTTTCTTTAGATTTCTTTTCACTCTCTTGCAAAGATGCTAACATTGCAATCTTTAATGTTGGATGAACCTTTGGACATGAACTAACACTACTTGAAACTCTTGCTAAGTGTTGCTACTACTACAATGTTGTGCTATGTGTCATTAACATATTGGGATCATCAATATCATATCCCAATTATATTTTTTAAAACCTTTCCAGGTTCAATTTAAAAAAAAAGTATAATTTGCTTCTCCACAAAAGAAGTACTAATGTGGAGATGGACTCTAATCAAATGCAAGTGGCATACATGTAAAAATAAAAGATTGAAGATTCTCTCCTAGTTCAAATGGACATACTTTGAAAGAAACAACTGATGTGGTGGTAGGCTTAAGACATTAGATATGGCCTTTTATTTTGCCACGAAAAAAATTAGTTAACTTCTTATTCGAATTCAAAAGAGTTATGCATGATGTGATGTGTTCATGTGATTGTACATTAGTGAATATTTCTTGAAGATTTTTCCTTTGCCTACCATTCATGGAGTTCTATTAGTATTAATTAACTTCTGGATATTCAATAATAGCAAACCAAGTTTGTTTATTTCATAATAAACAAATAAAAATGATAGATCAATGTGTGAAATTATGAGACAAATCACAAACGAGAATCAACAGACAAGCATCAAATTATCTACATAGGAAGCATATTTAATTTTCATCTATAAAACATCCTAGCAAAATCACACTAGGGAACGAGTATTTAACAAAGCCACCCATAAAGCACGATGTAGCCATCACTAGATTTGTAAGAAAAGATTTTAAATTTGGCAAATAATAAAAAAAAGACGCTTTGGAAGAAGAAATGAGAAGTTGAAGACCAGTGGTCATAAGTTTTAGGATTTAGTTATATTAGATTAGGGTTAAAAAGTCTTTTTTGTAAATTTGACAAAATTAAAAAAACTGTCGGTTCACAGTTCAAACCGGTTCATACAATTCGTACTATTTTCAATGGCCTTTTAGTTCAGTCAAACTAGTCAGTGAATCGGATTGGAGTCTTGGCCAGTTTGAGGTCCTGACCGGTTAAACCGGTTGGTCCTATCGGGTTCTTAAAACATTGGATTTAATACATAATGGATGAGCGATAATAGTTAGAGCTTAATCTTGGGAGTTGACTATAAATGAGAAAGATGCAGTAGGGATAGGGAAAGTCAATGTACGGTAGCAAATATATTTAGATTCACAACTTACATATCCTTATGTTTTCATAATTTGAAAGATTACTTGATAAGGTTGATTGATAATTAGCTAAATTTAAGGGAAATTTAAATATATGAATATTCATAAGATTAAGGTTTAATCCCAAAATTCCCCTACTATAGCGTTGAATCAATAGCAAATTACTCTTTCATTTAGGAAGCACACAAATTACCCCTACTTCAGTGACAAATTACTTCCTGATGTAAACCTCACATTTGAATTGAAGCCTTTACTCCTGAAATTTGGCGGCTAAAATTCGGAAGACAAATTTTCCCTTATGATATTTTAACTATTACTATTCTTGTTGATTTACTATATATAAAAATAGGGCCCCTATTCTAGGCTGGTGTTATTGTTGCACTCGTATATAAAAACCAAAATCATGACTCCAAAATAAATTTTATCTCAGCAAATGAACATATAATTAAAAAAACTAAGGGATGATCTTGCAGGAAAATAATCCCTACAGTTAAACAATTTATGATACAAAAGAAAAAATGACTGCTAAAAAAATGGTAAAGAGTGGCACGATTCAAATTAAAAGAAAAGAAAAGAATAAAGCAAGAAATGGCATCTAGTTTTATTAACTTTGACAACATTCACCACTTACATTTATCACTATTATTGATACATATATTTATTGATTATGGGAACTTCAAGTTATATGATAACATAAAACAAGCAATAAAACTAGTAAAAAACTCAAAAAATAACCACTTAGAACCACATGATGAATAGATATGCCCTTGTGTAGAATCCAAAAACACAAATATAACTAACATGGTTAAAAACCAAAATAGGCACCAAATTGTTCCATAAACAAAAGACTTAATTTCAAACACCTTAAACGAATTAAAAAAAAAAATCTTCACGAAATCCTAAATTTTAGGTTTTGACATGAAAATCAGAAAATTGTCTAAGCAATGTGTATAAAAAAGGCACGAATGTATTTTTTCAATTCAAGGGGGTAATTTGGGTATTTTCTAAAAACAGGAGACAATTTGCTATTGATGTAGCATTACTAGGGGCATTTTTTTAATTTAGCCTAAGATTAAAATAAAATCAAATATAGAATCGAAAAAGAAAGTAAACTATAAAGTTGTTCAACTAAGTGCCTTTGTGGATGTTCAAAAAGAAAAACAAAAATAAGGTTGTCGAAATAAGTACACAGTGGATATAGTGGGTGTTTGTGCATATATACACGTGCGCGCGCAGAGAGAGAGAGAGAGAGAGAGAGAGAGAGAGAGAGAGAGAGAGAGAGAGAGAGAGAGAGAGAGAGAGAGAGAGAGAGAGAGATAATCAATTGAAGATCAGGAGAGAGAAAAATCCATTAAGAAGAGATAAGACATAGATATTAATTAATTTGAAAAGAGGACTCAATACGTTATTGAGAATATATATGTTGACTTGTTAATGGTAATCATGTCATTTGAACATAAATTTCTCTAGAAAGAACATCGTGCGAAGAATGTTAATAATATTTACTAGCTAAACATAGATATTATCAAGTTTAATATAAGATATGCTAATTAAACAGTGAGATTTCTTCTAACACTAAATGATAAATGTCAAAGGTTGTAAATTTCTAATATATTAATAAAATGATAAATTATTTTGTTCTACAACTAAATTTTTTAGTAAGCAAGTGGTATTTAAGAGAGAATGACAGTACACTTGTTAATTAAGTGATATCTCTTACCATTAATAAAATAATAGTCTCCAGTGTTGTAACTTGGCTAAATGATTTATTTTGTCTTTAAGGGTGTTGAATATACCAAGGAATGTGGACATACGATTACAATTTTTTAAAATTACCATTCATCCTCTAAATTGAAAGTACTCACAAAAAGTTTATTCCGTTTGCCAAAAAAAAAAAAAAAAAAGAAAGAAAGCCAGTATAAGAAGAGATATTAAATTTCATTTACTTTCTTAGTGCTCCATGATCAATGGCTTCACAGAAGATGGGGTCACTGAACGACATCAATTTTGCATGGGATGATCAATCAATTTTGAAGCTTTTAAGTTCTAGATTTTGCGTAAATCTTGTATTCAATGATACACTAAAAGATCTTCAATGTTTTTCCTTCACAGCATCAAGGAAATGACTAAGAAAATATTGCAAAAATGTAAAGATGAGTCGACCATTAAAAGCGGAATAGCTCCACGTGTCGTGATGATGACTTAGGAATTCGTTTTACAGCATAATTTATAGTTTAAAAGGGATAAAATTCATAAAAAAATGAATATTTGTACAATTATATATAGCATTGGTACATGCTCCTTTAGTCCACAAACCAAAAAATATTTAAGGACGACATAAAATTTAATCTGGTACCATGAAGAGGAAGAATCATTTGCAATTAAATGCTAATTGAACTGTAGAAACTAAATGCTAACTTGTCTTATTATACTGGCATATTTTTTTAAAAAATACGTGCGTTTTTTAGGAGAGAATGCCAAGAAGTTGTCAATTTAAATGGTATCTTTTTATAACGTAAATCAAGTTATATCTTTAATACTCATCAAATAAAACGAAAAAGTTTAGATTTTGCGCGGATTAGAAGAAAGTAACAGGGCATATTTGCTTGTCATACGAACATTGGATAACGAAGAGAAAGATGCAAAGGAAAGATGGAAAATGGGTTCAGTTGATTGGGGATGATAGTGCCATGGTGTTCACAAATGGGTACTTTGGCACAATTCCATAGGGTGTTTCATCACATGCTGTGGTTGGAATTCAACGTTGGAGAGTCTCGTTGCTGGTGTGCCAATTGTGGATTGTCCACATTTTTCTGATCAGGTGACAAATGCAAAGTTAATTGAGGAAGTTTACCTATATAAAAAACTAATTAATTAAAACTAAACAAAAATATAAAATAGCACCAAAAACTAACAAAAATGCAAAATAGCACCAACAATTATTAACCAAATTAAAAACAAACATGCAAAGTAACACCAAAATAAAATACAAATCAAACTAAGACTAAGCAAACATATAAAACAAAAAAAGCATAAATCAAATTAAAAACATAAACAACAATAACATAAAAAAAATTGAGCTAAATTTCAAACAAATTAACAGTAAAACTCATTAATCAAATTACAAATAAAAATAACTTTAAAACCAATTAATCAAACTAAGAGCTAAAAAAGTAAACTAAAGTATAAATCAAATAAACTAAAACCCATCCCAATTTCTGTCTGTTTTTTAAAAAATACAAAACCATAAAATCATAACAAGAAAAAAAACAAAAAACAAACCCACCCAATTCATTTATTCTTCAACATTAAAACTCCCCCTGCCCAGACGATTTCTCCAAAAAAACCTCTCTCAAGTCAAAAAATCCCAAATCAAAATCCCCTCCTATAAAACTTAAAATCCATCACAAATCTTCCCTAAACCCAACTGTATTCAAGCACAAATCAAATTTATTATATATTAGTTAAGTAAAATGAGGGAGAAATCAAGATTTCATTGAGTCTAGAGGAAAAGATTGGTAGTGGCAATGGTGTAGCGTTGTGGGGTTGCTGACGGAACTGTCGGTGTCCACGGTTGGGTTTTGCTTGGCTCGATAAGTAGGTTGCTATGGTGGTTGTGGTTGGGCTTAGTGGCTAAAGGCTGATAGTTTGGAGGTTGAGGAGGACTGGTGCCACTGGTGGTGGTGTTGCTGTGGGTACTTCGGTGGTTGTGGAGGCCTTGTATGTGTGCAACTGTGTGAATTTTTAGGGCTGGTTATTGATAGTAAGCTTTCTGGCTACGGGTTTTAATTGGCCATTTGTTGCTTTTGTGGTTGATGGCCGTGTTTTTTTTGTCCGAGTTCGAGTTGAATTGGATGAGTTGGTCACGAATCAGCCGCATCTATTCGAATCGGAGGCAACTCGGTCCGAGTTGACCGAGTCCGTGCAAGATCTTGACAAGTCTTCTATCTCCGAGTAGAATTGGAACGGTTTCGGACTAGAAACCTTTGTTCTAGTGACGACTCAGCCCAATTGTCTCTGACTCGGCCAAGTCTCTGAACCATGATCCAGCCTCTCAAGTATCGATGAACACAAATGTGGAGTTTCTAATTGATATGATTCCAGAAATTAGCGAATAATTTTTGTTTTGGGTTTCGAATTTAATGTCTAGTTTAGCTCAATACGGGTTTTAAGCACGAGAGACATAAAATTATTATTTATTTAATTAGCGAAAAAATATATTGGGCCTATTGCATTAGTTATTGAAAAATTAAAAAAAAAAGTAGAAAACATGTGAGTCTACATCTAACTAATTTATAAAATATTTTGAGACAGATTATATTTTATAATTTAAAATTGGACATTTGACTTGGAATGGAGGAGTATAATCCAATTTTGATCATTTAAGAAGTGGAAATTTGATCAATGTTCATACTATCCACTGATTTTTGTCAATATATCCCCTTAAAATTAAAGAAATGGATTACTCGTGGGATAATTGATCCCACTCTATTTAGCCGACTATTTCTTGTGCAGAATCAACAACCTCAATATTAAAAAAAAAAAAAGTGGAAAGAATTTAGCAAGCAGGATTTCTGATCAAACTTTTTCTTCTTGGTTTTTTTTTTTTTGGTCGTTTTTCCTTATTGATTGTGCTGTTGGTTTCCACTGGTCTATAAGAGATTGATGAACGGAGGGAAGGTGGTGCTGATGCAGCCTGTGTTAGGAAGTTATGCAATGAAGAGAGTATAGTTAGCAGAGTAGCCCCTCTATGGAGAGAAAAGTAGAAAGCATTTGGTTTGACGTATATTCTAACAACCATATCCAAGGAAATTTTGAGCATTAATCAAATTATAGAATCTGTAATTAGATCAGCAAATCCTGAGAGCTAACGATGTAATTATCAAGATACGTGAATTGAAGCTAAAATTGACTATGATGTTGTCTTCTTAGTTCAATATTTTTCTTCTATTGCTTTTATTGTTGAGCATGATGATTTGGATTTACTCCTTGATTTTGCTTTGCTCTAGTTACGACAATATCTAACCAAGAAAAAGTCTTGGACGTATCAAAGGGCGAGATGAGACAATAGCCCCCACAAATCCCCCTCCCCCGTCAAAAAAAAAAAAGAAGAAAGAATATGTACCCACAATGGCTATTCACACTAGTCAATGCAGAAAAAGTAAATATGCTTCAGTGAACGGAAAAGTATACAATACACCACGTGCATTGCCACGTGGTGTACTAGAACCAATAATTTATCGTCATGTGGCAATGGTGGGTCATACCTTGTATTATTTGACGATGTGTGATTGGTTCTAATGCACCACGTGGCGCGCCACGTGACGCGCGTGGTGCACGCAATACTCACTCTCAGTGAACTTCATGTTCATGATTGTTGTTCACCTTAGTCAAATCAAATTCAGTGTCAATCATTTACTCACGATGAACTATTTACCTTCGTCAAATGCAGAAAAAGTAAATACATATGTTGTAGTAACAACCATGGGAAAAGTATACAATACACCACATGCATTGCCACGTGGTGTACTAGAACCAATAATTTATCGCCATGTGGCAATGGTGGGTCATACCTTGTATTATTTGGCGATGTGTGATTGGTTCTAGTGCACCACGTGGCACGCCATGTGGCGTGCGTGGTGCACGCAATACTCACTCCATACCATGTGCTCATGACATTTTTACACATTTGTCGATAATTCAGTGACAGTCATGCGCTCAAGATGACTATACATCTTTGTTGATGCAAGAAAATATATCTATACCTCAGTGACAACCTTGTGCTTACAAAGGCTGTGCATCTTTGTCCATGCCGTTCAGTGATAGTCATTCGCTTGGATGGTTATACACCTTTGTATCACTATTGTGACAACTCAAAGTCATTATAGAAATCCAAAAAGTCGTCACTATAAGATACACTGATAACTTTTTCTGCTATTACAAGATTGTCACAAATTCTATGTTACTAAAGGCTCATTGTGATAACCTTAAAAATGTCGTCATAGAAGCATAGTCATCAATGATGAGTAAAAGTTGTCGCAAATTGTCATCATAGAAGCATAGTCATCAGTGACGAGCAAAAAAGTCATCACAAATTGTTAACAGTTTGTGATGACTTTTCTTGTCACAAATTCACCTGTAATTTTGTCATTAATATAAGAGAAGTCATCACAAATATTGCTCAACAAAGATGACTTCTTGTTCTCACTGTAGTCTTGTTCATTAGTGACAAGAATGCTTGTCACTGATGAAATTTGCAGTTAGTGACAACATTAGTAGCTTGTCACAGAAACATAGCATTAGTGATGACATTAACAGTGTTGTCACAGAAGCTTGGCACCAGCGAAATTTGCACTTTAGTGACAACACTAGTGATGTTGTCACAAAAGTATGGCATTAGTGACGACATGAGTAGCATTATCATAGAAACATGCTATCAGTGAAATTTGCACTTGTGACAACATTAGCAATGTTATCACAGAAGCATGGCATCAGTGATGACATTTGTAGTTGATTGTGAGGCTTAGGTACTATCAAAATTAAGCAAAATTCACACAAATAAGTAATAAAATTTATAACCTAATACCCCTTTCCGCAAGTGCACGGGTCAATTGTAGTAGAGAAAGTATTAGAGTCAATCCCACAAGGAAACAAGACTTAGCAAGTACCAAAACTACTAACTTGCTCTATTATCTAGACAAACTATCAAACATGTGGTGTGCAAGGGTAAGAAAACTCATATACTTGAAGTAAAACAAATGGAAGAATTTCACAAATACAAGTAAAAGGGTTTAGAATCCACTAATTGTCACTAATATGATTGAATGAACTAACACCTTGCTATGTTAATCTTATCTTACTTAGGATTGTAATTCCATATGAAATCAAGACTTGTTTTCACAATGAATTGACTAGAGTTCAACTATTTTCATGATGAACTCTTGTGAAATGCATGAATTGTGGTATTAAACAACCTCAATCCACCTACTTGTACAACTATTGTCATGCGTGTACCACATAAGTTTCATCTACCATTTTCCACTGTTATAAGCATTTCTCAATGTCAAATAACATCTAAATGATTTGCAATAGTTGATCAAACTACTACAAATATTAAACCTTGATAGATGAACAAGCAAATACAAGTTATAGCAAGTATAATAACATTCAAATCATATAATTAGCTTCATCTTACCCTAAGACAAGTATTTAGTTAAGCATGGAATTCAAACTTGAAAGTATAAGAATTCAAAGAAGTAATTCATAACAAGTAAGGAAATAAAGTGAAAGAGATAAAAATTCTCATTTCAATGGCTCCAATCCTTCATTTCTTCCTTGAATATGATGTAGTACAAGTGAATTCTTCAAGAGTTTTCTTACAAGTATTGAAATTTCCTATAAAACTACAAAGAAAACTAGTAAACTAACTACTTCGGGAGTGCTCCTCCCTTCAAGACTTGTTCTAAATGTCTTGCAAGAGCTCCCTATTTATAGACAAATTTACCTTAATCATCTCACCAACTTGCATGGCAAATTGCATGACAAGTTGTCTTTAAATCACAAAAAGATTTCCCTTGAATTTTGAAATTTTTCCTTGGGTGGTGTAGGTGCAAAGAATCTTCAAAAAGTCATCAAAAGAGGCTAGAAGATAAGCTGTAAGTTGAAAGTGTCATATTCTGGCCGACATGCATGATACGCACCTAACGATACGCGTCTGGTTAGCTGCGTATCTTCAGCCACGTATTGCTCCCAGAAGAAGTCAAAATCAGCTTTTTCTCAAAACATAAAAATTGTATCCCTTTGAATTAGCTTTCCAAAACCACAAGAATCAGGTCATTGGGATTCTGGATGCAAAGATATGGCCAAAATACTGAGTCATGGTTGGGAGAGCTTTGTTCTTCAGTAATTTAGATATTTGGCCATGAAGATTTGAGAACTGGATTTCGATGTCGTCATAAAAATTGTAGAGTATCCTCTTAGCTTTAAAATACCACAAGAATCATCTCAATCCAACATTTTTAGCTCAAGTTATTGCCAAAATACACAAATGTGTTGTTGTTAACGATGCCTAGTTTTTCTCCAATTCTTCACTTCCATTGCTTCTTTACATTTCTCTTTTGCTTGTTATGCCTCTTATACCCTTGAGATCTTTTTGTGATATTGATCCTTTAATTCCATGTTGAATTTATTGATGAGAATTTCTCAAAAGTTGAGCAAAACAATCTTCCAAATTTGAATATAAAAGCTGTTCTATTGAGATTCTCAATCCAATCATCCTTGAATCTACTATGAATGTGATAACCTTTACTTTAATTGATCCAAATTATGATTGAATGTATAAAACCTGAAATATTGTACAAAGATTGCGCATTAATTTGCTCAAAATATAAATTTTGCTTCAAAACTATAAAAATCGAGTAAAAACTCCTAATTTTTGAGAAATTCTTCAAATGGAAGAAACTTAATCAAATTGAGCCAAATTTTGGCTAAAAATACTAAAAACATATTAAAAATACATAATAATACATACACTAAAATAAGTAAAATTATCTCTTGTCAGTAGTATTGTCACAGAAGCATGGCATTAGTAAACTTTGCACAGAGTGACAATATTAGCGATGTTGTCACAGAAGCTTGGCATCAGTGATGAGATTAATAGTGTTGTAAAAGAAGCATGGTATTAGTGACAAGAATTGTTGTCACTGGTGGAACTTGTTATTGTTCAAGTGTTATTTTGTGATGACTTCTTGCTACTTATTCGCTTGTACTTTATATATATATATATATATATATATATATAATACAAAAGTTGTCACAAATATGAACTCAACGGTAACACAAAAAATTACAGCTCCATTAATGCTGCAATGAATAGTGATAAACGTGCAAAACTTTCAAATAGATACAGATGTGTCCATAAACATCTGCAAATCCATCAAAATATATACCAACCATAATATTTACAAAATTGACATCAATTCAAGTACTAGTGTTATTATCCATCATAAATCCAAAAGGATGTACTACATTTAAGGTGAAAAACAAAATATAAAATAATTATCTCCTCAAATTAATGCCATCTTCAAGTTCGCGTCTAAAAGGCTGCTTTTAATAGCATTGCACTGCAATTTAAATGTAATATGAAAGTTAAGAAAATAAACAAAAGAAGCTACACAAAAAAATGAAGAAGAACATAGATAAGCAACAAGACAACTTAAATACAAATACATATCATAAACTTCTCAAAGGGTGCATTAATTCGATTGTACCCTTTTCCTACCAATAGCAAGCGAATGTGATGAAGCTCATTGTTCAACCTATTGACACTTCTATTGCAAATACATACAACCATAATAATTCCACCTTTTTCAAAGAACCAAACCAAACAACAAGCAGAGATCTCTAACCAAAGAAGTTCAAAAGACTAATTATAACTATCAGTGCATTTTCCAAAATCCCAAGTCAATGCAATCCTCAAAAACACCCAACAAAGAGCCAACTGATGGAGATCTTAACTGGGCTTTCATAACATTAACAAATGCAAGTCCAAATCTACGTTGAGATTTTGTTTTCCAACTCCAAAAGGTACTTAAGATAACTATTCACCTTTGTCAAATGTAGAAAAAATAAATATGTTTCAGTGAAAATTTTATGCTCATGAAGATTGTACATCATTGTCGGTGCAATTCAGTGGCAGTCATGTGTTGACGATAACTGTACACCTTTGTCAAAACAAGAAAAGTAAATATGCTTCATAAACAACATTGTGCTTACATATATTTTGCACCTTTGCCAATACAAGAAAAATAAATGTTTCAGCAACAAATCTATACTCACAAGACTTGTGCAGCTTAGTTAAATAAAATTTAGTGACAATTATGTGCTCACAATGACTATTCATTCTGTCGATGCAAGAAAAATATGAATAACGACCCTTATTCGGTTGTGCAAAACAGTACATGACCCTTCATTGATTTTTAAAAGACATTTACAAATAGCCTCAATAAGATTTTAGAAACAGCATGACCCTTAATCGAGTTAAAGTAATACATAATCCTTAATCGAATTTTGAAAATGACCCTCTATTGAGCTGTAAAAATAGAATGACACTTAATTAAGTTATAGAAATACATATATGACCCTTAGTCGACTCGCCCTTAATTGTGTTTTAAAATGTAGATTGACCAAAACACACACACACACACACACATATAGACATACATGTACATACGTACATATATGTATGTATACTTGTGTTGCAACACAGATGTGTATATATGCATGCATGCACACACTGATGTATATGTGTGTATGTATCTATAAAGCCATTTAGGCAATGCAATAATTTACTAATCAAGAACTCTCAAATCTGTATTTCACTAACAAGTTTTAAAGTTTTTTGTGGAGTACCTACGTTTTGAACTTTTATTATCATTGTGGACATTACAATTTGTTGAATAAATATAACAATTCAAATATTTATCAACATAGAATCAAAGTTGCAAAAAACTAGCTAGAAATTACTATCCACATTTCCTAATCTTAGTAGAGGGTAACTAGAATTAATAGCAACTTAAACATGTTTTAGAAATTCGCATAGAAAAATGCTATTGGAAGAGCCGAAATGAAAATAAATGATTGATACATATTTTGTTTTTAATTCATTTTAGCCTTTTGTGCCATTTTTTTGACTTAAAGTTTGGTTGGCAAGAAAGTAAAGGTAGCTAGGAATATGATTCTCAGAATATAATTTCATGGAAAGATATTTTTCATTATGTTTAGATACTCCTAAGAATCTTGACAGGAAAATAGTGTAGATTCTAATTTCGTTGTTTGCTTCAAAATAACACAATATTGAATGTAACGTGATTCTCACCAAATTTCTAAAAATATCCCTACAAACATGCGTGAAAAATATGTATTCAATAATACTACTTTCTAATGTAAGCCTAAATTAAGATATAAACCAGCAAACACTGTGTTTTTTGTTTTTTTATTCTTTATTTTTAAAATTTTAATTATTTTTAATAGAATAAGTAATAAATAAATACTATTATCCTGTTTGACGTCAAGCAAACGAATGGATTGGCAGCATTATGCTAATGATGAGGAATTCAATGATTTTGATCAACTTCCTGATAACATTAGAGCTCTAATTGTTAATGGTAGTAGTGGTATTCCATATACTATGGTTCAAAATGTTAGGGAGTAGTACTCCTTACATTAATGGAGGCTAGGTTTATGTCTCTCTCCAATTTTTTCATTTTACTTTATCAATAAAATTTGGGCTGGTATCTCTCCTCGTATATCGAGTTTTGCCAAAAAAAATTATTTGTCCCAAACAATTATTGACAAATTTTAAAATTAATAAATTTGAAAAATAGTTTAATTAATTACAATTCTAAATACATCTTTTCTATTTTCGAGACGAGAAATGAATCAATGTAAGGTAAAATGACTAATTATGCAATAAATAATAAAAAACTAACGGATTAGAGTATTTCTTATATAAAAGAAGGTAGTAGATAAGATTGGAGAATGAGAGTAAGATAAGTATTGGTATTTGACTTTTGTGTAAAGATAGGAGTAGAGAGAGAAACAGAAGATTTGAAAGTGTTTAGTTATTATCTATGGATTAAAATCGTAAGAAAAGTAATCACAATACCTATGGAATGTAAGGAAATAGGATACTCGAATTCTATACTTAATTTTTAAGTTTTGATGAATGTTTTTACTTTTTCAGTACGTTAAAAATAAATCAAAAAATAGAATTTAAATTTTATAAAAAAAATTATTTTACTAAACAAGAATTCTTGTGAATCAGACAGGGACTTAAAGAAATTTAGTATTACAAGACCCCAAAAAAATGGACAATTATTGAGAAAAGGGAACCATCAAAGTTGCATTTTCCTTACACAAGTAATTAAAATTAAAGTTCCATTGCTTTATTCTCCCAGTTATACACCACAAGAATAGTTATTCCATGCTTAATTAAAGTTCTATTGCTTTATTTTCCAAGTTATACACTAGAAGAATAAGTAATCCATGCTTAATTTAGACATCATACTCTTAATAATGCATTAACTTTATTTTCCATTTTATTTGATTCACATTTTATTCTTTTTTCCTGCCTGTAATAGAGAAACTTATTCCCGCATAAGATTCCCTACTAAGAAATTAAAAATGTCAAGGTTCAAGTTCAAATAAGCATGGTAATGGTGATATTGTTCCTCCATTGATCAAGAATTTAGATTTTTGGAAAGTATATCATGTTCATTAGAAGGCTTAACCAAATAATTAAATTTAAAAATACAAATTGAATACAATAATGACAATGTGCATTACAATGCAATGAGAAATTTAGCCCAAAAAAGGGAAAAGAATAAATTAACCACACAACTTGATTAATCTTAAAGAAATTAATTACTATATAAGTATTAAAAATAACTTGACATTTTGAAACAGATAACAGCTTCTTCAAGAGAAACAAACGAATGAATAATTATCTTTTCTTGTTGTTATCATTTATTAGAATTTAGTGCCTATAGTTAATTTTACTTGATTACCATGTTCATAATAAGTCGAAATTGAGTTTCAAATCCTTTTTACATAGTGTAGTTTAATGTTATAATCATTTCAAAGACAACATAATATTAAGATATAAACTTTACAAAGTACAAAATCAAACGTGTTGTGATAATTATTTGAAAAAAGCATTCGAGTAAGACCCATAACACAGTAAAAGGTAGGAACTAAGCTTGATTACCATATTTTTATTGCAATTGTATTCACCCACAAATTTTTTTTTTTTTTTGAGGAGAAGTATTCACCCACAATTGAAGTCTGAAAGCAGTTGATCACAATCGACACGACAAATCATGCAGTAACTGCAAAGTTTCGTTTGACATGTATTACACAGTAGTGGTTATCAAAAGGTAGGTACTTCCATCTTCCTATATATAAAACCATAAAATAAAAAGTAAATTATGAAATACCCGCATGTGTATCACTTTCGACCATATCATCCTCCTATCTTTTTAATATGATTACATAACTCTTCTTTATTTTATAAAATGTGAAAAAAAAGATGGCATATTCCTCACTATGAGTGCATAATCCATGCAATGTCACGGAATATTTTGCATTAGTTATAGATCATAAGAACAGATATGAAATATTCTGTGAATATTCCATGACAGAGTATTGAGTCTATCTATTTTTCACATTTTGTAAAACTAAAATGGAGTTATGTGGTCGTATGAAAAAGATAGAGGGATTATGTGATTGAAAGTGATACCATAGGAGGCATTTTGTAATTTACCCTAAAATAATTCTGGTGAAATGTCATAATAATGATTTTTCAAAAATAATTTGCACCCATTATTAATTACCTACCTACTCTACTTCTTCTGAAAATCTCTCTTTGCACCTCTTCATAAGCACGTATGCCAAAATCACTAGTGTAGTTATATATTGTTTAAAATTGCTTTGGTTTTCCCCATGAATGCTTAAATCCTCAATATATCCTTGTGAAGGTTATATTTCTACCCATAGATCATTTATATAATAATTATAAAGTAAGCCTAGAAAACATATTTTAATAGTTCTGATTAGAGTAAATTTTCTCGGGAACCACTAAACTTTTGGGTTTGTTTGGTTTTGGTCACTGAACTATTAAAAGTTTGGTTTTGACCACTTATCTATTAAAAATATAGTAAGCAGACCATTCCGTCATATCCAATTGTTAAGTGAGATAACAGAGGGGCATTTTTGGAAACTCACGTAGAAAAGACAAAAAAATATCTTCAAAAAGTTGTAAATTCATCTAAATCAAGTTTTAAATCCCCAAATCTTCTCAATCAAGTATTATATCTCTAAATCTTCTCAATCAAGTACCAAATCCCCAATTCAAGAGACAAAATCCTTTCCTTGTTCAAAATTCATCTTAAATCAACATCTTAAATATTAGATTTACAAAAAGTTCAACGATCTACTGCATATTTAACAACAAAGTTTATCTAAATCAAGTTTAGATCTCCAAAACTTTGATTTCTTTGGGTACATTAAAAGCAAATTCTCAATTCTTGCTCTTGCCAAAACTCAAAATAAAAAATAATAATCAAAATCAAAGTCTCAGGAATTGGCTATTAATATACCCAAAAAATAAAAATCCCCAAATTTGTTGTTGATTTATACTTGGGAGGAATGAATATTGGAGGTGATAGCTCCAGATAATGGTGGTAATCCGATGATGATGGCAACTTGTGAGTTGTGGTTGTTAACGGTGGTTTTGAGTTTTTTTGGGTGGTTTTGGCTGCAATTTTGGGGCTGTTTTGGTGGTTTTTTTGGTGGGGTTGGTGGGCAGATTGTGTTATTTTGGGGCTGGTTTTGGGACTAATAAAGGGCTGCGATTTGGGATTATGGAGTAGTCTTTGGAGTGGTGATTTGGACTGGTTTTTTGTATAGTTTTGGGGCTTATTTTGGGTGATTTTGTAGATTGTTTGGGAGGATGGTGGTGATTTCGGCTGGTGAATGGTGGTGAAAATTGCAATGGTTGGGGCGATGGTTTTGAGTTGTTTCTTGGGTGGTTTTGGTTGCGGTTTTGGAGCTGTTTTTGGTGATTTTTCCAGTGGAGTTGGTGGACTGATGGGTGGTGTTTTGGGGCTGGTTTTGGGACTGTTAAAGGGCTGCGATTTAGGAATGTTATGGGGCTATTTTGAGTAGTCTTTGGAGTGGTGATTTGGACTGATTTTCTGTGTGGTTTTGGGGCTTCTTTTGGGTGATTTTGCAAGTTGTTTGGGGGGGATGATAGTTGTGATTTGGCTAGTGAATGGTGGTGAAAATTGCAGTGGTTGGGACTATTGGAGGAAGGAACTTAATGGTGGTTGTTTTGTTTGGCGAATGGCCACGACAGCTAGCTATGATTGTTTGTTTATGGGTTGATTAATGGCACTTTGATTGACAGTAGTTGTTTACTGAAGAGGAGAGAGAGAGAGTTGATTGTGGTTGACGGCGGTGAAGGAGGAAAGAAGTTGTGGGAGCTAATGTGTATTCTTAGTAATTGTGTTTTAATGGTGAAAATTGTGAATTAATTTGGGGATTTAGATTTCTTTGGATATATTATGTTTTTTGATTTTGGTTTTGCTTTTGATTTTGAGTTTTGGATGAAATTTTGAGTTCTTTGATTTAGGTTTTGATTTTTGATTTTGAATTTTGGATGAAATTTTAAGTATGGAAAAACAAGGAAGATGAAAACATAACATTCTCTAAATTACCCTCTCAATATTGTCTTGTAAATCGTGCACGCAAACAGAACTAGTAAAGTTAACGGTTGGATCTAACGGAATGGTCTACTTACTACAATTTTAATAGATGAGTGGCCAAGATTAAACTTTTAATAGTTCAGTGGCAAAAAATAGACAAACCCAAAAATTTAGTGTTTCCCAGGAGATTTTGCTTAACTCCTCAAATATAAAATCTGGACTTAGTTTAAAATAGCGTGCAAATTAATGTGTTTATTCGGTCATTAAAGCAACTAGACTACATTTGCACGCAAACTGATGGAGAATTGGATGACTAGATTGCGTAAAAGTTAATATAGCCGATTCAAAACAAAGAAGCAAGGACAAGAATAAAAAGCGTGAGGGCAAGAAAGAGAAGGTGAATTGAATAAGGAGATAGAACCAAATTGGGAGAACATATGGAAAATATGCAGCTCAAATTCTATGTACAGCTTAACTTATAAGATACTGCAAAATGTGTTTTTGCTATGATAACAGCTGGTCTATCAGAAGGCCAAAGAAGGGCAAAGAATATTCAACAGACAAATTGACGTAATAGAAAATTAATTTTCAATTCTATTAATGTTTGGATTTCAAGCAAAATTTTACTTGTGATATCATTATTATTCCTGTGTCTTTAACGTGATTTTTGTTTTTGCTGTTTTCAGCAACTGGCTCCGTAATCATAGTTGTAATCCTTGAATGCTGAGGGCTACAAAGTCAATGAAAATGTTTGCTACGTTTATCTTCATTCTTTTTTCATCTCTTATGCTTGAATTTTTCTTCAGCACTAACTGTATTGTTGGGCGAGTAGGATTTTTGTTGATATATATTCAATCATTTTCTGTTGTATTTGTGATTTTGAGTGGTCACTGATTAGCATATCAAAGACTCGATTTCTAAATCCATCTTCATAACAGACATGAATAAAAAAATTAAATTTTTCTCAAGTGATTTTGGAGCCTAAACTTGTGATAGAGTAACAACTAAATAAGTTTGTATTGAAACATATAGTGCAAAGATTGAGAAATTCTCCTATCTCACGAACAAATATCTGCAGTCTATGTTAATTAAGGAAAATAGAGAAGCATAAGAATATACTAACAAGAGCTACTAAAAGAAATACGTTTCCCCTTAATTTTATTCAAAAGACTTGAGGCTTTAATTTTGTTCAGAAGACTTGAGGCCATTAAATAGTCAAAACCATAACAGAGATGACATGAAGAAAGGACTCTACAAGTCCATGAACTGCACACTAACTATACTTCTAAAGACCAAACAAGTCCATGATCTGTACACTACCTAAACTTCTAAGACTAGAACAACTTTGATTGACCAAGAGTGCTCAAAGTAAATGTGCAGAATTAAAGACAACTATCTTAACAATCCCTCCCTCAAACTGAAAACTATGGTGTTTCAATTTACTTGTGCAATGGCAGCATCATCATTCTTCACGAGTAGACTCCCATCAATCTTCTCAAATTTTGGAAGGGAAGTAATTTCAGAGGTTTGGTAAATATGTCAGCCAGTTGATCTTCACTTCTGCAATACTTGAGTTCAATTACTCCATCATTACTAAGATCTCTTAAAAAGTAATACCTCACATCTATATGTTTGCTGCGACCATGTAATACAGGATTTTTGGAGAGTTTAATGGTTGAGTTGTTGTCGCAGAAAATTGTTGTAGCTCCCATTTGCTTGAAATTCAACTCCTCAAGAATTTTCCTTAGCCAAATAGCTTGACAAGCAAAACCTATTACAACAACAAACTCAGCTTTTGTGTTTGATAGAGTAACTATTGGTTGTTTCTTAGATGACCATGAGACAACCCATGTTCCTAATATGAAAACAAAACCAGAAGTACTCTTCCTATCATCTTGATCTCCTGTAAAATAACTATCACTAAACCCAAAAAAATTTGATTTCGTACCTTTCTTGAAAAATAGGCCATAATCTTTAGTTCATTGCAAGTAATGAAAGATTCCCTTGGCAGCTAGGAGATGCTTCTCCGTAGGTTTCTCCATATATCTACTGATTAGGCTCACTGCATACATGAAATCAGGTCTTGTTGCGGTTAGATACATCAAATTGCCCACAATTTGCTTGTAAAGTGTGCTATCCACTTTTTCCCCTTTAGGGTCTTTATCTAGTTTCAATCCAAATTCAGTTGGAGTGCTTGTAGGATTGCAATCCTTCATTTGGAACCTGTCCAAAATTTCTCGGGCATATTTCTTTTGGCAAACAAAAATTTTGTTAGTTGACTGCACTACTTCTATGCCAAGAAAGTAATGCGTCAAACCAAGATCAGACATTTCAAATTTAGTCATCATAGACTTTTTGAACTAATCAAACATGAGACTATCATTACCAGTAAATATAAGATCATCAACATATAAATAGACAATGAGCATTTTTCCTCCATCTCCAATTTTAACAAAAGTGTATGCTCATATGGACACTTATGAAAGCCTTGTTCCAAAAAATATGTCTCAATGTGACTATACCAAGCCTGTGGGGCATGTTTTAGTCCATAAAGGGCTTGTTTTAGTTTGTACACTTTATGTTCATTTCCAACCTCAATATAACCAAGAGGTTGATCAACAAAGACATGCTCCTCCAGATTTCCATGCAAGAATGCCGATTTGATATCTAATTGGAAAATAGGCCATGAGTTTTGTGCCGCTAGTGCAATGACCATTCTGATTGTTTCATGCCTTGCAACTAGAGCAAACACTTCTTTGTAGTTGACTCCATATTGTTGCTTATATCCCTTAGCCACCAATCGCACCTTGTACTTGTCCACTTTGCCATTCTCCTTTAGCTTTGTTTTGAAGACCCATTTCATGCTAATGGTTTTGTGCCCTTTCGGAAGATCTACTAACTCCCAAGTATCATTTCTTTCAATAGCTACAATTTCCTCATCCATTGCCTTTTGCCATTTAAGCTCTTTGATAGCACTCTCAAATGTTGTAGGGTCACAATCTGAAAATAAAGCAAAGTGGGTTAATGGATCCTTAGTTTGATCTATTCCGGTTACCTCATAATCTACCATCCATGCGGGTCTCTTGTGAGAACGATGAGTTTCAACTACTTCATTGGAAGTTTCTACTCCCATTGACAAAATTTTTGTGGTTGTTGAAACTCCATTTGATAAATTTTCAAGAATAAATGTAGGAATAGAAGTCACTGAAATTTGTTGATATAAGGATACTTGGTCTTCTACTTCAATTTCATTGTCAAAATTGACTAGTGTAGATTGTTGCTCATTTCAATTCCAAGTGTTTTCTTCATCAAAAACTACATCTCTGCTAATAATAATTTTCTTTGTTAGTGGATTAAACAATTTATAAGTTTTGGATGCTTCACTCACCCTAAGGAAGACTCATTTTTCACCCTTGTCATCAAGTTTCTTCCTTTTATCATCTGGGACATATGCATAAGCGATGCACCCAAAAATTTTGAAGATATCTACAACTGGTTTACACCCACTCCAAGCTTCTTCTGGTGTCATGTTTTGAACAACAAAAGTAGGACTTCTGTTCAAAACATGAATGCTCCAATTTATTGCTTCTGGCCAAAACTTCTTTGGAATCTTTCCTTTGCTAGCAATCTTCTCACCATGTTGAGCATGATTCTGTTTTTCCTCTCTGATACACCATTTTGTTGTGGTGTATGGGTAGCTGTGAGTTCTTTATGAATACCATGATCTTTACAAAAATCTTCAAACTCATTTGAGCAATATTTACCACCTCGATTAGTGCGAAGAGTTTTGGTGGTCATTTCTGTTTCATTTTCAACCTTGTGCCTTGAAACTCTTAAATACACCAAAGGAAAAAAATAGACCCAAGTTTTCCGAGTATAATCATCAATGAATGTACCGAAGTATTTTTTACCTCCATTAGCATGCTCCAGTGTCATAGTGACCATCAAATCGTGGAATGGCAGGCTGCACAAAACTTTCAAAAGCCATTGATGGACTACCCTTCTTTCTCCTTCAAATTTTCTAGCTCAGATACTACTGTTAATTAAGGAAAATAGAGAAGCAGAAGAATATACTAACAAGAGCTACTAAAAGAAATAAGTTTCTCCTTAATTTGCTTCAAAAGACTTGAAGCTATTAAATAGTCAAATCCATAACAGATGATGACATGAAAATAGGACTCTACAAATCCATAAACTGCTACACTAACTAAACTTCTAAAGACCATAGAAGTCCATGATCTGCTACACTACCTAAACTCCTAAGACTAGAACAACTTTGATTGACTAAGACTACTCAAAGGAAACGTGCATAATCAAAGACAATTATCTTAACAATCTATTGGAGTAACAACTCAATAAGTTTGTAGAATGAGTTGGAAAAACTTTATCCTCCTTCAAGAATCAGAGACAAGAGGCCATCAATCTTAACCTCCATATTTGTTACTAACCATTTCCAACTGTAGCACAATTTTGTTATCACCAATTGAGTCGTTAAAACCAAACCTATAGGTCATCAATGAATGATAATTATTGGTAAAACTTGTGTTAGATAGTTGCTTAGGAGGCATTTGGTTCAAATTTCTTAATCACAAACCCTACTATGGATGCAAGTTTTGGCGATTTGGCTCAGCATACTTGGTTTAATGAAAGAATGGGTATAATTCCCTCCTAAAAGGATTAATGTGTTTGATAAAATAGTATCTTTTGGGGAATCATAAAGACCCAAATTAATCACGTTCATTCCGATTGAATAATAGTGACAGTTGTTTTTTAAAAATCAATGATAGGTGTCATTACTTCTAATACCCATTCATCTCTTTGATTCTTCTAAATCAAAACATTGTCTTAGTTTTCTTGTGTGTGGTATACATAATTAATAAATCATTTATCAACGAAGACAATGCTAATCAACCCATTACACTAACTCAAAACTAAATTGGACTGAGGTGACATTTTTGCACGATATCCAATAATAGCTGCATCAGTAGTAGGTTCTGGTAAAGACTTAAAAAGCAAAGCTTTATATATTAATTAAACTAGGAAGAGCACGTGCGTTGCACGTGTTCCAATGTACTAAAATGTAAAAATATCTTACTTTTCAAACATTTATAAATTTATATAAAAGAAACTAAATAATTAGTCAAATATGCAAAATTTATAGACTACTAATATTTTTTAAGCATGTCTCCATATTGTCTTTGTTTCTTTGTTATTACTAATTTCTTTTATTCTTTTTAGTTGATTTTAGGTCTTTTTGAATCACTGTGCAGTTTTTGTTTTCATTATTTTAATTTATGTGGTTTGCTTTTGTGTAAATCCATATTAGCTTTAAAAGGTAATATAATGGACTAAGTTAGATTTAACTGACAATAAAAGACTAAGGTACATGATTTGTACACCCAACCTTTTTTTTTTTTGAACAAAATGCTCTTATTATTCTAGCTTACTATTTTTGTAGAAATTTGAAGTACTATAACTCATGAGTGCACTTCATTTTTCATTTTGTAAGCAATTGTCTTCATCTCTCCTCAAATGTGCCAAAACATAAATTGATTTTTTATCACAACCAACGAACAATTTGGTTTGCCTTTTGAGAATCTTTTATGATGGATAATCTTCATATTATCAATGCAAATTTTCACATTATATGCTAATTCAAATAGCTTAATTCTCTATTTTATGTAAACCTTCATAAATATATTGTAGACACAAATTATCACTTATAATAACTGTAGTGATTATTATATTTTCCTAGGTAGGTACCACACGTCTACTTTCTCTATTAATTGTTAAAAACTAACTCTTAATACAATCAACCATATTAAAGGAACACTACAACATGTTACCATATATTTGTTTTCTTTTTGTTGTAATTTCATTTTGGAATGGTGATTTCATTTTTTTTTTGCATTCAATATAAAATATTAAACATATTATGTAATTTTAGAAGTACTAAAACTATAAAGAAGAAAAACATGACTATGCCAATCATTGATTATTGATTACATTTTGCACGTTGTATCAAATAATTAGTTTTTTACCTAAGATTAATTTAAAGAAATTATGTTAACTCTTTTCAATCAATATGGTAACAACTTAATATGCTTACTCTTTTCAACCTGTATAGTGACGATTTTTGATATACACGTTAACTTTATTTCAATACATTTATGCCCAAATTTTTGGCAACTTTACTTGTAGAATATCATATTTAATAGTCTTATAAATCCATAATTCGATCAAAAGTTTTTGTTGCAAATAGTATTGACATCCGGTACATTGCAACCCATAATGTTGCACATAATTATTTGATGCATCATATATTCAAAGCTTTATCATGTTATATTAGTTTTTGAATTAAAACTATCCAAATATGAGTAATTGTTCACCATGGTTGACACATTTGTACTCAACATTTATGAAGAATTTCTTTTTTGGGGAAAATTAATAACCAAGAGAAGAAATATGTGAGTCTTGATTTGAAGAAGGTAACCTAACAAAATATTTATTAATCACTTTGGACACTCTAATTTTAATTCATACAAATTATTTTTATTTTAAAGAAAAAAAACATTATTATTTGGGTTTACTATCTTTTTATGAAAGTTTAAAATTTTATAACTCAAATATTTGTGCAAGTTAAGCAAACAAATTATGGAAATATGATCATGATCTCACATATACAATAGGAATGGTTGATAGCATTTCATATATACAAACAAAATTTGATGAATAATTTGTTGTGAAATATAATTTACATAAAACCACAAACTTGATAAAGATGCAATAGCATAGGTACTATGTATCTTCTTCAGTAACAAAGGTTTAATAAAGACTAATTAATCATTTATTAAGACATTAGATATTACAAAAGCTCTATCAAAACTTAATAATAGTAAAAATTGCAATATTGAAAAGCTTATTCAAATTCATATTTAATTTATATTTTTATATTTTTTTTATACAGTAATCAAACATACAACGGCATATGGCAACAAAGATCTAAAATTCTTCCCTATATTTTCTTTTGCTAACACAAAAGTATCAGATAATCTCATAGGAATGAAGTTCAAGGAATTATCTTATGAGATTATCAAGTCATATCAAGTTTTGTTAGTATTAGACTATTCAGATTCATGTAATATAATTATCCTAATTGAATTGTTAAAAATGAGTCCTATTACATAAAAAATGGAAAATAGTTTCACCACAAATTTTGGCGAAGAGAATATTTTCTTTCATATGCAAAAGTAAAGTTAAGAGAAAAGAATAACAACTTTATTAGATGAAACAAAGATATCGCTTAATTCTTGTGATTTCATGTTCTATTAGCTTTTTAACTTAAATAGTTGCCACAAATCTTATTTTTTTCTATGTTCTTCATATAGAAATAAATACAAAATTTTTTTTATAAACTTAAATTATTTTAGAAAGTAGGTACCTAGCACTAGAGTTGCTTATAGTGCGTGAGATCGATAAATTGCAAATTATTTTTTGTCATTGCAATAGTTTGTTTTGGTAATTTCTCTCCCAATTTGTCCATAGAATCTCTTGTTCTATTAAAACAGTTCATAAGCTTTTGTAATTTACCATGATTATGAACCACTCACATCAAGATGTCCATTGAAGATAAGGTACTTAAAGCACTGCCTATCAATAATGTATAAGTGACATTTTTAGAAAGTTTTTCTGAAAGTTAGAATTACATTATTTAAAAACCTATTTTTTTGGAGATATAAATATAGTCGGAAAACATATCTAAAAATAATTTTAGAAAAAAATTATATAATCAAATACCCCAAGCTAAGTATAAATTGTTTAGGATATTAAGACTTATTTCTTAGTATTGGTAGTCTCATTGTTGAACTCTTGACAAAGATAAAAAGAGAGTAGTTGAAAGATTATGAAGGAAGATTTAAGCAAATACACGTTCATAAAGATTATTAGCTTAATGCATATTAAATGAGCTGCTCAAAAACATATAAATGTTAACAAACATACACTCAATGGGAACAAATAACCACCACCACAGTCAATTTTCATTTTTCAAATCACATAACAGACAATAAGAATGCCCACAGATTGATTTTAAAAATTGTTGTCCAAGTCAAAGTAACCAGATATTAAAATGAAAGCAATAGAATTCGAAACTCACATGGTGTATAGTCCAATTTCATTAGCTGATTGTAGTTCATATTATGTTTTCTTTATTCTCTCGCGTTTGAGAATTTGCAAGAGTAACCTGAGGTGTTTAAATCACATAATCAATTGCAAAAATAACATGCATGGATTTTGGAACAAATGACAATAAGCCATATGAGAATTCTTTTTGCGAAGGAGAGGTATGCATAATTTTGAGACTAACTTGTGATGTTGTAGTTTTTATATTTCTCTTAATTTAACTGGGACTTTGCAACGCATTTTATTTCACTCTTATAATTGTAACGGGCTTGTGAGGATCATTAAGTGTCTTATTTAGACTCTATTTAGTAATTTAGGCATGTGTATAGAGTATATTAAGTGAGGCTATTAGGAATCACAAAAAATGTAAGAAAACTGGATTATATATAACTGTTATAGATATGGATTATAATTATAATTAGCCAAAACACAAACTCTGTTATGCATTAGTATTTAATTTGTGTATGTATAAAACTTGAGTTCCCATCTATTTCAAATTGGAAAAAAAAAAGATAATCTAAAGGAAGTCTAAAATTCTATCTCAAATCTGAAAAGACAAAGAATCTAAAGGATATTAAAAAATAGACAAATTTGTTCGTATGTATCAAGATTAGGCATATGTTATGAAAAAAAATACAAAATTCCAAAGTGCCTACACGAAACACAATGCCATTAAAAAGTGCTCAAAATACAATTGCTTTTTTTTGTCTTTTTTTACCCACAAAACTTTATTCATAATTGTTTCATTGTTACTATTTTTTGGCCCTTGAATGTGGTAGTCTTTGATGAATCATCAAATTCTCTTAAGAAAAAAAGTAAATGATTTGTCTCCAATTAACACAACTAAGAAATTGTGGCTTTTTATCTATTTTTTATTTTCAAGAAAAGAAAAATGAAAAAGTCCATCACTCAAAGTTTGAGTGTTCCCCACTATAAGTTGCAATGCCCACTTATTTCTTAAGCGGATATAATTTACCTTTAAATTTCGATATACGCAACATGAATATTAGCCACAAAATTGTGCAAAGCTGAATGCATGCCTTGCTTTCCTGAGTCTTAAATATGTGAGAGAAAAATATTGGCCCTTGTTTATTAAGTGTGACATAATTTTTCCTTTAAATTTTTACACATGTAAAATAAAAATTAGCCACAAAACTTAAAAAAAAAAAATATCGTAACCACTCACAACCAGAGATAAAGTATTGTCATATGAAAAATAAGTACGGGCATATTTTATCATCATTGCGTTAACGCATCAGCCATATGTAAGACAATATTTTTCCAATTTTGCTGTCCTAACTAAGTCTTACCTATGGAAGAAAAATTCTATTGTATTTCCTTAGTGACATAAATTTGCATTGCTTGCATTTAGGAAATAAAGGTATTGGAAAATTCAAAGTTGGAATTGACGGTTCCAACGGATAACTAAGTTTCAAAACTAAGAAATAATTTTCTTGCTAAGCATTGGAACCAATTTTTTAGCCCATTTAAGTTGATTTCCAGCCAACCAAATCTATCAGCCAAAGAAAAATTATTTTCTTATTGATTGTTTTTCTTTGGTTCTTTAGCATATTATGAGAAATAATTAATACAAAAAAAAAAGATTAGACATCATATCTTAGAAAAGATAGGAAATCAATTAAGACAAAACTTATACTCCACACCATATCCGTGGCATAATTTAGTTGGAACTACATACAAAATTTGTCCTTTATTTTTACAATCAGAATTATGAAGACATCTCACAGATGCTATCAGGATTCAATAGAAAAATTCAACTACAAAAACATATTGAAAGAATTTACTGCTAATGATGGAATCGTGAAGGCAGTCAATAAGTTTGCAGCTTTTTATGGTGTTGCCAATCCTCTACTAATTTGCTGTCAATCCTCCAAATTTTAGTTCAAGTATAAATCAACAAACCAAGTTTTCATAAAGGTAAAGTTGCACAAGAACTTTGCTTGTGAGAGAGCAATTTCAGTCGTAGGGAAAAACATGCGCATCCATTATTTAGACTATTACAAACGAAGATATCAGCAAATATGAGGAACACAGAACAATGATCAGAAAAAATGCATACCAATGATTCAGATCATTAGAAAAAAGGATATCAGCAAATAATCAACTTCTAATAAAGATATTTAATCAAAGACAAAACTAATGGTTAACAATAAAATTATGATTAATGAAAACAACTATCTAAAAAAATTATGATTAATGATAACATCTATATTTTTTGATAATCAGAAAAGAAAAACAATATTCCTAAATTGCTAAAGGGCAAGCAAAAACCAGATCACACATACGTGTATACATACATATAAAAAATACATACAAAAACCAAAAAAAAAAAGAAAAAGAAAATGAGTAATAAAATGAAGTCGTTGATATTGACACGTTAGGCTAACCCACCAAAATTTTTGTTTTTCTTTAAAAGAAACCCAATGAATCACTAAAACTCCACCGGGAAGCTGAGCATGTTCCTCCCACGACTACTATATCTACAATACGAAAGATGGAAATTAACTAAAGAAACCATATCTACAATACGAAAGAAACCATGTCTATGTCTCAGTATGAATGCTACCAATCATAGTTCAATATGCGATTTCAAATCATTAGTTCAATATAGGATTCCATGTATGAAATCTTGGAAGGAAAAAAAAAAAAAAGAAGAAGAAGAAAACCAAGAAAATTTGTAGATGAATTATAAACTGGAAAATACAAAAGTATGATGTAAAACTTGCAAGTTTCTGTCGTGGATTCTGGTTTTTGGCTTCTGTTGTTTTTCTTGATATGTTTATGGTTGAAGCCGATTGAAAATTTGGACTTTTTTTTTTTCAAGTTATGTTAAAAAGTCTTCTTGCTGATTGGGAATTTTATGTTTGGAATTTATTAGTCGATCTGTTTTTAGAGTTTTAATGCAATTACAATTCTAAGTAATTAAGGTAGATTAGAAATAATAGAATTATATAAGGGTGTATTAGGGATCACAAAAAAAGGAAGAAACATGAATATATTTTATAGTAATAGATAGATAGAATAGATAGAAAATAGATAAGAGATAATAGATAGATGTGGAAGAGAAATATGACATTCCAAAATTCAAAACCTTTATCAGCATTCTTAACATGAGATTTTGGAATTGTGAGCCAGAGATTAGAGAAAACCATGATCTCGAAACACATCATAATTTTTGGATTCTTGAGAAAATCTCAAAATTGAGTTCACCCAATGGAGAAAGCACTAAAATATTTTAGATTTGGTTCGTGCGTGAAAAGTGCAAAATTGTGAGTGAGACTTTTTTTTTTTAATTCGCTGCAGAAAAAATTTTGTGCTTTGATTGTCCATTGAAGTATTTTTTTTCCCTATTACAATCATTTATATTTGAAGCAAAGAGATTGAGTTTGTTTGTTACGTCCGTCAAAGCTATGAACATGCATTTGCACCCGCATCATTTTGAAGTGAAATTGGAATGCATTATGCTCAAAACACGGGAAAGCAAGCAAGGAAGTGGTGATAAGGAGGCATGAGAAAGCGAAGATAAATTAAAGAGAAAAAACAGAAGAAGATGAGCCAAAATTTACTGTCCCATTGATTCCGCCATCAAGAGATTGCAGATGATATCTTTGATGACTAGAAGGAGGCCTTCTAGAATGCCAAAAAAGAGTAGAAACATTGTTGACGGACAATTTGATGTTTTTACTTTAAGTGATTTTTGTGTTTAGTATAAACTTTACTTCAAATATGATCTAAATTATATATTCATGGACCTTTAAAGATTTTTTTTTGTTCTTATTTAGTAATTGACTCCAGACTATAGATGGAAATACTAGATATATTTTTATTTGATCATCAAATTTGTATTACAATTTATTTTTTTCACATACAATTAAGGTGAGACTTCCGAATGATGTATTGAAGTGTGGTTCTAGATTTTTCGCAACACATAATTGGGGGTGTAACTGCCTGTATATCTACCTATCTTCTCCCTTTATCCCTTTTTCCCTAACTGCTGAGGACAAGTTTGAAACCCAAACTTCTGCAGGCCCTAGTTAAATACTAGTTATACACTATACACTTTAGTTTCCAATTGTACATGAGCTTCCCTTTAACTCTAAACCATTGGAGGGCAAAAAGGTTGCTGGGTGTTCTTTCAAAAAAAAATAATAATAATAATAAGAAAAGAGTCATTAACCTTATTATGAATATGGGTTTTAGCAATTCTCCCTTCTATATTTGGTTTAGTAATGAAATGGATATTCCAAAAGGTTTAATGAGCTTGATAGTGGTATTTTTTGAGACTCATAAAGAATCCAATTAATCACTTCTATTCTAATTGAAGGAAAGTGATAGTTATTTTTCAAACATCAACAATGTATATCATTACTACTAACATATATTCCCCTCTTTGATTCTCCTAAATCAAACACACCCTAAGATTGTTGGGTGTTTGATTGATTTCTAAAGTGAAGGGACAGAAAATAATTTTCCTCTATTTTTTCCGAGTGCATCCATACAATTGGCATCAAAACCTTAAGGTTCAAAATCATTAATCTCGTCAATTCACTAAAGTTATTTTTTGAGTATTTTTTATATTGGGTTACAAATAATTAAAGTAATATGCAAGACTAATTCATGGATGATTGTGATCAACTAGATCTGATTCTTGCTGGGATAATTGCAAAAAAATTGAAAATTCTAGGTCTACTTCATCTTTCGTGCACGAGATGTGCAAATGGAGAGTGGGATATTATACTTGTTCTGTTTCTCTATTGTCTAAGTTCTCTTCTTTTTTTTTTTCTGTTAATTAATTTCAGCGGTACATGCAAGACTAATTCATAAAATATTGTGATCTTATAGATCTTACATTTCGTTAATAGCATTAGAACGACTTTATAAAAAAGCCTTGGCATGAAAGAAATAAGAAAAGAAGGGATAGGATATGCCACATACGGTGCCTAATGGGATCTTCAACCTTTATCAAGTTTCCGTAATAATGATTTAAAGTTTAAGTGATGGTTAATAGTTGAACTGTCTTGTAATTGACAAAGTATCAAAGTTTACTGGACTATGCAGTAATAGAAAGAAAAGGAAAGGATGAATATTAGAAACAAGCAAAGTGAAAGGAAACCAACATCATAACAACTAATTAAAATGCAATATACATATCAATATTATTCGTAGACACAATATACATATCAACATTCTTCGTAGAGGAGACCAAAGTTGTTTGAAATTCTTTTTTCCATCTAAAGGCGCAGTGGAAAAGGGTGAAAACTCAAACGAATGTCGCAAATCTAATCATTAATTCAATATCTGATTAATGATATTTGATTAATCAATGACATGTACACTTCACTTCCTCATCAAACTATTTTCTTCATGTTTTAAATTTACGTATTTTTATGCATTCTACCATTTACATGCAAAACTAATCATTAGTTAAATATCATTGAATCTCAAGCTACTTTGAATTATTGATTGATCATCTGAGGTGTCATACTATCAATGTTTATTATCAAATAGATTTCTCTATTCAAATGCTCAATTCTCTACAGCATTTCTTTTTCGTTTTTTTTTTTTTATATTATGGGTCCGTTGAATCCTAATAACATGCCCGTTCTTTTTTTAATGTTTTGCAGGTCCACTAAACCTGGAGGAATTAAAATTCGGCCTTGTGCTTGGGAACATAAATTGGCACCTCAGTGCTATCTTCAAGGTTTTATTAAGTGTGTAATTTTGGAATATCGATTTGTATAATGGATTTTTGGTATTTTTAAGCTATAAGAGAAGACTTTAGAGTTGACTGATTCGATTCGTGCATGAAGAGTGTGGAAAATACATGAAAATTGTCACAAAAGATTCCCTTTTATTGTGTGATTCGTTTTTTTGTGTCGCCCAAGAGGGTCACATTTCCAAAAAATTTTCTCTTGAGTCACATTTCCAAAAAATTTTCATACGAACCTGGTGATATTTTGTAATAATTTAGTACTTCGTATGTAAACTATGCTAATTATCCTAGCTGCACCTTAGTTTTCTAGGAGTATATAAGATTATGGTCATAAAAATAAGTTTACGAACCGTAGAGCGAAAATTACATTACTCTAAAGTCATTCTTTTATCCGGGTTGGTTGCTAAGGACATATAGATAAACATATAAGCATACTTTTATTTTAATTTTTAGGAAAAGATTTCTTGTTAAAAATACATAGTTGTAAAGCGCTGAAAACATGTGAAGGCTTTGGATACTGTTCATAAATATTTTCGGTGTCACATGAATATTTAGATACGACTTTTTGTGATGGTGGACTTTTTGCGGTGATTCCGAAGGGTTTCACCTCTGGATTTCTTGTCTAGACACTCGCCAACTATGTCCAAGGGGCCTCAAATGCAGGTCCTAGACCCATACTACTAGGAACAATTTTATCTGGAATTCCATTTCTTCTCCAAAACCCTTTCGATCCCTAGCTTCATGGTATAATGGAGGGCGACATCTCCCCTACCTACTTTTCCTATTGTCTTCGAGACTGGTTGCTTGGAGCTTCTCATCTTTATAACAGCAAGAACTCAAACTTGACTTGTAAGTAGGTGAACATACTTTCTCCTTGTAGTAAGTGCCTTGGCACGATGGATCCCATCAAGGTACCTAATGCCTAGCTGAAGGCTAGTGAACCGATCAATGGACTGATTTACCAGCGTGCCCGGGGGGTGAATGCTCCCTGGCTTTGACGCTTAAAATTATCTTAGAGCACTTTCTGGTTGGGAGATAAGGAGGGCATAACTCGCATTGGAAGGCATTTTGTACTTAAAAATCCGTTAGAATGAATTGGGTGGAGAGGCTCTAAGCCATTAAATGAGAGGTTCCTCTTTTTTTGCTCACATCTCGTTTGAGATGTCTTCCAGGCAACTTGTGAAGGCCAAGGGAGGTTGACACAAGTTGTGCCACCCTGACGAGAGTTTCTCTCATTTGAGTTGTTTCCTCTCCTTGTGAGGATTACTTTCATAGCTTCGGGAACATCCTCCCAGAATGCATCAACGAAGTGCCGGGTTCAGGTGCTCAAGTGGGATGATTTTCTCAACATTCCCATAGACGGTGCTTATTATGGTGACCGAAATTGTGTTGGGCCAGTGTATTTGGTCCATGGGTAGCTCGTGTGCCTCTTGCAACACAAAGAATGTTAGAAGCGCTTGGAGTAGAATCCCCCATGGGCCTCCGATGCTTAAATTAGTTGTTAGTTCGAGTAGAAATAAAGAGGCTTCATGTGCTCTAAAGGGAAGCTTGAGAACAGGTTGGGGTATTTATACCCAATAGGAGAGAGAGAAAGAAGGCGTCTTAGGTTATGACCTAAGCCTTATGCATCAGAAGTTGATACCTCTAGCTTGTCTACTTAGGGTGGCTATTTTAAGTGTAGATTGATTATTTGCATGTGCCCCAGGTGTGCAGGCGAAGTTTGTTAAGCCTCAACATATCATATCACTTCTTATCATATCATATTTGTCTTGGGAATAGGATCTAAGCAATTCTTTAGTTTGACGGCCTCTAGTCGGGCCTTAACCACTCGAAGTCTCCCATGTCTTTCATAAGAGAGCAGAGATGGCTTCATCCTTAAGCCCCTTTTTACCCGTCTATGTTTGGGTTAAATTTAGTTAGGACCAAACTAGCCACAAACGAAGAAGACTAAAAATAGATAGACTAAGGCATTCAAGACCCATGTGTTAGTGTATGTCTTAAAACCAAGTTAGTTTAAGGCACTTTGTATTTACACTTATTTATGTTATATTTATACATGTGGTATTTTCTTATCATCTATACTTATATTTTCATGTTACTTGTTTGTTTGATAAAGTCTTTAGAATATTGACTGTGTATTAGAGATCGTAAGGGTTACATTTTTTAGACTCTAATAGATAAAGTCATATTCTTAAATATTCCTAGTCATAATATTAATGAGATTGGACATCATTAATGCGAATAGACTAGCACATACTTTGCCTCTACTTATGGTAAGTAGTTGTTGATCTCATTGATTATGGTATGCATGACACATAAACTAGTATATGGATGCTTGTTTAAGAACAAGTTCATTGGATTGATCCGCCAAGAGTTTGCAACTATAGTACCAATGGTTGAACTCTTAATGGTAATGGTACAAGTGACCTTTGGCTTGAGATTACCATATTATCTTGAGTGTGAATTGTTATACTGTGTCTCTATTCCTTGGTGCTCGTAAAAGAGCAGCCCATAGGATAGATGTTGGGTATAGTTTGAAGCATAGAAAGATAGTGAGTAATCAATATAGAATTCACTACTCCTAAATAGGAGAGTATATTCCTTTATGGTCACTTGTTGGAAATATTAACTCGTAAATCTTCTACAGAAGTGATAGTATATTAATTGGGATATAGTGCAGTGAAAGAATATTAATTATACTGTAACATTGTCATTGATAGGTATAGTCTACCATATGACTTTCCTATTCACTTGGATGGTCATGATGCATTGCTAGACGCCACTCATAATTAATAAGTACGAAATTAATTGATTATGAATTAATGATAAATTAAAATATTTAATTTATCTAACTCTTAATTGATTAATTAATGAGTTATAATTGTAAGGTAATAAGGGGAGTAACGCAGCGGAATATTTAAAAAATTTATTACCTTAGCCATGGATCTCTTTGATGTAATCTGTACGATTAAAGGGTGTTTAGCACAAATACCTCAAGCATAGAAGGTTTCTATGCTTCAAAGGGCAAGATCCTATTCGATGAAGGTGTTGATCTACCATGAAAAGCCCTCCAAGTGTCGAGCCTCCAACAGTATCCACACGAACATGATCTTTAGGAACCTTTGGGCTTGCTTGCCTTGCCTTTTGAGTGCTAGCTCCCTTGAATGATTCATGAAGAACACAAGAAGAAGAAAGAAGTTGAAACCCTAACAATTAGGGAAGGAGGTGTGGCGTTTTTTCTTGGAGAGAAAAACGCCACCAAGCTCTCAAATTTTTCTCTCTCTAAATTTTGTCTTGTGTTTCATCAAATCATCCAAGAGTCAAGGCATGGACTTATTTATAGATGTAGTATCCTAGTCTTTAAGGAAACAAGAGCAATTGGAAACCAAGAAGGTTTAGGAAGCTTACCTTAAGCTAATCCTATTCCTTTAGGAAACCAATTCCAAAAGGAAACCAAATAGCTTCTTAATTCCTTTTAGGAAACTAATTTCCATCAAGACTTAGAATATTTATAATTAAGTCCTTTAAGTTAATTTATCACATAAATTAACCCCATAAGTATCATATACTTATCTTAATAACAATTTAACCCAAAGACCATGTTCTTATTGTGTGTGACCCATTAGGTTCCATTCACGTTGGCAATAAGTACAAATTATAACTCATTAATTAATTAATTAAGAGCCAGATAAATTAACACTTTAATTTATCATTAATTCACTAATTAATTAATTTGCACTTATAGATCATGAGTGGCGTCTAGCAATGCATCATGACCACCCAAGTGAATAGGAAAGTCATATGGTAGACTACACCTATCAATGACAATGTTACCGTGTAATTGATATCCTTTCACCACACTATATCCCAATTAGTCTAAGAGTGTAGTGCGCACTCTTTAAATGACTAATTAATGATTTCTTGTTCCCGAAATATAACTTTCCATAAAAGTATAACCTTGAAACTCTTTCAAGTCATACTTTTCACTTTTGCGCAAAAGATTCTTTAAGTCATATTTCAACAAGTGGCCAATCCGGGATATACTCTCCTATAATAAGGAGTGGTGAATCCTATATCGATTACTCACTATCCTTCCATGCTTCATACTATACCCAATCTCTACCGTATGGGCTACTCTTTTACGAGCACCGAGCAATAGAGTCAAAGCATAGCAATCCACACTCAAGATACCATGGTAATCTCAAGTCTAAGGATCACTTACACCATTGCCATTAAGAGTATAATTCATTAGCACTATGAATAGTAACTCTCGGCGGATCAATCCAATGAACTTGTTCTCTAACAAGCATCCACATACCAGCTTAGGTGTCACACGCCATAGTTGACGAGATCAACTACTACTTACCATAAGTAGAGGCAAAGTATGTGCTAGTCTTCCCATATTAATGATGTCCAATCTCATTAATACTACGACTAGGGATATTTAAGAATATAACTTAATGTGTAATAAGAGTCTCATCATTGTAACTCTTACAATCTCTTATACACAGTTAATATTCTATGGACTTTATCAAATAAACAAGTAATATTAATAACAAGTATTAAATGACAAAGAAAATGCCACATATATAAGTATAACACGAAATAAGCGTAATAAAAATCTCAAAAACTAACTTGGTTTTAGGGCATACACTAACAATAATTTGTACTTATTGCCAATGTAAATGGAACCTAATGGGTCACACACATAAATAATATAATCTTTGGGTTAAAATGTAATTAAGATAAGTATGAGATACTTACGGGGTTAATTTATGAGATAAATTAACTTAAAAGACTTATTTATATATATTCTAAGTCTTGCAGGAAATTAGTTTTCTAAAAGAAATAAAGTAACTAATTGGTTTCCTTATAGAATAAAATTCATAAAGGAGAAGGATTAGCTTAGCTTAAGTTACCTAAACCTTCTTGGTTCCTAATTACCTTTATTTCCTACCTTTATTTCCTAAAAGACTAGAACACTTCCTCTATTAATTGGTTCATGTTTTGACTCTTAAATTATTATTGCAACACAAAAGAAAACTAGTGAGAGAAAAATTGAAAGAAAAGTCACACCACTTTCTCTCTCCTCTTGGCGTCTCTCTCTCCCAGTTGTTAGGGTTTTTTATCTTCTCTTATGTTCTTAATTAATTCAAAGGAGCTAGTACTCAAAAGTCAAAGCAAGCAAGCCTTGAAAGATTCCCAAAGAATTTGTTCGTGTGAATATCGTTAGAAGCTCGACACTTAGAAGGCTTTTCATGATAGATCTTACCTCTTCACCGAAGGATCTTAGCGTTAGAAACATAGAAATCTTCTGTGCTTGAAGTAAACTTCGTGCAAATCCCCTTATAACAATGTAGATATATTAAAAAGATCCATAGTTAAGGTAATAAAATTTTTATTTTTTCGCTGCATTACCTATACTAGTACCTTACACGGAAGTTCAAAACATAATGAGCTTTCGTAGAGTTGGAGTAAAGTTGGACTCTTGTGATTATTAGCTCAATTCAGAATAAACCCATTACTGGATTGGGTTGATTTACGTATGTTATCCACAATAACCAATAATAGCTGCATGAGCACTAGGTTCTAGTAGTAAAGACTTAAAAATGGGAAAGAGAAATATGACATGATCCTTTGGTGGGGATGGGAAAAAGAATCATGACATGATCCTTCAATGGGTAAATTCAAAATCTTTATCAGATTTCCCGACGTGAGATTTTAGGAATTGAAGCTAGATATTAATGAAAATCATAATCTTGAAACACATAAGAATTTCAAGAGTTACTTGATTGGGATTTTTGAGAAAATCTCAGGATTGAGTTCATCCAAGGGAGAAAGCGTTGATATATTTTGGATGCGTTTCGTGCGGGAGAAGTGCAAAAGTGAGTTTGTTTATCAGGTCCGTCCAAGCTGTTGAGCACGCATTTCCACCGCATCATTTTGAAGACATGTTAGACTGCATTAGACTCAAAACTCAGGAAAGTAGGCAAGGAAGTGTGATAAAGGGCAATAACTCTTTTGTTACACTGAAGATATGTAATGCCATATTACACATGTTAATAGGGTGGCATGGGCATTTTGTAATTATTAATAAAACTTAATAAAATTTAAAGTCATCTTGTGAACATATGTAGCATGGCGTTACATCACATGAGTGTGACAGGCGACCCATTGCCGAGAAAAAAAAAAAAAAAAAAAGGGCATTGCCGAGAAAAAAAAAAAAAAAAAAAGGGCATGAGAATGCGATGTTAAGTTAAAGAGCAAGAATAAACAAAAATTGTTGTCGTATTAATTACTATAGATCACCCCGTCAAGAGATTGCATATGATCCCTTTGCTGACTGAAAGCAAGCCTTCTAGAGTGCCAAAATAGATGAGAAACAACGTTGAGGGACAATATGACGTTATAATTTTTACTTTAATTTTCTTAGTTTTCTTGTACATGGGTTACAAAATTAACAGAATCTTTGTCGGCAAAGACAATGCTAATCAAACCATTACACGAACTCACAATTAAAATTGACTAAAGTGATCTTTTTGCATGTTAACAAATAATAAGGGCCAAGCTTTATACTATTAATTAATAAGGGGAAGAGAAATATGACAAGATCCTATGGTGGTTGAATTCAAAACGATTAGCAGATATCTCAACTTCTGAATTTAGGAATTGTTGGCTAGAGATTAAAGAAAACCATCAGAAAATCTCAAATTTAAGTCCATCCAAAACGAGAAATGCTGAAATATTTTGCATCTGGTTTGTGCGCTTGTAGTGCAAAATTGAGAGTGAGATTTTTTTTTATTCATTACATAAAATTCTGTGCTTTCAACGTCCATTAAAGGTTTTCTTTTTTCCTTTAACAATTATTTATATTTGAAGCATGGGGAATGAGTTTGCTTATTAGGTCCGTCAAAACTATGAGCATGCAATTGCACCGCATCATTTTGAAGTGAAAATGGAATAAATTATCCTCAAAAGTCGGGAAACGAGCAAGGAAGTGGCGGTAAGAAGGGGCAAAATGGGAAGCAAGGGACATGAGAATGCGAAGATAATTTGAAGAGAAAGAATAGAGGAACAACAGGCAAAACTTATTGTCCTATTAATTACTATAAATGACCCCATCAAGAGATTGCAGACGACATCTTTGCTGACAAGAGCTGGGCTTCTGCGTTAAGAGGAGATAAAGTGTCTTTTGGGAAGTTTTCTGTATATTGCTTTCTCTTATAGATTACAATGAAACAATGCCTATTTATAGGCTTCTTATATGATAAATATTATCCTAACAACTACTTCATTTTATCTATAATTAATATAATTTTCAATTCAAAATTTAAATAGATATTTATATATATCAGCTAACACCTACCATTTACAACTCATTCTAACATTCGAGAATGCCAAAAAGAGAAGAAACAATGTCGGCAGACAATTTAATGGAATAATTTTTACTTTAAGTGATTTTGTGTTTAGTATAAACTTCAAATATATATAGTGCAGTTTATATATTCGCAAGCCTTTAAGATGACTTTGTTTTTTATTCTTCTTTGCCAATTGTAATATCCCGTTTCACATTGTATAAGTCAAGTAACTTATACCAATGTATAACTTAAATTAAACAATTAAGTCGAATATAGGATATCTATTTTGAACTAGTGAAAACAAAGCTCAAACAGTTGAACTTGACTACTGAGATTTTGGTCGCACAATGGGCCTGTGGATTCGGGACGTGACAGAATGTATCAGAGCGAAATTTTGGGTCTGCTTCATCGTTCGGGCATGAGATGTGCAAATCGAAGAGGGATACTATTTTTGGTTCAATTTCTCTACTGTCTATATTCTTCTTTTTTTTAGTATTAATTAATTTTGGCGGTAACATGGAAGACTAATTCATAAATTACTGTGATCGTATAGATCTTACATCTCTTGAATATCATTTGAATGGCTTTATAAAAAAAGCATTGGATTGAAAGAAAATAAAAAAGAAGGGTGGGATATTCGATGGATGATGCCTAAAAAGATGTTAAGCCCTTATTTAAACTTATTAACATACCATGTTTGGTTAATAATGGTGAAAAGTTTAATTATTGGTCCTCTTGTAGGGTGACCTGAACCCATAGGATATTTGTCGGTCTCCCAGAATTGCAATGTACAATTATTCTTGATAAGATACTATTTGGATTTCCTTGTTCTCCAGATGCTTTCAGTTGTTTCGCTTTCATTGAAGGGTGTCTAAAAACTTTCCTTCCTGAAAATATTAAATATAGGGTTTTTTTTTTCTTTTCTGTGCAATGATTGGAGATTAGGAGCTGAAATTTCTACAACAGGATTTAGGGCATGACATTGGAAATGATTTCGTATCACAAACTCCTTCAAACTGGTTGAGTTGATCTTGAAACAGTCGACACCAGAAAAGATTCTTAGTCTTAATATCTCTAAGAGAGGCTACCCAAGAGAATTTTTTCGACTCATCTCCTGTCTCAAATTCAGAAACTCAAGTGACAAACTCTTAAGAGCTGACCAACTTACACTATCACTAGGTAAAACTTGAACGAATGACAGCTCTTGTTTTCTAAGTGAAGTGTTGCTAAAAACATGTTGAGGTAATTTATAATCCTTATAGTCCTAGAAAGGCAAAATAAGCGTAACCCAAGTTCTTCCACTCGACTTTCAGTAGCAAACTGCATCCACACATGAACATTCGAAGCATTGTAGGCACGGCAGAAGAAATCTAGTGCTAACTTCTTCACATATTCAGGCTTGCAAAGAAGAAGTGCCCTATGGACATGTTGAACAAACCTAGTTGTATGCCTATTAGGATGATGGTAAACAAGATTTGGCATAGAAGTCCACAGAAATTGCCACCTTTTGATAATGCCACCTTTTTGATAATGTACTAGTCCTTCCTACATCCTTTACACCGTAGCAAGAGAGAATGTGAAAGATTAGTGAGTCAGGTACATCAGTAATCTGGTCAAGCTTGAATTAAAGAACACTGGTATAACGTTCAGAACTAATACACGTGCAACGCACGTGGTTTTGGTACTTTTAAATATAATTGTCAAGACTTTGTTATGCCAACGCAAAATGTTTTCTAATTTCCTCTTGAGATTTGGCATACAAATTCACTTGAGCTTAATCAATTTCAATCAACATAATTTATAATTTTTACATTATTTAGTACCATATAGAAGGACTGATAACTTGATTTGTTTAACTAATCATTGTTGATCAGGTTATCTACAATTTCTCAACTTTCTATTGCAATTATTCAGACCACCATGCACTCTCTCAAGAAAATATTAATCATCAATTCCCAGAGCAAGTCCTATTGTGGGACAATTGGTTTTCTTATCGAGCGTTTTCTATTTGGCCACAAATAATCTGATTTTTTTTCTTTCATTTTTTTTATCCCCGTGTGCGGGTGTGTGTTAACCGGATTAAAAAAAATTAAATATTCAGATCTCATTTCTGTTTCTTTATTGTTTGATTTTCTTTATTCAAAATAAAATTTCAATGTGCTATTCAAGTTGATAGTTAAATGTTCTGTTTCATATATTCTTATAATTTTTAGAGAAAATTGCATTTTCATCCTTAAAATTCAACTCCTCGGCCAAATGAGTCTCTAAAATTTTAGTTTAAAAATAATACAGTAGCTAAAGTTATTATTGGTCAAATTGTTCTCTAATATCTCGGTAGAAAAAAAAGCAGTCTCTAAAGTAAGCATTTGCCAATTGTCCCTAAAGATTAATAAAAATCTAAGAACATTTGTAAAAAATTATGATAGAAATTCATCAAAATCTTATCAACTACAAAAAATTGTATAAAAATTGAAAAAAATATGAAAACTGGACAAAGTCATAAATATGTAAAATAAATGTAATATATATAACTTTAACAAACGAATATAATTGACAGATTTTATGAATGTACTAACACAATTAACCACATCCTCGACACGTGTGACTTTACTTATAAAGTTGAAGTTATATTGCCTAATTTTCTAAAATAATATATTCAAAAGTTAAACACAAGACACATATAGGGGTTTATTTAACATTTTTCTGACTTTTATAATTTTTATGATTTTTTTTTTGCAATATTTATGATATATGCATTTTTGTCTATTAATTATGCTATTTTATGTATGTTCTTAATCTTTTTGCCACATTAGGCAAACATTTGGCCAAACTAAATACTTTAGCGACTACATTAGTTTTGATTGAAGATATTAGGAATCAATTTTGTCAAAATTCAAAACTATAAAAACTACATTAGTTTTGGTTCAAATTTGAGGACAAAAATGATAATGCTCCCTTTGTATTGCAATTGGATTCATGATGTGGAGCTCAAGTCCAGTGGATTTTACCTAGCCACGCCTATGACTAACGTAGATGGCACCCACGGCTCGCGGTGAGAAAGCAACCATCGGTTTGTGGCTGGTTTAACAAAGCTCGGAGATCATCTAGTCACTACCATTGAGTTAAGGATCCAATTCCTATGCAGCAGTTAGTAATTTGAGTTTAAGGAGAAGGTGTAGATAATATTCAAGGAGTGACATTCCTAATTGTGTGTGTTTAAGGTTTCACTAAACATACCATTGGGGTCTCACCCTACTTGTATTGTGTGATGCAAGATATATTTATAATACAATTGTGATTGCTTCAAAAAAAAAAAAAAATTTAACTAAACTTTAATTAGGGGATTTTTTTTCCCCCTTGATATCTTTTAACTTGGATTTGATCTAAATGCTAACTTCCTTTGTTTCTTTCTCCAACACGTCTTATGTTTTTATGTACTTCTAGTCTGCTATTGTCAAAATCAATATTGTGATACTCTCTACCGTGCAACCGGTAGAGACCACGGCAGGACAATTAATTATCTTTTCAAAACTGGTAAAAGTTTTGCATCAATTGATAAGAGTATTATGTGTTATCAGTTTTTATGGAGGAATTTAGTGTTCTTAAACCTCTTTTGAAAAGACATTGTTCGTCTACACGTAGATGTGTGAGTAAATATTCATGCCAAATACATTGTTAAAGCCTTAAAGGTATTGAGAATATGCAAAAAGGAAGCAGCTGCTTGCGAGGATGCTAGTCTGAAAAGGGTGGTTTCATCTTAACACCTTTTGTCATTTTGACTGGCCGCGGCCTTGAACCAGTTTGGAAAATTCAGACCAAAAACTAGAATTGCTTTTTTCCACGTATGTTTTGTTCTAGTAAACAAGCCCAGTAATGGTTTTTCCACGTATGGGCATCCATAAAATTGGGGAAGATGGGCTTGGCTAATTTGGTACATGAACAAATGTGGGAATCCTAAACCAATTTACAAATCGGTGGCGTTGTAATTTGTTTGGTTTTCTCATTCAGCCCTTATTTTTCCTAATTTTCATTTTCTCTTTTCTTGACTACAATTTTCTATTTTGTCTCCTTCCTCTTTATTTTTCACTCCTTTCCCTTAAAGCAGTCACCAACGTACAATATTCTTGCCGGACGATCGGCCAACTTTCGTTAGTCACTGTTCCACCGACCAACTCTCAGCATGATGATGATGATGATGATGATGATAAATTCTTTAATGTAAAAAGAAGTGTATTGATCAAAACGACATGAGATTCTTTTCTTCTTTTTACGTGAATTATATATAGTATCAACACACAGATACACACACACAACAAAGAGTTGTTCATCGTGCTTTTGATAAGTTATTTATGTTGATGCTTATATGGACAAGTTTTATATTCGCCAAGTCAGCAAATTCTTATTCACTAACTCCGTATTGACAAATTTGTATTCTTTTTTTACTTCTTTATTCTTCAATATTCTTAATCAGTCCCTAAGTTTTGTTTTACCCATTCTTTATATTTATGTTTTAGTTAAAGAAGGAAAACAATACTCACATTAAGTGGGTGTTTGATCATCTAATTAAGTAATTAAAATTAATTAATTCAGATGTTAACTATTTTAAGATTATTTGATAACTAAATATAGAGTTTTCTATGTGGTTAAATACTAATGAAATCATCTATATCACAAAAATAATCTTTCAAAATCACATTTAAATGATATAGGCTCCGTTTGTTTGGTTCTGTGTTTTAGAAACATGTTTTTTAAAAATTTCATACATATTTTTTAACTAACTTTTTATTTCAAAAACCCAATTATCGAAAAGAATCTTGAAACTACTATAATAATGTTTTCTAAGAATCACCTCAGAAAATAACCGTCCAGACAAAGCCATCCAGACAAAGCCATCATTTGCGCATTTAAATGTTAGGATTTTGAATAATATATTTATATGAAATCATATATATAGAATAACAGAATACAAAAAATAAGTGATCTTGTTTGCAATTATCACTTGATACAGAATTTGCTCAAATGTTACAATGTTAAATATTGTATTTATGTGATAAAAATAATCTTATATAATCATATTTAATTCCTATCCTTCTCTTCTTTTCGCTCACACATATTTCTCTCCGCAACTTTGGTAGTTTTTTTTTTTTTTCATCATAAAAGATGGATTCTTCATTGAAGTTTTCTCTCTCTTTGTTGTCTAAACATATGTAAACATGATCATATTTCTAAACACATACATTTACATGTATTGTTTGTAGTAGTTGTATTTGTCTATTGAATATTTATGTCTGTGTGTGTATATATTTTTCTGTTCATAAGCAAATAACGATGGATTCTTTGGGAGAAAATAAATTAAATTAAACAAGAATAGAAAAGGAAAAGAAAACAAAGTAGTAGGCAACTAGATAGAGGGTTAATTTGAGATTTGAATGATTGGGCAAATTAATCAACAAGATTAGATACATTAATCAATAAGATTGGGAAAATGAAATGAAAGTTTAATAGCAATGACATTTTGAAATGGGTAAAGAAGAAATCAGATTGCCTGTGTTATACCAAACTTTGTGTTTTGGTAAATTTGTTGGGACAAAGAGATGGGAAAATAGACTTGGGATTGGATACAGGGAGATTACAATGTTGTGATGTGATGTTGGTCCCAAAAATAATGCAGCCAATGTAACAACAATCAAACTTGCAATAACAATGATAAACCTAATAATTATAAAGCTCAAAATAACAAATAACAATAAAGTAAAGAAAAGAGCACACCAGAATTTTTATAGTGGTTCGAGACCAAACTCAATATCTACATCAACTCCTAAGTATAATCACTTGGAATTCAATCCATTAGTAGCTTCTTCAATTGTTAGTGAAGCAAACCAACTTGTACATAAGGGAGGATCACTCTTGCTCTCTTTTCCTAGTTCCAGTTGAGCCAAAGTTCTCACTTTGCTTACACTAAGCTCTACCGAGACTAGCCAAGAGTTTTACAATCACTCACAACCTCCACACTATGCTACAATTGAATGCTTTCACTCACCCACTTGAAAAGCATACAAAACCTCAACAATCTACCTACCAAAGAATTACACGCACACCCCAAACAAGAGTATTTTCTCCCAAAATCACTCTAAAACACTTGTACACTTTGTAGACAAAAGTCTTTTATTAATTCTATATATAATGGTATTTATAGGGGTGAGAAAATAGCTAAAAATGGCATCTAACAGTCAAATTCAACTTTCTGCAGAAACTAGTCATTAGACAGTAAATTTGAGGTCCAGACGTACGCTATTGTTCATACGGATGTCCGAACGCTCGTTCGGTAGCTCATCCGCATACATTCTGTCCAAAAGTTACTATTCATCCAGACACTACTATTCACGATTACTATTCATCCGTTACTATTCATGCAGGCGGGGTTACTGTTCATGCGGACTTAGGGATCCCAAGTCCGCATCACAACTTTCTTGCAAATTTTTCATCTTTTTGATTCCTTTTGATGCCCAAACACTTTTACTGCAAAATTAACTTGATAAAACATTAGTAATATTATCATTAGTTTGTTAATCATCAAAACTAAGATGATGTTAGACCATAAGGTTTTCAATCTCCCCTTTTTTTATGATGACAAACTAATGAGAAAAATGAGCAAAAAGATATAGAATAGACTCCCCCTTAATATATGCATATTTAAAAATACTCATTTTCAAACTAGATTATCATACTAACATTTCCCCCCTTTTTGACATCATCAAAACTAGAATTGAGAGATGTGTTTAAAAATTTATAAACAATGCTCCCCCTCAACAAATCATTTATTATTTTTGGGATAAAAATGCCTTTTCTGATGAAAATCATTTACTCCCCCTAAGTGTGAGCATATCATAAAAACTACATTTTGGCTTAAAACAAAATACAAGACTCTTGAAAAAAATGGGTGAGGTAATGAAATAAATATTTCAAAAAAAATGTAATATTCAACACAACTTTTTAAATAAATCAACAAATATGCACCAAAAAACCACCAGTGATTTACATATTATGAAAATCACCAAGCATATATAATCCACATATTCAAACACATAAAGCACATACTTATGAAAAAAACCAATACATTTACCCTTTAATCATTGTTGTCTATGCAATACCTTGTCTTGTGGTGATCTTCAAACCTGCAAAAGGCAATCAATATATTTTGGTACCCATGTCTTCTTGGGTCCTAGATTGTTACTAATACCTTTCTCTACCCACATGGCTTTCATGCCTAGTCTTATATTTTTCTTAACATAATATTCATTTTGCATATGGCCATGTTGACAACTGATGATCTCATGGTCTAAATCATCTAAATTTTGATGAGTATCAAACTTATGATGAAGAGTATTAATATGCTAAATGAGTTTCTATTGTAATGATAGAAAGATAGGCTGAAAAAAGGGAGAAGTTTGGTTATCCGGACGCTCATGCGGACATTCGAACAGACAAAAACATCAAATTTCAAGATGGACAGAAGGTATGCGAATGAGGGTTCGGATGACCATGCGGACATCCGAACACAGGAAAACATCAAAACAAGGAGAAGGTCAGAAGGTATATGGACGAGGATCCGGACGTGGTGTGGACGACCGAACCATCAACAGATACAGCTTCCGGATGTTGGTCCGGACGACTGTCCGGACATCCAGACCTCTCTATGTGGATGTCCGGATCAAGCAAAATGTGTCTAACGGCTAGTTTTTCTTTTTAGCCGTTAGAGGTCAAATCGAGCTGTTTTCTCATGTTGTACAAAAGCAAAATAGTACAGAATGTCAAGGAACTTTTGCCAATTGATACAATATTGATTTTTGAGTGATTCTTGTTGAAGAAAGATACTCTCACTAAGTGAGCTTTGTAATAGCAAGAGTGAATTCAAATTTGTAAGTGATCAATTCAACTGTATAGTTGAAAGGTTAGCTAGATAGTTGTAAAACTTCTTAGCTCAACTAGAGAGTATCTAGGGTGAGTGAGAAGTGATCCAACTTGTTGTACAAATTGATATTAAGTCACAAAATAAAGGAAAGAATTCAAGTGATCAAAGCTTTAAGTTTATAAGCTTGGAAGCAATTGAGTTTGTTTATCACAACTTCTCTCTTATTTAAATTTTGTGTCTATTGTGTTTATCTTCTACATTGGTTCTTGCATCATAAACTTATTTGATCATTTAGACAACTTGGTAAATTTATTTTTGTTTTGAGATAAACTATTGTAACCAAGTTAATTTCTAAAGGAACCTAATTCACCCCCCTCTTAGGTTGCATTTGGGCCAACAATTGGTATCAGAGCTTGGTCTCCTTATTTATAGCCTAACAAGCTAGGAGAGATCCATGGCAACCTCAAACAATGCTTTATTTTTAGAGAGACAATCCATTACTAGACCTCCTATGTTTAATGGAGTGAATTATACTAGTTGGAAGGCTAGGATGGAAATTTTCTTACAATCTATTGATATTGAGATTTGGTATATAGTGAATGAGGGTCCATATGAAGCATACATTGTCGATCAAAATACCGGTACCCGTAGACAAAAGACTAGACAAGAACTTACTCCCATTGATAGAACCAACCTTACTCTTAATGCCAAGGCTATGAATGTATTATATAATGATTTAGATGCAAATGAGTCAACTAGAGTAAAGGAGTGTAAGACGGCTAAAGAAATTTGGGATAAGTTGAAGGATATTCATGAGGGTAGTGACAATATTAAGGAGCAAAAGAAGGCCTTATTAGTCACTAAGTATGAATCTTTTAAGATGAAGCCTCATGAAAACATTAGCAAAATGTATTGTAGATTCAATGACATAATTAAAGATTTAGAGACTTTACAAAAGAAGTATAGCTTAGGTGAGAAAAATAGAAAGATTTTAAATGCATTACCCAAGGAGTGGGAAAGTAAAGTCACAGCTATAGAAGAAACCAAAGATCTAAATACTATGCCTATTGAATTTCTTGTTAATTCTTTGACCTCTTTTGAGCTTAAATTGAAATCTAAGGTACAAGAGGAGGTAAGAGGCCAAAATCAAGAAAAATATGGCATTGAAGTCTTCACAAGATGATGAAGAAGACCTCTCAATTGATGGTGAAGACATGGAAATGGAAGACAATGAATTTGGCTCTACTTACAAAGAGCTTCAAAAAGTTCCTCACAAACAAGAGAAGATTTAGAAGAGGAGGACAAAGTAATCTCAATCAATCAAGCTCCTCAAGAAATAGAGGAAAGCAAGAGGCATCAAAGAAGTAAAATGACAAGTGTTTTGAGTATGGACAACTTAGGACACTATATGAATGAGTGTCCTTCAAAGAAAAAGAAGGAAGGAAGAGGAGAAAGGAAACAAAGATTCAACAACTTCCAATTGACATGGAAATGAGTGTAATTCCGATTGGAGAAATTGAAGAAGAAGAAGAAACGACACAAATGGCATTTATGGCCATAGGAGACCATGAGGTAACCTCTAATTGCTCTTCTATAGACTAAGAATGTAAGTGATGATTGGAATAATGAAGATGATGATGATATTGAAAACTTTGTTTGTAAATTGCATAATAGTTTAAAAGAATCTTATGCTAGAAACAGAGAATTGAGAATTGAAAATTAACTCAGTTGTTGGGTGAGAGTGCTAGATTGATTGAAGAGAACAAAAATTTGAAAAGTAAAAATGATGAATTGAAGAAATGCAATGTAGACATGACTTTGAATTTTGATAATTTGAAAAGAAAGCTAGATGAGAAATCCCTTTTTACAATAAAATCAAGAGTGAACAAGAAAGTTTAAAAATAGAATAAGTGAACTTAATGATTTTCTTGGAAGGCAAAAACAAGAAATTTTAGAAAAGGAAATCACCAAGAGTATGCTTAGTACAAATAGATTCACTGTATATAGAAAGAATAAAATAAGATTTATTAGACCTATACATGTGAATAATGCTCATATTATGTGTAATTTTTGTTGTCAAGTAAGCCACATGAAAAGTAATTGCTATGTTAAAAGAAATATGAAACAAGGAATGAAAACTAATGTGGATTGTTAAAGATTGTGCTAACTAGTATGGACCCAAAATTTAAAATAAAAGGGTACCAAATATTTTTCTTAACATTTGTGTAGGTGAGCCTCAAAAATACCATCAAGGAGTCAAAATGGTTCATTGATAGTAGGATGCTCAAAACATATGACCGGAGATCCATCATTATTTGTCAAGCTAAAGCAAAAGAATAGCGGAAAAGTCATCTTTGAGGATGACATGAAGGCTGAAACTGTTGAAGTAGGTGACATAGGTAACAATAATAAAACTCTTATTCAAAATGTTTTACTTGTTGATAATCTTAGTTATAATTTGTTAAGCGTTAGTCAATTATGTGATAGAGATTTATTTGTTCTATTCAAAAAGCATGAGTGCTTGGTTCTTGACTCTAGTTATAATGTAGTTTTTAGAGGAATGAGACATAGTGACATCTATATAGTTTATTTAGATAGAATAGACTCTAATAGGATTAGATGTCTTAAGGCTCTTAGTGATGATCCTTGGCTTTGGCATAGAAGGCTTTGTCACTTCAATATGGAAGGCTTTGGCATAGAAGGCTTTGTCACTTCAATATGGACTTGTTGAGTGAATTATCTAGGAAAGAACTTGTCCGAGAGCTTCCTAAAATTAAATTTGACAAAGATAAGATTTGTAATGCTTGTCAATTTGAAAAACAAACCAAGGTCTCTTTTAAACTTAAAAATTGTGTTTCAACTACAAGACCTTTGGAGCTTTTACATTTGGACTTGTTCGGTCCTACTCAAGTAGCAAGCCTTGGGAGAAAAAGATATGCTTTTGTTATTGTGGATGATTATTCAAGATACACTTGGGTACTATTTCTTGCACACAAGGATGAAGCTTTTAAAAATTTTGTCTCTTTGTTTGCAAAAGTTCAAAATTTGTTAAACTTGACCATTGTGAAAATTAGAAGTGATAATGGAACCGAATTTAAATATTGTGATTTTTTCAAATTTTGTGATCACAATGGTATCACACATGAATTTTCTACTGCAAGGGTTCCCCAACAAAATGGGGTTGTTGAAAGAAAAAATAGAACTCTTCAAGAGACCGCTAGAACTATGATAAATGAATGTGATTTGCCAAAATATTTTTGGGCCGAAGCAGGTCAATACGGCTTGTTATGTTATGAATAGAATTTTATTAAGACCAATTTTGAATAAAACTTCTTATGAACTCTTGTTTGGAAAAAGGCCAATTGTTGGTTATTTTAAAAGTTTTGGTTGTAAATTCTTTATTTTGAATATTAAGGAACATCTTGGCAAGTTTGATAAGAAAACGGATGAAGGCATCTTTTTAGGATATGCTAGTGATAAGAGAGCCTATAGAGTGTACAATAGGAGAACCTTAGTAGTTGAAGAAGCCATTCATGTTACTTTTGATGAATTACATGATGTAGTTTCTAAAAAGATTAGTGAAGATGAGATGTTAGTGTTCAAGAAAAATTAGAGAATCTTACTCTTCAAGAAGGTGTTAGTATTCCTAATGAAGTAGTAAGTACTAGTGAAGATGTAGTTGATGAAAAGAAAGATGATGACACTACAAAGGATCTACCCAAAACTTGGAGATTTGTACCCAATCATCCTAAGGAGTTCATTATAGGAGATCCTTCAGAAAGAGTTAGAACTAGAGTCCTCTTATAAACCTTTAGTTGACAACTTTGCTTTACTATCCCAATTTGAACCCAAGAATGTAGAAGATGCCTTGAAAGATGATTGTTGGATAGTAGCCATGCAAGAGGAATTGAATCAATTTGAGAGAAGCAAGGTATGGACTTTGGTTGAGAGACCATTAGATCACCCGGTAATAGGCACAAAATGGGTCTTTAGGAATAAATTGAATGATAAAGGATGAAATAGTGAGAAATAAAGCACGGTTAGTTGCCAAAGGTTATGCACAAGAAGAAGGAATAGATTTTGATGAAACCTTTGCACCGGTTGCTAGGACTTGAATCTATAAGAATGCTTCTTGCGTATGCATGTTTCAAAAATTTTAAATTATTTCAAATGGATGTAAAAAGTGCTTTTTTGAATAGTTTTATTGAACAAGAAGTCTATGTTGAACAACCTTCCGGTTTTGAACATGAAAAATTTTCAAGTCATGTTTTTAAACTTTCTAAAGCTCTATATGGTTTAAAACAAGCTCCTAGAGCTTGGTATGAAAGGTTGAAGCAATTTCTTGAGTGAAAATGATTTTAAAAGAGGGCTTGTAGACACCACACTTTTTACAAAACACTATGAAAATGAACTTCTCCTTATTCAAGTATATGTTGATGACATTATCTTTGGTGCTACAAATGAAAAACTTTGCAAAGAATTTTCACTTATGATGCAAAACAAATTTGAGATGAGCATGATGGAAGAATTAAAATTTTTTCTTGGTCTTCAAATTCACCAACAAAAAAATAGAAATTTCATAAGTCAAACCAAATATACAAAAGAGCTTCTTAAGAGGTTTGGTATGGAAGGTTTGAAATAAGTAGGCACACCAATTTGTACTTCTACAAAATTAGACAAGGATGAAAAAAGAATTAAAGTGAATAACAAAGGGTATCGAGGTATGATAGATAGTTTGCTTTATCTTACCGCTAGTAGGCCGGATATTATGTTTGCCGTTTGTCTTTGTGCTAGATTTCAATCGTGTCCTAGAGAATCTCACTTGTTAGTCGTAAAGCATATTCTTAGATATCTTAAAGGCACATTAGACTATGGTCTTTGGTATGCAAAGACTAATATGTTCGATCTTGTAGGATACTCCGATATCGATTTTGCCGGATGTAGGATTGATAGAAAAAGTACTAGTGGTACTTGTCATTTTCTAGGAAAATATTTGGTTTCTTGGTTCAGCAAAAAACAAAGTTCCATTTCATTATCTACAGCATAGGCCGAATACATAGTTGCGAGAGCATGTTGTGCTCAATTATTGTGGATGAAACATACATTATTTGATTTTGATTTAGAATTTAAAAGTGTGCTTATCAAATGTGATAACACTAGTGCCATAAATTTGACCAAAAATCCCATCCAATACTCTAGAACCAAACACATTGTGATATTCCTTTTAACTACATTAGGGATACTTAGGCAAGTGCACCTATCATTTCCTGTAGTACAGTATATAAGAGCACCGAGTGTCGATCCCACAGGGACTATGTGAGTACTAGTACTAACTTTCTTTTTATTATCTAACCTCACAAAGCGAATGATGAATTTATTGGAAATACAAATTAACTAAACTAATTACCTAATTAAAGCACAATCTAGAATTCAGTAGAGAGAATGGACTAAAAGTAGAGGCGAATCTAGATGAAGAATACCCTAAACCAAGTATGCTAAGACTATACCTTGATTAATGAATAACCCAATCACTTAGACCCTAGAATCCCTTCATTAGGTTTAATCTTTCTCAAGTATTAACCTCTATCCCCTTGGTTGATTGATTGGAATCTCTTCTCAATCAAAACTCCAAAGAGAAGCATTAAAGCTCTATGGATTCTATGGTTTTGGCTAGGTTTGAATCTAACCTGGGGAGACTCAGTGTTATTCTCTCTCTAGCAACACATGCAAGCCTCTTTATTCAAGAGAATGATCTAATCAAATAGGTGATTTCTCAATCTACCTATATGAAATCAATATTGAATCTAAGGATGCATGCAAATCCCAATTCAATAACCAATAAACTCAAGAATAAATTCTAAGACAAAAATTGAGAATTCATTAACTAAAGATTCAAATCATAGTCATAGAAAGGTAGGGTTCATTCCCATCCAAATTATTCACAACTCAATCATATGTACAAGAATAAATCCAACAAAATACAAGAAAAGAATGGAAAAACTCATTCTCATGTAATTCTCTTGATTCCTCCCTTGCATCTTGATGAATCCTTCTTGCTTTGTACCATGGAAGCCCTTGAGTTGCTCCTCCACTCTTGCTTTCTTCTCTCTACATCCCTCTAGATGTGTGTAAAAGTGTGTTTCTGGTGCCCTAGAACCCAAAGAAACCACCTATTTCCTTCTCCAAAGAGGTAGGGTTCTTCCCTCAAAAGATTCAGCCCAAAAGTGCTTAAAAATGCAACATTCCGTAACTAGGCCGTGGCATGGCACGGCCTTATCCACGGCCTTGTGTCCTCCATTTCTGACCAAGGCCGCACCCCAGGCCGTGGCAAGGCCTTACCCGCGGCCTTGGTCAGAATATTTCACTTTCTCTTCCATGCAAAATTTCACCTCGAAAATGGACGAACGAGCTTTTCCTCAAAACATAAAAGTTTTATCCCTTTGAATAAGCTTTCCAAATCAACAAGAATCATGTCATTTGAAGCTCTGTACGCTGAGATATAGCTGAAATACTAAGAACTGGTCGGAACAGTACTAGCAGTACAAATATGCTTCAATAACTTGGAATTTTGACCTTCGAAACTTAAGAACTGGACTTTGATGTCTTCATATGAATTGTAGATCATTGTCTTAGCTTCAAAATGCTTCATAAATCACCTTAATCCAATATCTCTAACTCAAGTTATCACTAAATCATTGACATATATCCAGGCTGCCAAACTGTTTCCTTTCCAATTCTTCTTCCTCTATTGCTTCTTTGCATCACTTTGAGGGTTTCTTGACTTTAACTCATCACCAACTTCAAATCATCTCAAAATATCATCCAATTGCCATCCAAATTTATCCAAATTAGGTGATGCAATGTGCAAATCCTACGAAAATGACACAAATCACATGTAAATCACACCTTTACACAATTTGGCATTCAAATCACAAATGAGAAGAAATAGCTAAGAAATAGAGGAAAACTCATAGAAAAACCCTAAAAACCTATCCTAAAAACCTACTAAAAACTAATGTACTTTAGCACTTATCAATTTCCCCTACACTTAAGCCATTGCTTGTCCTCAAGCAATGAACCATACAAAACTCAAAACAATGACATAACCAAAGTAAAAGCAAAACATACATCTCCAAGAACAACTTCTTAACAACCATGAAACACAATTATGAAATCATCCATCTTATTTTAAATACTCATCATATCAAGTAAAGGAGAAAGAATTATACGTCAATTAAACAAGTTCGGTTCCATTTCTCTACTATATTTGAAACTCATAAGTAAGCAGATCGTAAGCTAACAAGTACAAACTATACACCCATGATCCATTCATTTTTCACAACTAGGGACTTTTTCTTCTTAAGCTTAGCCTTTACTTAGACCATGAAGTTGCCTTTTTACGCGAAGATCGACATTGTTCAGATGAAGATTCCCGGTTACTCAGCACTTCATCTGTCTAAGCTGTTATACATACTCATAATTCTAGTACCTTTTTACGTGAAAGTCGACATTGACTAGATGAAGACCCCCGGTTACTCAGTACTAAAACTAGCGGAGTAGAACCTAAACTTAATTACTCTTTTTTTCTTTTCAATAAAATTTTTTCAAATTTTTTTTTTCAAATAAGCTCATTTAGTCCCTTTTCCCTAACACATTATCAATCATAGGCATAAGTCATACCAAAAAGCTAATTCACTACTTAACTCATGACGAAAAACAAATGAAGCGGAGAAACTTCACTAAACTCAAAAAAAATTCAGTATAATTCAATCTACTTTATCTAATATACTTTCTTCAAAATAAACTTCAAAATCACACAATCACATCTCCCTAGTCAATTAAGAAGAAGTTTCTCAAAAATGCACATAATTACTCTACTTGGGAAGGGAAAATTGACAACTAACGAGTTAAATAGATAATTACTTTCATAGAACTCAAAATAAAAAAATTAAAGCACCTAAGTTGGAAAATTTCTGGAAAGAAAAAAATTGATAGAAAATCAACAACCACATCAAACAATCAATTTCAGCAAATTGACCAACAAGTAGCACACACACCACGACAAAATTAAACTCCCCCCACACTTAAATCACACATTGTCCCCAATGTGTGAAAAAGCAAGGAAAAGAAGGAAAAGAAAAGTTAGAACCAATACTCCCCTCGTCGTAGTAGTGGCCACTCTAATTACGATTCAGCTATAAGAAGGAGAATCCAAAATGTAGAAATCACTGCAGCTCATCAAAAGAAAGATAACTACACTCCATAGCTCGTTAGATGTATGCCAAAGTGTATTAACAATACTGAAAATAAAAATAATACATACAGACCCAGAAAGAACTAAATAAAGAAAAAGAAAGAGAAATGACATTAAAGCATTTAAAAACTCATCAGGTGCCTATGCATAATCTCCACTCTCTTCTTAGCACCATTGGACGATTTACTTCATGCTTTTGCCATTGTACCTACACTCAAAAAAAGTGAAGTATCAAACCAAGGTGCAATTGAAGCCCTTTTCTTAACCCGTGAAAGCTCAAAAGAAACTCACGACACCCATGTAAAGCTCAAAGTACACCCCCACACTTAATTAGTTGTAATCCCATAAGCCACATAGTAGCTCACTCAACAAGGCCATTAAATATACATGCAAGTTGCTATTGACACCCTAAAAGCACAATTGCTAATTACCAAGCAAATGAACAATGAAGCTCAATCATAATGCAATTCACTTAAAAACAATAATTCTTCCTCAAATGGCAACTTAACAAATATAAATTAGGTGTCATGAATGTCTACTATGACAACTATTAAAATATGAATTACCACTAATAAAGGAATAATCAATAAAGCATACAAATAAGAGATGGGGATGTAAGGGTTGGGAGGAAGAATGATGCTTTAAATACAAAAATTAACTCCCAAACAATCTAAGCACTTCAAAACTACAGCAAAAGAGAGAATTTCAACATGAAAATCACACAAGATACGCCATGAAACACCAAAAATTAAATGGAAACTCCCTTTTCTTTGAATTTCATGCAATCGTTGTGAGTTTCAACTTCTTCCTTGAGGTTTGCAAAACAAAAATAAAAACCTAATTAAAATAATCCTACTAAACTTAAAAATAACTAAAAATACTAAAATACTAAAGTAAAAAGTTGGGTTGCCTCTCAACAAGCGCTTGTTTAACGTTCGTTAGCTTCGACGCCATCAAGTAGGTATCACGTAACCCCTTGATGAAAAACCTCTTCGGCCCACTCCTTCCTCCTTTTGGGCCGTTGGATCTCAATCATCAGATGTCTATCATATTCAGCCCTCTGCAACTCATCACTTTCTAGCTGTGGCGATGGCACCACCATGATAGAATGGCATTCTTTCATTGTGGCCTTGCCATCAAATTTCTCTAGTCTCCTCTTACATGCAATGTTATTATCATGAACTCCATAGTAAGAAGGAACCTGCAAAATGTTAGTACCACAAAGGAGATTTATGTATAAAGGCATAAAAATATACACATGAGGTGCCTCCTGTGGAATAGAAATAGTGATTGGAAGTGAGGATTCTCCTAATTCTTTTGATTCAATACGTAACTCTTCCTCACCTACTGTTTCTACTTCATTCTCTTGTTCTTTTTTAATCCACTCATGTTCTTCCTCTTTATTCGCCATTAAAGAGTCACTTAATTGATCACCATCAGACAAATCAATCACTTCACTAGTTCATTAGGGTTTACCTCCGTGTCACTCATCAAGTCATATTGGTTCCTAGTGTTCATAGCTTCAGTAAATTGCCCTACAAGACACTCAACTGCTTTAGTGATAGCAATAAGTTGTTCCCCCATTTTTTCTATTTCAGCCTCTATTGTATCCATCATATCATTTGATACTTTCATAAAATTCACAACTGCCAATTCTAAATCAGAGTTAGACTCCACAGGAGGAAGGTACGATTCAAATCTATACTCATCTACTCTATCATAGGCTACTTGCCAATTTAGTTGGGGTTGATTCTCAAACTCCCTCCATCCATATGATGAATGATCCCACCACCCCGAGTTATAGGCATTGGGGTAGGGATCATAAGAAGTTGGATAGTTGTTAGTGTTATCACAATGTACTTGTCTACTATAAAAACACTCATAAGAGCTATGGTTTCCTCCACAAAAAGTACAAGTAACAACACTAGTTTGGAAAAAAGAAAAATCATTTCTAAATTTTTCATTATTTTTATGAACAATATCATCTATTAGCCTCTCAAGAGTACTTAGTTTATCCATACCTATAGACTCCACGTTATTACCTTGTTCATTAGACCAATTGTAGTAGTACTCTGCCATCCTCAAGTGAAAGTTGCTAAGTTGAGATCCTCAAAAACACCAACTTTTGGACAAAAATCAAAGAACAATTAAGAAACAAAAATTAAACTAAATAAACAAGAATAAACATAAAGAGACAAAACAAATGGTAAGAGTAATAAAAATACGGCGTTCCTAATATCCTAGTCCCCGGTAACAGCGCCAAAAACTTGATATTCCTTTTAACTACACTAGGGAAACTTAGGCAAGTGCACTTATCGTTTCCTGTAGTACAGTGTATAGGAGTACCGAGTGTCGATCCTACAGCGACTATGTGAGTACTAGTACTAACTTTCTTTTTATTATCTAACCACACAAAGCGAATGACGAATTTATTGGAAATACAAATTAACTAAACTAATTACCTAATTAAAGCACAATTTAGAATTCAGTAGAGAGAATGGACAAAAGTAGAGGCGAATCTACATGAAGAATACCCTAAACCAAGTATGCTAAGACTATACCTTGATTAATGAATAACCCAATCACTTAGACCCTAGAATCCCTTAATTAGGTTTAATCTTTCTCAAGTATTAACCTCTATCCCCTTGGTTGATTAATTGGAATCTCTTCTCAATCAAAACCCCAAAGAGAAGCATTAAAACTCTATGGATTCTATAGTTTTGGCTAGGTTTGAATCTAATTGGGGAGACTCATGTTATTCTATCTCTAGCAACACATGCAAATCTCTTTATTTAAAGAGATGATCTAATCAAATAGGTGATTTCTCAATCTACCTATATGAAATCAATATTGAATCTAAGGATGCATGCAAATCCCAATTCAATAACCAATAAACTCAAGAATAAATCTAAGACAAAAATTGAGAATTCATTAACTAAAGATTCAAATCATAGTCATAGAAAGGTAGGGTTCATCCCATCCAAATTATTCACAACTCAATCATATGTACAAGAATAAATCCAACAAAATACAAGAAAAGAATGGAAAAACTCATTCTCATGTAATTCTCTTGATTCCTCCCTTGCATCTTGATGAATCCTTCTTGCTTTGTACCATGGAAGCCCTTGAGTTGCTCCTCCATTCTTGCTTTCTTCTCTCTACATCCCTCTAGATGTGTGTAAAAGTGTGTTTCTGGTGCCCTAGAACCCAAAGAAACCACCTATTTCCTTCCCCAAAGAGGTAGGGTTCTTCCCTCAAAAAATTCACCCAAAAGTGCTTAAAAATGCAACATTCCGTAACTAGGCCATGGCTAAGGCCATGGCACGGCCTTATCCACGGCCTTGTGTCCTCCATTTCTGACCAAGGCCGCACCCCAGGCCGTGGCAAGGCCTTACCCTCGGCCTTGGTCAGAATATTTTACTTCTCTTCCATGCAAAATTTCACCTCGAAAACGGCCGAACGAGTTTTTCCTCAAAACATATAAGTTTTAGCCCTTTGAATAAGATTTCGAAATAAACAAGAATTATATCATTTGAAGCTCTGTACGCTGAGATATAGCTAAAATACTAAGAACTGGTCGGAACAGTACTGCAGTACAAATATGCTTCAATAACTTGGAATTTTGACCTTTGAAACTTAAGAACTGGACTTTGATGTCTTCATATGAATTGTAGATCATTGTCTTAGCTTCAAAATGCTTCATGAACCACCTTAATCTAATATCTTTAGCTCAAGTTATCACTAACTCATTGACATATGTCCAGGCTGCCAAACCGTTTCCTTTCCAATTCTTCTTTCTCTATTGCTTCGTTGCATCACTTTGAGGGTTTCTTGACTTTAACTCATCACCAACTTCAAATCATCTCAAAATATCATCCAATTGCCATCCAAATTTATCCAAATTGATGATGCAATGTGCAAATCCTACGAAAATGACACAAATCACATGTAAATCACACATTTACACAATTTGGCAATCAAATCACGAATGAGAAGAAATAGCTAAGAAGTAGAAGAAAACTCATAGAAAAATCCTAAAAACCTACCCTAAAAACCTACTAAAAACTAATGTACTTTAGCACTTATCACATTGACATTAGGCATCATTTCATTAGAGAGTTGGTTCAAAAAGGAGAGATTAATATAGATTATGTTTGTACTAGAGATCAACTAGCAGATATTTTTACTAAAGCTCTAACTGAATAAGGGTTTAGCTTTCTTAGAAACAATTTGGGAGTAGTAGAAAACTTTTTTTCAAAAATTTCCTAGTAGTTTTTCAGTTTTTATCTTCATCTGGACGACCTCCCAGAGAACCCAGACGTCCGGATGGACGTCCGGACAGTCAACTCATTTGTGGTCATCCTTGACCACTATTCGGACACAGGCGGCACGATTCGGACGTCCGAATTGTGCGTATATAGTTCAAGAAAGCACTGTTTAATATCGTTTTTTCGTGCCTCTTCATCTTCAACTCTCTCTAAAACTAGTTTCTTCTTCTTCCAAACACAAAATCCCCACAAATTTCGAATTTCATGCTTTTCAATACGTCCTTCCTCATCTAAAATTAGACTCTCTCTCTTCTAGGGTTTCTCTTTTTCTTTCTATTTTCTTCAAATTTCTTCTCAAATTAAGATTATCTATGGCTAGTTCTTCTTAAGGGGGACGAAGAGGAGGACGTAGTGGTCATGGTAGAGGACGATCTAGTGTCACCTACAACATCAATGAAGAGGAATTTGTCCAATTTTGGTGTAAGACTTTTTTTTATCCTCAATCTCTTGAGCTTTATAACAGTTTAGAGAATAAGAATGTCATTGAGATGAAGTTTTGTGAATTTGAAGACTTTGATGGTGGTTTGAAAGACATTCCTATTATGTTGAGGGAAATTAATTGGGATAAGATATGTGAAGTCAAGGAAATTATCTATGTTGATTTAGTGAAACAATTCTATGCCAATTTGAGAGAGGTAAATGGAGATGCTGAATCCATAGTGAATAATACTCACTTTACTTTTGACTCTAGAGAGCTAAATGAGCTTTTTGACATGGATAACATTGGTAATGAATTTTGTGTTCTTAAGGAGCAATTCCCTATTGTTGATTATAATGATCTAAGAAGATCTTTGTTTGAGAATCCCATTAGGACTAGCTTAAAAAATCTCAAGATGAATTGGTTCACTCCTTCTAATAGAGTGTTATATTACATTATTGTGAATATCTTAGCACTCACTAGTGGACATAAGACGGATGTTACTCATATAGGCTTACACCTCTTTTATGGAATTCTGAGATCTATCCCTATCAATTTGAGTACTTTTATGCTTAAATACATGTTTATATGTAAGAGTGAATCTAATAAGGGATTAGCTTATGGAAGAATCTTGACTCTTCTCTTTAAGAACAATGGAATTGTTTTCGATGGCATAGTGGGTACTAAACCTGGGGAAGGAGATAGGATTGATAAAGAATGTTTTAAAAGACTTCATTTGGGATTTTTTGATGGAAGATGGTTATTTAAAAGAAGTAAATTACAAACAGTCTTTGCTCTTGGTGCCTATATGGATGCTTTCATTTTTTATGATACCGGAGAGGGGCAACACATGGAAGAAAGACCACAAGCTATGGAAGAAGATGTGCCTCTTCATGAGCAACCTCTTTATACTATTCATTCTAGTATACCTCCATCTTCTTATATACCTCCATCTTCTTGGGAAAGTTGTCTCTTTGATGCTATCAACTGCCTATCCACTCAAATGAATCAGATAAGAAGTGATTTTACTTCCATGCACACTCAAATGACCAACTTGCAACGAGATTTTCGTAGAGATGTGCATGGAATTCACAACAAACTTGAGCGCATAGAGTTAACTCAAGAGTATGGTTGGGACTCCGATGACCATGCCAATTTCCCAGCATATATTCGGATGAGGCGACAAGAGCAAGAATCTAGAAGAAGTCCTCCACCACTCGTAGCAAAGACATTTTCGATGATGAGTCCTAGACTAGGATCTTTGTTTTTAGATTATTAAGATTATGGTCATGTAAAAGTTCAAGTTTTTTTTTGGATTTCTTTGTTTAAAACTTTTTGTGTTTTGAATGTTTTTTTTTTATGTTTATTTAGTAAACTATTTTTTCATGCTTTCAATTTCTTATGTTCTTTAATTTTTTTTTGGTGATGCTAAAAGAGGGAGAATAATGATGCATATATTGAGGGAGAGCAAGCATTAAAGGGTAATGTTAGTATTTCTAAGTGTTTTACTTCATCATAAGTTTGTCATCATTAAAAAGGGAGAGATTGATGACCTCATAGTCTAAATCATCTAAATTTTAATGAGTATCAAACTTATGATGAAGAGTACTAATATGCTAAATGAGTTTCTATTGCAGTGACAGAAAGATAGGTTGAAAAAGGGGAGAAGTTTAGTTATCCGGACGACCATCCGGACGCTCATGCGGACATCTGGATAGACAGAAATATCAAATTTCAAGATGGACAGAAGGTATGTAGACAAGGGTTCAGACGACCATGCAGACGTTCGGACACAGGAAAACATCAAAACAATGAGAAGGTCAAAGTATATACGGACGAGGATCCAGACATGGTGTGGACGACCGGACCATCAATAGATACAGCTTCCAGATGTTGGTCCAGACGACTGTCCGGACGTCCGGACCTCTCTATGTAGACGTCCAGACCAGGCAAAATGTATCTAACGGCTAGTTTTTCTTTTTAGTCGTTAGAGGTCAAATCAAGCTGTTTTCTCATGTTGTGTAAAAGCAAAATAGTGCAGAATGTCAAGGAACTTTTGGCAATTGATACAATAGTGATTTTTGAGTGATTCTTGTTGAAGAAAGATACTCTCACTAAGTGAGTTTTGTAATAGCAATAGCGAATTCAAATTTGTGAGTGATCAATTCAATTGTATAGTTGAAAGGTTAGCTAGATAGTTGTAAAACTTCTTAGCTTAACTAGAGAGTGTCTAGGGTGAGTGAGAAGTGATCCAACTTGTTGTACAAATTGATATTGAGTCACAAAACAAAGGAAGGAATTCAAGTGATCAAAGTTTCAAGTTTATAAGCTTGGAAGCAATTGAGTTTGTTTATCACAACTTCTCTCTTATTTAAATTTTGTGTCTATTGTGTTTATCTTCTATATTGGTTCTTACATCATAAACTTATTTGATCATTTAGACAACTTGGTAAATTTATTTTGTTTTGAGATAAACTATTGTAACCAAGTTAATTTCTAAAGGAAACTAATTCACCCCCCTCTTAGGTTGCATTTGGGCCAACAACAACAAAAATGTCAAAAAGCATTTGGATCTCTAATAAATGTAGATTTTATAAAGCAAATGTCATTTTTATAGGAAGTAGTGTGATATTTGCTCAAAACAATTTTTCCAATCCTTTTCTTTGGAAAATCCTTTTGTTTTTCTTTTTGAATAACATTTGCAAGATCATCCATTTTCTTTCTCAACATATTTTGTTCTTCTTTGAACTTTGCATAAACTTTGGATTTCCCATCCATTTTCTTTCTCAAATCCATATTTAAATCAACTTTATTTTTCAAATCACCGTTCTCTTTCCTCAAATCTTTGTTCTCTTGGAAGAGTTTGGAATTTTCTTTTTGTAAAGCATTTATTTTGTTTTTCAAATCCTTGTACCTAGTATAAGACATTTTTAAACTATAATGCAATTTAGAAACAAATGCTTCTAGATCATAATCATTATTAGAAGAAGGACTAAAAGATACCTCTTCATCTCCAATGGCCATAAAGGCCAATGGGATGTCTCATTTTCTTCTTTAAATTCTCCATCGGAATTGTAATTATCCCACGAAATTTTGAAGTTGTTGAATGTTTTTCCCTTTCCTTTGACTTTCTTCATTTCTTTGTTACATGCACCATCTCTTTTATCATTCTTTTTGTTGATTAAGTATTTCTTTATGCCCTTAGAGATGAGTGTTAGATCATCCTTATCTACATTATAATCTTCATCAAGTGAAGACAGATTTTCTTCCTTCTGAGAGGCTTTGAGTGTAATACTTCTTGTGATTCTTTTCTCTTCATCACTTTGAATTTTGCATTTAAACTTCAATTCATAAGAAGTTAGTGAACATATAAGAGAATTAATAGGTAAAGAATTTAAATCTTTAGATTCCTCTATAGCATTGACCTTTGATTCCCATTGCTTGGGCAAGACATTCAAAATTTTTCTATTCTTCTCACCAAGAGAGTATAATGTTCCAAGAACCTCCAAATCCTTGATAATATCATTGAACTTACAATACATCTTGTCAATATTTTTATGAGATTCAATTCTAAATGATTCATATTTGGTGACAAGTAAGGCCTTCTTTTGTTCTTGAATATCATCATTTCCTCCATAAATCTCCCTCAACTTGTCCCATATTTCTTTGGCCGATTTACAACTTTTTATTCTAATAGACTCATTTGCATCTAAGGCATTGTACAACACATTCATAGTTTTAGCATTTAAAGTAAGGTTGATTTTATCAAAAGGACTAAGTTCACTCCTTGTTTTTTACCTATCCTTGCATATTTTCTCATCAAAGATTGTGGCTTTATAAGGTCCTTCAATAACTATGTACCACAATTCCATATCTATAGATTGTAAAAATATTTTTATTCTATTCCTCCAACTATCATAATTAACACCACTAAACATGGGAGGTCTAGTAATGGATTGGCCTTCTAAGAACAAAGCATTATTTGAGGTTGTCATGGATCTCTCCCAGCTTTTTAAGCTAACAAAAAATAGAGTCCAAACTCTGATACCAATTGTTGGCCCCAAAAATAATGCAACCAATATAACAATAATCAAACTTACAATAACAATGATAAAGATAATAATTATAAAGCTCAAAATAACAAATAACAATAAAGTAAATAAAAGAGCAAACTGAAATTTTTATAGTGGTTTGGCACCAAACTCAGTTCCTACATCAACTCCTAAGTATAATCACTTGAAATTCAATCCACCAGTAGCTTCTTCAATTGTTAGTGAAGCAAACCAACTTGACAATTCTGTTTGATCCTTTTCTAGCCGTCTCTCTCTTCTCTCTTTTCTTCCTCGTTTCTTGGAGCTTTGAATTTCAAATTTTCTGCCATCATTTTTCAGCCAGTTTCTACTCGGATCTTGCTTCCTTTTGATCGCTTCTTTTTTGGCTAGCCATGAACCTCATTTTCATGGGATAAATTTGTAGGGTTTCAATGGCTCCAACTCACCTCATGGCTGAAGGGTCTCTCTCAGCAATAAATCGATCATTTGCTGATGTCCTCATGAACAAGAAACCGTCTCCTCTAAAGATCAAGCCTCCACCCATTTTTAGGGGGAACCAGTGGTTTGCTTCTCTCAAGAGAAAATCGATAAACTAGCTGCCCCTTTCAGATTTGCACTTGTTGGGAAATTCTCCCATGGAAGACCAAGTATGGAAGTTTTGAGAAAATCTTTCTTGACAATAGGGTTTTCTGGTGCAGTTTCTTTGGGTCTGCTGGATCAACGTCATCTATTGATCAGGTTTTATGCAGAAGAAGACTTTCACAGATGTTGGATTAAGGGGTTATGGATGATCAATGAATTTCCAATGCGAGTGTTCAAGTGGAGTCCAGATTTTCGCATGGATATGAAACCTTCTCATGCTCTTGTTTGGATTGCATTTGAAGGCCTTCCCATTCATTTCCTTGATCGAGTAGCATTGTTTATGATTGCTAGTACAGTTGGTGAACCACTCAAGTTAGATGCAGTAATAGTAAATTTGAGTAGAGCAAATGTCGCAAGGGTTTGTGTGGATGTTGATTTCATGAAAGAGTTACCTCAAAGAATTTAGATTTCTGGAGGTCAAGGGGGTTTTTTGCAGAAAATCAGCTATGAAAACTTGCCTCCTTATTGCTATAAATGTCATAAACAAGTCCGTGATGAAGCTCGTTGCAGAATGTTGCACCCCAAGGAGAAGTTAGGAAGTGAACGGGAGCAGCAACAAAAAGAACGGCATGAACATGCTAAGGAGAATAGGAGGTATGTAATGAAGACAGTGAAAGAGATGGATAATGGCGAGCCTATGGATCAACAAACCAACAAGTCTTTAACCATTGCAGCCTCCCAGGTGCAACAAAAGGACAACCAGAGGGGCGTGGAGATGCAGCAAGAGGATGTTTAGGTGACTGCAAAAGGAAAACAGGTGGTATCTTCTGAGTTAAAAATATAGAGGAAGCTGTGGAGGATATGGGAATAAATAAGACCCTGCATGCATTAGGCCCTTCTAAATAGGTAATACCTGATGATTCTGAGATGGACGATAATGATGGGGGCCCTATGAGGGAGCAGGAAATTGTGGAGCCTGCAGCAAATAACGTGACTGCTTCGCTGGAACACTCAGGATCATTGGAACAACAATAGCAACAGGTGGAAGAAGGTGAGATTCTTTAATCAGATATTTAGACTGAAATGATTACTGTGGCTGAAGTAATGGCTGGGAATTTATCACCGAGAGAGGTGCAGAAGCATAATGGGTCGAGCGTGCTTCAATAGTTTAACAAAAGGATGGAATTTTGCAACTTGGAGATGTCTTATCATCAATGTGAAGGTCTCTTTCAGTAGGTAGTAGATTTAAATTTGCATAAGCCAACAAAAATATGTTTCTTTTGCTCCAAGCTCGGATAGAGTTCTTCGTTCTAAGACAAAATCGTTAGATTCCTGTCTTGAACATCTGTCCAAATGATTTGTATGATGTTTTTATTAGGGGTGTGTCTAAAGACCTTAATATTAGAAGATTGAAGAGATTAATTAGAATATTTAATTTGTATTTAATTGCTATATGTGAACCAAAGGTGACAGTTGATAAGTTTCATGAAATCAGACAAAAGTTGGGCATGGATGGTGGTGTGCATAATGTCTCTGGATCAGTGTGGGTTTTCTTTCGGTAGTTAGGGATGTACTCCATTGTTGGTAATAGTGAACAACATATTTCTATTAGTGTGCACAACTCAATTTTTGCCTATCCTTGTAAATTGTCTTTCTTGCATGCAAGTTGTGACATTGTTGAAAGGCAAGTATTGTGGGATGCCCTAAGAGGTGAAAATGTTGCTGGCTCTCCTTGGTTGATTGGGGGGAGGGGGCATTTTAACGTGATTTCTCAAGCTGACGAGAAGAAAGGGGGCAGATCTTTTCGTTTGAGTGAAGCATTGGATTTTTTAATTTCATACAAGATGTTGAAGTTTTTTATGCAGGTTTTTCTGGCTCTCCCTATATATGGTGCACTAATAAACATGGTCATGCCAGAATATGGAAGAGGCTAGATAGAGTGCTGATTAACCAACAGTTTAATTCAACAGGATGGGCATTTCAGTGCAACATCTTTCTAGGAGTCCATCAGACCATTCTCCTTTGCTGATAACGGGAAAGACTAGGCTAGATGATAAACCAAGGGCATTTCGATTTCTCCATTTTTGGGTTGAACATAATCAATTTCTGGAGGTAGTTCGGTCTAACTGGCACTCTTCCAACACGGGACATCCTATGAAGGTACTAGTTGAGAAATTGAAGAATGTGAAAAAAGCCCTTCAAATATGGTCTCAAAGTGCTTTTGGGGATATTTTGGAAAATGTTAAAAATTTGGAGAGGAAAGTAGTTGAGGATGAGAAGGAGTATGATATTGAAGGTTCTGAGTAGGCTCTAGATTTCCTGCAGCGGTCTCGTATGGAATTAAATAAAACTCTTTCCATTGAGGAGAGCTTTTGGAGACAAAATGCCAGACTTAAGTGGTGGAAGGATGGAGACAAGAACACGTAGTATTTTCATTCTATGGTTTCCGAAGAGCAAACCAAAGCTATTATCCATCGTATTAAAAACCCATCTGGAGAATGGTTAGAGGAGAAAGATGCTATCGCTTCAGAGGCTTGCAGATTCTATGCTTCTTTATTCTCACAAGATGAGACACATGATGATACTATTTTAGATCACATTCCCCAATTATTGGCTAATGATGATGTTGAATCTTTGGAAAAATTTCCAACTATGGAGGAAGTGCAGAATGTATTGTTTTTAATGAATGAGGATAGTGTTCCGGGGCCAAATGACTTTAAAGGTAAGTTTTTTGTGCATGCATGGGATACTGTAGCTGCAGATGTATATAGGGCAGTGACTAGCTTCTTCTGTGGTAATGAATTACCAAGATATATTCCTTCTACCTTGGTGGTTCTCATTCCTAAAGTGTCTTGTCCACAAGATTTTACACAATTTCGACCAATAAGTTTGTGTAATTTCTTTAATAAAGTTGTTTCAAGAATTTTGTCTGATAGGTTGGCAGGTATTACCTCGGATCATTTCTAATCAGCAAAGTAGGTTTGTCAAAGGCAGACTGATGACAGAAAATTTTTTACTTGCTTAGGAATTGGTTTGTGGTATGAAAAAGAATAAAAGAGCAGGGAATGTAATTTTAAAACTGGATATGGAGAAGGCCTATGATAGGGTCTCGTGGGTTTATTTACTCAAAATATTAAGGTCGTTTGGATTTGGGAAACGATTTATTGATATGATTTTGAGGTTAATCTACAATTGCTGGTTTTCAATTATTATTAATGGCTCTCCCAAAGGCTTTTTTCATTCTACTAGAGGACTATGCCAAGGAGATCCTATTTCTCCAGCTTTGTTTATTATTGCAGCGGAGGGATTGTCCAGGGCATTGAATTCTCTTATTGGGCGAAAGGGGTTGACTGCTTTTAGTGTTCTCTCAAAATATTCAAATGTGACTCACTTGGCCTTTGCTGATGATTGGGCGAAAGGGGTTGACTCCTTTTAGTGTTCCCCCAAAATGTTCAAATGTGACTCACTTGGCCTTTGCTAATGATTTTGTCATTTTTTCGGGTGCAAACCGTAGATCCTTGAAGCTGGTGATGAATATATTGGCAAAGTATGAAAGATATTCGGGCCAAAAAATTAACGTGCATAAAAGTAGTTTTCTGTGTCATCCCAAAATTCCTAGGCAAAGGAAGGAAATCATTAAAGCTTTGACGGGGTTTTCTAAAAGACATTTTCCTGTACGGTATCTGGGTTGTCCTTTATACTTTGAAAGAGGTAAAAAAGATTTCTTTTCTGAGCTTAGTCAATGTGTTGCTAAGAAAATTTTGGCATGGCAGAATAGATTTTTATCTATGGGAAGTAGGTTAATATTGATTAAACATGTATTGTCCTCAATTCCTTTGCATATTTTGGTTGCTACATGTCCTCCTAATGGTGTTTTATGGGAGCTAGAGAAAGTCTTTTCTAGATTTTTGTGGGGGACAGATGGGGATGGTTCACGTTTCCAATGGATAAAATAGAAAAATTTATGTCGTCCCACTGATGATGGAGGGGTTGGATTGCGATCTTTGAAAGATGTGTAGTTGACTTTTTCCATCAAATTATGGTGGAGATTCAGGGAACAAAAATCGATTTGGGCTGAATTTTTGCATGATAAATATTGTAAACCATATTTGCCAGTACATGTTCGGCCAAAGTTGACTGACTCCATGATGTGGAAGAGGATGTTGAAAGTCAGGGATATGGCTGAAAGTAATATTTGTTAGATTCCCTCTGATAGAATGGTTTGGAAATTGTCTTCTTCAGGTACATTTTTTTTGAGTTCCTCCTATCGCTGTGTAAGAGACTGTAAAGTCTCTAGTTTATTTTTTTCGAAGATTTGGGATACTAATATTTTAGGAAAAATTTCATTTTTTATGTTAAAACTGTTACATAGGAGACTTCCATTGGCTGATATTTTGCAGCAATTTGGTATTCATGGGCCTTCTAAATGCTTTTGTTGTCCATCTCCTTCTCTTGAGTCGGTTGAACATATGTTTAGCTTGGGAGATTGTTCTACCTGCATTTGGGATTTCTTTGGTGTAGCTGTGGGTTTGGTGTCTAAGCAGCATTCATTACGCAAGAGGCTAATGGAGTGGTGGTTGCTACCTGCTGTTAATTCATATATTGACTTCTTGCACCAAATTTCTCCTATTTTAATATTATGGCACTTGTGGAAAGCCCATAATGAATTTGTGTTTGCAGGAAACTCTTGCCCTTGGGAATATATTGCTCGTAAGATTTTTGGCGATATAAAAATGACATGGGAACAAAAATTCAGCAAATCAGTTAATGTTAATAACTGGTTGGATTTCTATAGCAACATTGGTAAGATGAAAAGGAGTATTTGTATAACAATGGTCAAATCGAATTCTCCTGTGAATTTTTTCAGCTTAATACTGATGGATGTTCTGAAGGGAATCCGGGGGATTTTGGAGGTGGTGAGATTCTTAGGGATGTGTAGGGTAAAGTGATGTTTGGCTATGCTTGTTCTTTGGGGTATGGTTCAAGTTTAGAGGCAAAATTTCATGCTATGATTCATGGTGTTTGATTATGTTATCAACAGGGATTTTGATATTTCCATGTGCAATCAGATTCGCTTACTTTGGTTAATATTGTAAATGGGACGATATCTTACCCGTGAAATTTATATTTATTATATGAGAAAATTCATAGTTTTAGACATCATTTTGTGAGTTTTGCTCATTGTTTCAGGGAAGCAAACAAGCCAACAGACATTTTGTCCAAGGAGGGTCTTCTAGCAAACAAGGATCAGTTTTTTGCAAACTTTGCATCTCTTCTAAGACTAGTCCACCGGGCGGTCAAGCTACATCAGTTAGGATTTCATGCTTTTAGATTTAAGAAATGTTAAGTTTTCATTTTAAAAATTGTTTTATGTAAAGGGAGGAAGTCCTCCTTATTTCCCTTTTCTCTAAAGTTTTTTTGTTTGTAATAATTGAGGTCAAGTTAAATCCTCATTTCTCTATTTTATTAATAAAATTCTGGAGTGGCGCCCACCCCCGCCTACGGGTTAGCCTTTGTAAAAAAAAAAAAAAAAAAAAAACCAAACTAACTTGTACATAAGGGAGAATCAATCTTGCTCTCTCTTTCTAGCTCCAGTTGAGCCAAAGTCCTCACTTTGCTCACACTAAGCTCTATCGAGAGTAGCTAAGAGTTTTACAATCACTCACATATCCTACATTATCCTACAATTGAAGCTTTTGCTCACCCAATTGAAAAGCATACAAAATCCCAACAATTTACCTACCAAAGAACTACAAGTACACCCCAAACAAGAGTATTTTCTCTTAGAATCACTCTAAAACACTTGTAAACTTTGTAGAGAAAAGTCTTTTATTAATTCTATATATAATAGTATTTATAGGGTGAGAAAATAGCTAGAAATCACTTCTAACGGTCAAATTTAACTTTCTGCGGAAACTAGCTATTAGACAATAAATTTGAGGTTTAGACGTCCGCTACTATTCATGCGAATGTTCGGATGCTCGTTCGCATATATTTTGTCCAAAAGTACTATTCATCCAGAAGCGGTACTGTTCATTCGAACGCTGTTCATGTGGACGCGGTTACTGTTCATGTGGACTTTCGGATCCCAAGTCCGCATCACAACTTTCTGGCAATTTTTTCCTCTTTTTGATTCCTTTTGATGCCCAAACACTTTTACTGCAAGGTTAACTTGATGAAACATTAATAAATATTATCATTAGTTTGTTAATCATCCAAACTAAGATAATGTGAGACCATAAGGTCTTTCACGTGAGCATGTTGGCTAGATGCTCCTATTTTTCATCTTTAATTTGTTGTGGCTTATGGAAAACTCTTTAGTTATTCTTGCTTAGATGAATGTCAAGAAAGGGTACTACTGGTTATTTAATCATTAAATGATGTAACACTTGTAACTTGCCTTTTTATTGTTGCTTAGTTGCTAGCTTGTTTTACATGGGATGCAGATTGATTGGAAAAGGATTGAAGCCTTTGTTGGATCAAAGACTGTGATTCAGGTAAATCTAATATGCTTTCCTTAATTGCATTTACTCAAATACTCTTATGTCTCCTTACTGAGGAGATGACTTGATTACGCGATATTAATTATTGTTAAGCTCTCTGCATTTCCGTTTCAATACAATCATCTTACTTGATATATAAAAAAAGGTCATATTGGTTTACTACTGCTCTTAATAAACTCAGTTGCTCCAACGGATTGAAAATGAGAGTATCCACATCGTCTAGTATTGTCGACTTTTACTTCCATGGTTGCAATTGCTGGAATTCTAATTAACTCATCACGTGCATTTATCTGAATTAATCACATGATTGTGTGTTCTATTATCAAGCCAATGAATTTGTTCAATTTTTGTACTTTTTCTATTGTTGAATTCGTAATTGGAGTTTATCAGCTTCTAGTTAATAGTGAGAAACAATGTTGACCTCTAGTATTTTTTGTTTTCATACTCAAAATAATTTATTTGTTTATATCTCTGGCTTGCATCTCTAGTTTTCATTAGTAGACGATATGAATGTACATTAAAACTAAGAGAAAATTGCAAATTTGGTACCAAATATTTTGAGTATCGGCAGTTTCAGTCCCTAAAGTTTGGACAAATGCAAATCTAGTACCAAATGATTTAATTTTTTAGCACATTTAGTTTTCTTAAAATTTTATTAGAATTCGGTCACATAAAATTCACGTGACGGTTACAAAAGTTTTCAAAAATAATTAAAAAATAAAAAAAATTTGATTGCCAAAATTTGTAATTAAAAGCACACACGTGAATCCATTATAGAGGCAAATTTTTTCAATTTTATCTGCTTATTTATCATTTATGAACTCAAACTAGTGCCTTTAATTGCAAATTATGGCAATTAAAATTTTTTCTTTAATCTAATTCTTTTTGAAAATTTTTGTAATCGACACGTGACTATCACGTAATCAGGTTCTAATAATATTTTTGCAAAATTGGTCAATAGGACTAATCATGCTAAAAAATTGAAACACTTAGTACTAGATTTGCATTTGTCCAAACTTTAGGGACTGAAACTGCTGATACCCCAAACATTGGGTACTAAAATTGCAATTTTCTCTTAAAACTAAATATAATCTAACTTTAATTAAATACTAGGCATGATATTTGTAGGGTTGAAATTTGAAGATAGTGGTAGAGCTAACTGGAAATATCCAATTTTGACGTTACATAGACTTGTGTTTAGAAGAAACTGATGCATAATATTTTAGCAGAGGTTGTCTGAAAAAGAATTATAGGATTGGATTAGAGTACTTCTGAAGGGGTAAAAATTATAATTTCACACAAAAATGAAAAAGACCACTTAAAAAGAAAATATCAAAGTTGGACAAAGTTAATTGGAGTAATGGGAAATAACTACGATTGAAAACCCCTTTTGGGACGCTTTCAAGTGTCTCAATAGGTAGTTTAATAGGCCACCTAGATCAGTAAGGCATTTGACAAACGTGTTGCATATTTTAACGTTACAATATCTAAATAAAAAAAGTATCCCATTAAATAATCAATTAATGTAACACCGTGTTAGTGTCACACTAGGCAGCATCATTATTGAGTTATGAGTTGCTTCTAAATGTCCTAATAACCATGTTAGTGTCAGTATAAAGAGTCCCAACAAATTTAGTTTTAATATATAGAATCATTGAAAAGTGTCCTCTTTGAAGTTTACATGACATTATTTGGAGTTGTATTATGTTCAACATGAACACAATCTTGAAACACATTAAAGTGTCTCAATAGGCTCTCCTTTTCTTTTCAATTTTGATTCACTTGCAATAGCAAATGTTCATATTGTCCAAAATATTGAAACACTTCATATCGGAGTTAATTTTGAATAATCCAAGTGCATCTACAATATAACAACCACAACTCAGAATCAAAAGCTTAAAAATATTGCAAACACATGAAATTTTATTAAAGCCAAAGTTGTCCAAATCCTCAATATACCGAAAATAAAAATTGGCCTTAAACATCAACATGGCATAAAACTCAGTAATTGTCCTAAAAATGATAACAAAGTTCCTATCTAGTAACATAAAAACAAAGAGTAGTTCATCAACTTTGTAACTCTAGCAACATCCAATGAGTAGGTGAACAGGATCGTCACTTCAATAGCATCAAATTCATCTTAATCCTCAGCATATGTAACCTAACTTTGACAGATGGATGGCCATTATCAATATATTGTAACAAATTGTAAATTGAAAAAAAAAATTTGCATGTATTAGTATTTCAGTTTTACTAACCATCTAATCAAGTAATCATTCAAATAATACACCAAAATGATACCAGATTATTAGCCAAAGTATAACAAAAATTATTACCAAATTAATTAAAAGTGACTACTAGAATATGCAAATATAAATCTTTGCACTTTAAGACTAGAGCAAGTCAATCAACATTTAATCTTTAGCATTGAGTAAGAACATATGGACAAACTTGAAGAAGAACTAACTGGACATATAAAACAACTAGCACTTTTGTACAAATAACGTTCGTGAAAATTACTTATATAAAATCCCTCAATGTAACAATTCTAGAAATCTTATCTTAATTGTTCATAAAAAACAGCAATGTTCACAAGATTGCAACCCTTGCTAAAAGGCACTCAATTGACCAAAAGCCAATACGTTGGCACTTGTGATCTCAGCCAACCTTGTTTAGTTGTGTTTTATAACAATATCAACCAAGATAAAGATTACATAGTTCTAAGTTAAGAATCCGTGGCATTTGCAAACTATGAGGTTGAGGATTAAACAAGGCAGATTACCAATATCAAGCCACCACCTACGTGGGCAATATAGGTGTTAGCTACCATTGTTTTTGCACTCTCTTGCTTGCTGTAATTTGACTCTTATTAATTTAGAACCATAGGGTCTCAAAGATTGAATTTCAGAATTATGTTCCAGTTCAAAGTAATTACTTGCTTTTGACCTTTGTATATCTTAAGCTTTGACTAATAAAAACAAAAATGACAAGTACATAATTTACCAAGTGGCGATGCCATGCAGTGCAAGTTCCCAATGCATCTCCAAGTGTTGTCAAATTTGAATATGGCCAAATCAACTCTTCATCCCACTCTATTGGGCCCATTACTTGAACTTCACACCAATTTGCTCCAAGTTGTGTTCCACTAACATTTTTGGTTGAGTTGATGTTGCGAAGATAACCTTTCCCCCACTATTTTTGTAAGATCAAACATGCTCTTCAATAACACTGAACCTCCAACCTAAGATTTTAAATGAATTATTCCTAGCATTTTAATTTTTATCATACATCTCAAAATAAAATAAATAAAAATCTTTTAGTAGTATTTAAAATGCCTTAAGAGATTGTGTAATGTTAAGTGAGTTTAAAGACTGCCTAGGAGACGAAGGTGGCTCCATAGAATCTATATGAGAACTGTCATTCTATATTTGTTCTAGAAGAATACTTGCTTGCAATTTTTCAATTTTTTGAGGCTCTTCACCTATTTTCTCTTCGATTCGTTCCATAGCTACTCTATGTTCTAAAACCATATGATGGCATGTGGTATGGCTTGGTATTTCACAACACACATCTAACCGATTCACATCTAAACCAAACATGTGCACATGTCTAGGAGTATCTTTTCCTATAACTTTGGTAAATGAATTATCAAGATTGACAGGGTCTAGTGAACTAGGTGGTAATTGACTTTGGCATTCCCTCATTCCAGCCTAAAGAATCATAGAAAACAAAACTAACTTCAAACTTTGTGCTTAACAACCAAGAATTTGAAACATAAAAGTCCACAAAATTGTGTTATTTGTTTCATACAAGTGCAACTACAATTGTATCATTTGGAGGATTACCATCTAAATTAGTATAACACGCATCAAACATCTCAACAAGAGATGGAGATCGACCAAATTGTTATTTCTAGAATGTATTATTAATAGGTAAGTGCAATTAATACATTTTATCTATAGTACAAAATATTATGCTTTAAATAAAAAATTTTACGACCTTTTCATAAATTTTAGCGAAGCTCAGTTTTCCAATAGTTTGATGTACAATCTTGCTTTGTCTATGCTTCTTGTTATTTTCACTAATATTCTGAGAAAAGAAATGTTATTAAAATGAAATAGATAAAGAAATTAAAAATCCTATATACCTTTGCTTCTTTCGAGTTCCAATAAGGTACAATAATCTTTCATCGTTCTTTCACAACTCGGGCTGGTCTATTATAAACTTGATTCTCCATAGACAAATTGGGATCATGACTCTCAGCTTTAACTCTTGATTTCTAACATTTTTGTTTGTTGCCCACGGGCTTTATTATAGCACTTATAATCCTAAAATTTTAAATAACCTTGATAACTAATTGGTGACAATTCGTAAGGCACTAGGGCAATAATATGGACAAGTATTAATGAATACTATGAAGCAAAGAAAATATTGATGATTGTGTTAATAATGCTTGTTATTAAGAGATTGAAGAAAAAAAAAATGTATTTGAAAAGGCCATATACTAATTTGACGCTAAATGGTTTTGACTATGTCAACGAAATTATTTGTTGAAATCCAGCACACCCTATAGAATTGTTGTGTAGAGAAAGTTTTTTTTTTTTTTTGAATTTATGTACTTACTTTTGAAACAAAAGCTGGTTACAAATTAGTCATTATACTTCCATTGAAGTGAAAATAGCAATGTTTATTATGAGTCAAGTATTCGTCTTACGAATTGTGCAGTCAATAAGAGATTTCAATGTTTAACTCATAAAATACATATTTTTATGTGGTAACGTGCAATGCTAAACTTTACGATAATGATTTTTTCATATTTTCATTCAAGTGCTTGTTAAAGTCAATAGCATTGCCAGCTTCGACAAGCATGCTAGGTGTTATATGTGAAATATCGCCGAAAGAAATTTCATAATACCATTGTAATAGTCTCATTTTCATGTAAGGATGCAATTGGAGCACTCGACAACCCTCTTATACATGCAGCTGTATTACTTGATCATCAAATCCTTTATCCAGAAAAAGGATAAAGAAAGTGTTTTTGAAATATGCTTAGAATTTGTGATTTTAACATGATTTTTCATATTTATATAGACCCGTTAGAAACGAGTAGCACATGCTATAAAAGTCTGTAGACCATCTGAGATCCAACAATCAATTTTTCATTTTGCTCCACCAGGTAAATAATTTATAGAAAATTAGAATTAATTAATGTAGTATCTTACTATGTAATAGGCATTATTGCAATTATTAATGTGATGCAGTTTATTTCTACACATGTGGATTCGTTACTCATTACTGTAATATGCATTTTATTTACTATATTATTCACCATAAATCTTATGTAGGATAAGGTTAAAATATGCATTCGGGTTAATTTGACATCCATTAGCTTTTGAAACAAAAATATAGGACCTGATCATTTTTAGTATTTTACATATTTATATGTGGCTAAATAGGATTCGTTCATCCTATTGTTTTATGTAGTTCATTCACCCTTACGCTGGATGTATTGTTAGTGCCTGCATGTAGACAAGGAATATACATGTAACTTTGTAAAAGATCTTTTTTTCCTTTTTCTACTGCATAAATTCTTGTTATGTTTTTTTTTTCATCTTGCAGATACCGTATTTCAATTTATTTTAGTTGTGCTTCCTACCTTTTGCCACATTTTTGAGTATTCTTTTTTTCCAAGTTCTATACGTTTTCTTGGGCCGTCAATCTTCAGGTTTTATTATGTATAATTACTAAGAAATATAAATGAAGGAATCACCTCAATTGGATCACTTCAATTTATTACCGTCCAGTGAACGGGTTCAATCCACGTTTATTATCTATTATAGCACAAATTCTAAGTAGCTGCGTTTGACATCTAGGTTCTAGTGAATCCTTAATCTAGCGGTGAGCCAAATTAAGGTTGAACTCTCAGAGTCGAAGGTTTTGGGTTCAAATCTCCCAATAGGGAATTGTAATATATAGTTTATATTAGTATTATCGAACTACTTGTAAGTTATCAATTATTTCATATTCTGTGAGTTATTATGTATTTATCGAACTACTTGTAAGTATTCATATTCTGTGAGTTATTAATTTATTGAGCTACTTGTAAGTACTCCATGTAAGTTATTAGTTATTGCATATTCTGTGAGTTATTAATTTATCGAGCTACTTGTAAGTACTACATGTAAGTTATTAGTTATTGCATATTCTGTGAGTTATTATGTATTTATCGAACTACTTGGAAGTTATTAAATTATTTATTCTGTGAGTTATTATACTCATATTCCCATTGTTTCCCAGTGAAAAAATTATTTTGTGATGCCGGATTTTATTATTTTTTTAAATTACAGTTTAAAAAATAAAAGAAATATTTTTGTGTCGCCGCCAACTACCATTTAAAAAAATTTAGTTGTTTTGCACTCTATTGACTAGAGTGCAAATTAATAAAAATTTTGAGTCACCGCCAGTGTTTATTAAAAAAAAAAAAAGTTTACAGAAAGTCCCATCCACTTGCCCCATTTTGTGGATAAATTTCATTTTTACTATTACTTGTAGAAATTAGCCAAGATGGATGTTGAATTATTTTCCCTTTTGAAGGTTCTACTGATTTGAAATGGTATGGGGCTAAATATTCGTAGTCCCATAGCATTTTCACCTAATCTCATTAAATCTTACGCGTATGTATGATGTGACCATACTGTTACCTTCCTTCTCACTCTTTCTCCTAATATCGTTTTCTTTATGTCATAATCTTGGAAATTAGTGATTAATGAATTCATAGAGGCCAAATACCATTAAACCTTAAGTTGGATTGGTCTTTTTTCCGATAATTTCATTTTTTTTTTTTTGACAATTTGGCCCCCATCGTTCCAGCTTCGATAACTTGGCTTTTGACAATTCGGCAACTATTGCGTCAGACCTATTTTTAGTGATGAGGATAAGGAAAAAGGCTTTGTCACTATTGCAAATTTGCAATCAAGTTACGGCTAATTCACTGATTTAAAAAAGAATAAGTGTGGCTAATATCACTTTTACATGCTTGAAGTTCTGGAGAATTTTTGCTATTGGGTTAATATTTTTTTTTCATTTATTATGAGATCAAGTGACACCCCCTCATGGTTATTTATGTACACCGGTTTATCTACATTATATAAATTTTACGCACGACATAATAAATGATTTATTTCAAAATTTGATCTCTTTTTGTCATGAGCTCTAAATGAAAGATAATTTGATTTGTTGCATAAATAACCTAATCTTAGGTTCTTGGTCACATTTGCATATGGTTTCTCCGGGAAGCTTTGAGCTTTTGCATTTTAGGTAACAATTGAAAAAAGAAAAAATCCAAGGAAAAGGAGTTTGGTAGAAAATGGGAAAAACGTGGATATGGCACAGTAAATCGTAAGACTCCAAACCTCAATCATTTGAAGAGATTTCCAACTAGAACTAGTACAGATCAGTAATGAACATGATTTGTAGGAATTTATTGACCATATGCAGGAAAAGCTGATCCTAGCTTTACAAAAATGACGAAAGAGAGTATGTCATTGAATAAGGGAGATTCTTCGGTAGATAAGGGAAATTCTTGAGTGAATTGGACTCATGGTTCTATTTGTAAATTTTGTGATTTAAAAAAGTGCTAAGTAAGTAAAGTGTTAAATGTTGATATAAGAAAAAAATATAAAAAATTAATGTCAAAATATTTATGTAATATTATTTTAAATCACAAGTAAAAATATAGATAGAGTATTTAAGAATTTTCTCACTAAATAAGCAATGTCAACAACAAAAGGACAATGAAAAGGTTGACAGAACCATGCATGCATGGACCAGAAAGCACAACACTGAAAACTACCCGTGAATGCATCGCTACCACTTGTGGACAGAGCTATTGTGCGTATACGTGCTTCCGGTTGTCATTTTAACTTGAACAATAGTAGCGTCAAAGACGCTGTAATACTTAATGTTACAGACATTTAACGTAACCTGTTATCATTGGTTAATATTAACTTAACTTATGAAAAGAGTTCTATATTATCCCAAACTTACTAAAAATATTCTTTTAAATTAATACTAATCTAACTTAATTTTTAAAGAGTCTCATATTATCCTAACTTACTAAAAATAAAAATCTAAAATAGTTCTTAAGATATAAAAAGTTAATCATAATTTTCTTTAACAAATAAAAACCATAGTTACTATTATTTTCTTAATTTAATTAAAATCCTAAATTCTAAAATCATAAACCCTACACCCTGAATCCTGAACCCTAAATCCTAACTCCTAAACCCTAATTCAAAAGTAAATGTAAAATCTAGTAATGAAAATGCCAACAAAAAATTTTTTTTCCCTAAGATGCAATAAATAAAAAAAAAACTGAATGATACTTATGTAATAATAAACCAGTAAAACAGGTTATAGGTTAGATAAAGATAAGAGTTTGTAATTGACAATAACTCTTATACGGTCAAGATGTGTCTGTAACTAAAAATCTAGTTATAGTCTTTGATAATGCTATTTTCCTTTTAACTTTTAGCGGCTTCATTTATTAGAACCGTGAAGTATATGGTAACTATCAAACGGCCACATATAGTATTAATCTAAGGCCTAAATTCACTTTTAACCCCTAACTTATATTAGATTCTAATTTTGCACTTTAAAATTTAATTTTGAACAAACTACTTCTTCAGTTGTCTAAAACATTCCATTTAAAACTAGTCGCTGACGACATCAATGAAACTAATAGAACTCATGCGTGTGCATACAACGTTCATTTAAGTCCAGTTGTTGACAGTATTAATCTTGACAGAATGCATCATACACTGTCCAAAACATTCCATTTAAAACTAGTTTCTGACGGCATCTAAGCTCCATGAGTTTGGTTCACACCGTCAACGTTTTGATTTAAATGGAATGTTTTGAACAGTTCAAAATGTAGTCTGTCCAAAATTAAAGTTTAGGATATAAGGTGAGAATCTAGTATAAGTTAGGGGTGCAAAGAAAATTTAGGCCTTAATTAAATTAGGAAAATTTTATGATTTCAACAACTTTGAATGTATCAAAATGAAACCATAATGTGCAATTGAATTTGTTTGTAACTATAAATGGATAAATGGACGAATATAATATAAACCAATAAAAATAGAAATGGTAAAAGTTCCTTGCCAATTAAGAGAGTGAACATTATCATAATTAATGTGACAGTATTATTCATCCAAAAAAAAAAAAACTATGGAGATCAGTTGTATTTATTTACTTATCTATTTCTCATTCATATATTAAAGTTCCAGACTATAAGTAATCATTCTTAATAAGTTCCATCATCGACAAAATAGGGGATGAATTGAACAGAAAATTCATAGTGCCAAATCCATATTCAAATCTCTCTTGGCCTCGACTCAAGATTTTGTACATCGGGTATATTTTCTGAAAGTCTTAACAATGAAAAATTCTAAATTTATGTGGCAATTATTATATATAGACTCTGAGTCTAGCATTTAAGACAGCCAATTCCAATGCACACATGCATGTATTTATGTGTGCGTGTGTGCAGGCCTTACCTGGGAACTGCTGCGTTAGCTTTTCTCTATGGACTTTTTAGACTTGAGCACTGAGCAGCGGTTAAGGAAAAATAGTCTTTATTTGATACAATAATCTATTTAAGTACCACAGTTCTTTATAATGGAGAATCATTCAATATAATTTATTGTAAAAACAGCAAAAGGTGGCATTAATGAAACACCCTATTAAAAAGTAAAATAAAATAAAATAAAACAAAACAAAGAGAAAAAGAAAAACAAACTAAACCCTAATACTAGCATACAACTAGCTTTACTCGGCCTAAGAACCTTCTCCAGCCTCTTCAACAAATGCTTTTAGATTCTTGTCGGATGATCCACCTTCTTGCATTGCTTCCTTAGCTAATTCTTTCCATTTCTTTACATTACTCCTCAACCGTAACCCTTTCTTTCCATCATCCATCACCATTTCTATACACCTCTTGATCTCGTCACTCTCAACAATGCCATCTTCATTAGGTGCAACTCTCATTCCTGTTTCCCAAACATCTTCAATCAACTTGGCATTTGTTCCTTGATCAATCCATTGAGGGAACGCTATCAGCGGCACCCCACAAACTATGCTCTCCAACGTCGAATTCCATCCACAATGTGTCAGGAAACATCCCAATGAAGGATGTGCTAGGACCTCAAGTTGGGAACACCATGGCACTATCATCCCTTTTTGTTCCAATTCCTCCACGCAACTCAATTTATCTTCTTCTTTCTCTTCTTCTCCATCTTCCTTCGGTCTTATCACCCACAAAAATGGCCTTCTACTCCTTAACAATCCTTTTGCAATCTCCTCCATTTGTTTCTTAGGAAGTATCAGTAAACTGCCAAATGACACATAAACGACTGAGGCAGCTGGCCTTGAGTTCAACCATTCCTTGTAACTTTCCGATTTTTGGAAAAGATCACCGCGGAAGGAAGCATCCGATGGATCTTTACCATCAAAGAAGGCAGAGGGAGTCAAGGGTCCAATAGCAATCATGTTATATCTCTCAATAGCTTTGAGAGCTTGAGGTTCTAATGCTTCGAACGTGTTCACGAGTACTTTTGGTTTTTCTTCTTCATCAAGTGTGTCAAGTTGTGCTTTGAACGCTGGAAGAGCAAAACTGTAGATACTCTCGCTAGAAGGTAGTATAAAGGAAGGAAGGTCCTTGGTCTTCATCAATGGAAGGCCTGGGAATTGAATTGACCAAGCGGGATCGTTGCTATTATTCCTGACTTCATCTTCATAACCATGGAAATAATAGTAGTATATGTCCAAAACGGTGGCTGGTTGACTCCAAAGAAGGGCAGATGGGATGTGACATTCAAGCGCCACCGTTGCAGCCCAAGGAAGTAAAAGAGTGTAGACAAGGCACGTCACTGGGAGGCCTTGGTCTGCACTAGTGTTGATGACATTTCTAAGAGTATTTGATCCTTGTTTCTCGATCTCAGACATGTATTCCTTGGGATCTGATCCCTTAGGCCTGAATCCATTGTCATAACCATCTGAAAAAGGTGCAAAAGTTAGACCTTTTGGGATGCTGCCGGAGGCTTTGGTGATACGGCTGAAGGCGAAAACACTTGTGGCAAAGGTCACTTGTATGCCCATTCTTATGAGCTTCTTGGCAAATTGTAAGGATGGATTAATGTGGCCTTGGGCTGGAAAAGTTACTAGGAGGAGATGGCGATGTTGCATCATTTTTAGCAGCTTCTTTTTTTTTTTTTTCTTAGAAAATATAAGTGAAGAGGTGGGATCAGATTTAAATCAGAAAAGATATGCAAAATTGTGAAGATGGTTATTGTGATTTTATGAACGTGTTTGTTTGTGTGGAGATAGAAGTTGCAAAAGTGTAGTGTAAGGATGCATGTATGTGGATGTTTTCTATAAGTAGTTTTGAGGATAACAAGAATTGTCCGAATGAATGACGTTTGAGGTGACGATTTGAGAAAAACGTTGGGCAGTTTGTCTTTGTTTTCCCAGAAAGTTCAGTGGACATGGATGGTACTACTCATAGCCATCAATTATCATCAATGACTTATGCTCCTCCTTTGCCACGACAGATATGTTCCCGATATCTAATAATTCTGTGCTTACTTCCACTGGGAAATCAATTGATGTGCATAAGACAATTTTTTTTTACACACTCAACTAGGGGTGTTCATGGATCGAGTACCCGATCCATAGACAAAAAATGTGAACTGAACCGGTCTTTGCAGTTCGGTAAAAATTCGAATCGCAAATCGGTCCACATGTAGCGGGTACCCGGCCTTCCGGTTACCCGCAAAACCGATTCGGATAGGGCGGGTACCCGACCCGATCCATAATAATTTACCTATATTTTTAAAAAAATAAACAAGAAAAATTACAAAATATTATAAATCACTAATAATACAAACATTAATATCTTAAAGTTAAATTACATCCAAAACCTTAATCTTCAAAAAAACAAAAATTAAATAAATAAGAAAACAATCACTTAGTCTTTCAAATTTCATCTTTTCATTTCAATCAACATAAAAACATAAATATTCAACAAATAACAAAAAACTATATAAACAAGAAAATAATCACTTAGTCTTTCAAACTTCATCTTCTCATTTCAATCAATGTAAAAACATAAATATTCAACAAATAGCCAAATGAACACCCAAACTAATATATGAAATTACATAAGTGACATGTGAAATTACATAACTACCCCCATTTCGGTTCGGTTACCCGCCGGTTGACAAAAATGAAAATCGCGAACCGCCCCGATTAAAATATAACCCGCCCCGCAAACCACCCCGCCACAAAAAACCGGTTCCGTTACCCTTTTTTTCGATTCAGGGCAGATCAGTTTTCCCGATTTTTTGATTTTTCGAGTTTTTTTGAACAGCGCTGCACTCAACCAAGAAATGAGCTGTGGTAGGTCCATCGAAGTTGTACACAGCTCTGTCAACTAATGGGTCCCATTTTGAAGTCCCATATTTCCCAATTCCTATCTCGGGCTGAGAAATGTGAGACAAGGCTGTGGAGATCTATATCTATGGTTTTTTTTTTTTTTTTACATTTTTAAATTAGTAATGTATTTTAAAATTGATATTGTGAATTTTAAAATATGTAAATAGATGATCAAGTGACAACTCTATAACCTACTTGTTTCTATTGACCACATTCCACATTTTTCTCTCTCGAAAGCGATTTCATTGACAACTATTGTGAGGCAACTTCAAGGCCTAGGCAAACTCAGGTTGGAGGAGGCGAGGAAAAGAAAAAGGATGTTGGAGTAGGAACATGTTTGGTTCTTGTAAGATGACAGTAAGCACAAAGACGTGTTAAAAGCTTTTAAGGTACGCATCCATACTTGTTTGTGTTGAAAATTTTTTTACAATAACCATTTAGGAAAGATCAATCTTATTTTTATTAGACTAGTTGAAGTAGAGAAAATAATCAAAGTGGTTCAATCATCAACCGAAAGCGAACAAGGTTTGCATACTTAACATCACGCACGACAAAGAACTAGCGTTCGCAACAAAAAGAAGAAGAAAAATAGGAAGTAATGAGTTCACCTAGTAGTTCTCATCGAACCATAACGTGTAAAACTATGGCCAGCCGCTAATATTATATGAGTGACGTAGATGAATAAGAAAACAGAAGATAGTTGATAAAACATATAACAACGACCATTAGCATAAGAGTGTTTTTTTTTTTTTTTTTTGAAGAGCCAGCACAAGAGTTTAGAATAGAACACTTCTCAATTACATTTATAAACTTCTACAGTCAAGTCAAAATTTGATTGGAACAAATTTTGCGCATCAGAAGATAACTAATTTATTTATTGATTAAGTGTACAAAGAATAATTATGCATATACGGCCAGTTATATTTTACCCCTAGTATGAGCCCATAAAGTTAAGGGATTTAAAGAGCTGTACCATCAGTTCGCTTTCCCTTTTGGTTTTAATTTGAGAAACTTCAACTGGTATTAGTTTTCGAACGGATTTAATCAGTCAGTTTTATACTTTAATGTGGACCAGAAATGAATAGTCGTCATCTGATGAAACTTGATCGATCTGAAACCAGTACCTATGATTTCTATTTCAAATCATTTTGTCCTTTTTCCTTCCTCCAAAGAGGAAACTTCATTATTTTTCCAATTCATCCTCGTCCACACCTTTTTCTTGCTAAGGTTTCAGTTTTTGGCCACGTAACTTGACTAGATTCGGGGAAGCTATGTATATGAGAATGGCAGCTTTTGTGATGCAGACACCTATACCACCTTTTCCCAAGAAATAAAACCATAAATAAATAAATAAGTGAAATGGTAGTTTGATTTGGAGCCACATAGTTTTTTTTTTTTTGAAATTTAATATATGTATATGATAACGTGAAGCTTCCTGAAAGGCTGGGACAGTTGGGAAATTAGGGATTGTATCTGGCAATACACGATCGCCCAGAACTTGTCTAGTTTGGACAAAGGGAAAAAGACGCATGCAAAGGGCAAACGTTAACAAGCTATCTTTTCTTGGACTTTTCCGATACAAGCAATTTGCTGGTCGTGATTTTAATCACTTGTAGCTTTAACCAATGCGGAATTAATCGAAAAAGAAAATAGTTGGGAGAAAATGAATAAAAAACTAGCAACAATTTTCCTACCAAAGCAATTTTTACTCAAATGCCAATATTACCTTTAACAAATCAATACCATATATTCTCATCAATATTTGTGAGCCCTTACTCACTCTTATTCTCCTATTTCTTCTTAATTGTTTTTTCTCTCTCCTCATCTTTGGCTGATTTTTCTCTTCCTCATTTTTTTTTTAAATTTTTTGGCTCTCTTTGACATTCACACATTTATTTATGCATCATTTTTTAGAAATCTATCAATTTGGCTATGCTCATCACCTTTCTTTTATTGCAATTCTTTAATTTCAATATATTCTTCTTTTTCTTTTTTTTTATTCAAAAATTATTTTTGTAATGAAATCTGATTTATCTCAAACAATTCAATAACTAAAAATGCTAAAAAAATTTGTACACACACCTACCCACCCAGGATCTCCTCCACTTTATTGACAAAGCCTATTACAAGTTTTAATAAATTTAGTATCCACCTTTTTTCCAAGAGACCACTTGAGGACAATACTATATCATCCCAATAAGTTTAATATTATTTTTTGGAACTAAATCCAGTAGATTTAGATTAAAACAAGGAAGGTCCTAAGAACAATCATAGATACAATCATATAAGCTAAAGAAGTCTTGCAATCCATTTAATAACAAAACTCGTAAGAAATCATGTAAAAGAAAAATCTAGTAGAGATAGGAAGAGGGAATTGTTATTGGGGGAGGGGTGCAATCCATTTAATAATAAAAGTCTTAAGAAATCATGTAAAAAGAAAAATCAGGAGGAGATGGGAAGAGGGAATTATTGTTTTTTTTTTAGGGGAGGAGGGGATGTTGCTCTAAAAATGGAATGAGAGAGGAAGAGAAGAGATTTAATTTAGGAGGGGAGTAATTAACGTTAACAAATTATTAATTAGAACATATAAGAATGTATGACAATTAATGAGAGAATATATATGTTGACTTGTTTGTTCAAAAAATATGTTGACTTGTTAAGGATAATATTGGCCTTTGAACAAAAATTGCTTCGACAGTAAAATCATTGCTCTGGCAATATCACCGACCATGGGGATAATTTGGAAATCCTAAAATTAATCGATAATGTCTCCCTCGTTTAGGGGAAGCATATCTTTCCTCCACATGACAAATGCTCTTGGCGGCCTGTCACTCCACTAATTTTGGAATGGAGCATTGTTTGTTTAATTGTATTGGTAAAATCTAAAACAATACTTCTTTCTCTTTTTTAATTTTGTCGGAGTGGCTCTTGTGGTTTGTAGGACATTAGTTATCGTGCCGACAAAATGGTTGGCATCTCCGCTAACATACAAACGTTTCATTTGCGGTTGCCCATGTCAAAATCATACCGGGGGCATAACACAAGAATATTTGCAAAGGCCTCTCGTCTTCTCGTCTTTGATTTTGCCTATTCCTATTGGAGAATCAACTGTTTCGTTACTACCAATTACTTACTGATTTCCTACTCATCTATTCAAACAAGATTCTTAAATTTGTTTGGACGAAGTACAGTTTTTACAATTCTATTTATTTATTGAATCGATTATACCTTGAATTTCAAAGTTTAGACAATTGAAGTTTTGATATTAAACATTTGGGGTTTTGACAATTTTAGTACATAAAGTTTGGATAAAACTAAATTTGGCATCAAATGTTTCAAAATTTTTTTTTCAAAAAAAAAAAGTTTAAAATTTTTACCACATTTAGCCCTATTAACTGATTTTACCAAAATCTTACTGGAATTCAGTCACGTGAAACTTATATACACTGATGACCCAATTTAAAAAAAATAGAAAAAAGGGAAAATTTTTTACTGCCACAATTTGTAATCAAAAGCACACCTAATACACTATCTAGGCGATTTTTTCTTTCATTTTCATCTGCTTATTTATCATTTGTAAACTTAATTTAGTGCCTTTAGTTACATACTATGGCAACTAAAATTTTTTCTTTTTTAAATTTTTTTTGAAAATTAGGTCAAGCAATGTGAGTATCACGTGATCAGATTCTGATAAGATTTTGACAAAATCGGTTAATGAAACTAAATGTACTGAAAAATTAAAATATTTGACACTAAATTTACTTTAAATGTACTGAAAAATTAAAATATTTGATACTAGATTTACTTTCATCTCAACTCTAAAGATTGAAATTGCCTATACTCCAAATATTTGGTACAAAAACCGTAATTTTCTCAATAAAAAATTATTGTTATATTGGACTTTCAATTATTATTTCTTTTTCCTTTTTTTTTTTGCTAAACTTATACACGGGAGGACACTATAAATTATTATTTCAATCCTAAAGTTAATGTATATACTGTTACTAAGAAAGGCATCAATCAAATATATTCTATAAAAAGAAACGGGTGAACTCATATGTTTTTCTTTTTCTCGACTGTATACAGCGTCTTGATTGCTGTTTGGAACTTTTTGACAATTTTAATGCGTAAAGTATTTATAATACGAGTTAAACGTACGAAATGAATGTCGATAAAAACATGAGAAAGGTAAAGTAGAATTGCACATATTTATTTTCGTTCACTGTTAGCATAAAAGAGAAAATAGCTGAGCCCGTGCATCATGTACGAGATCACATCTATTAAGAAAATGCCATCGTTGATTAAACTTTGTGATTAAAAATTCAATGTTCAAATTAAGTATTGATTTAAAATTAATCTTATATGTATTTTGGCTATATACAAGATACTTTATTTACTTTAGGAAGGCTAACAGAGCAGGGTGTCTTACCCAGTCTCCTGCTGCATAAAAAAATTTATCGTCACTCTTGTCACTCGATAAGTTTACTTACTCCCATCCCCTGCTTTGCTCTGCCGTGGATTTCCTGTGGTTCCCTTAAATGCCCTTTTTTGACTTTGTTGTTAAGTATTTATTTTGTTATAATCACTCGAGAAAAATAAGAAAATATCACCCAAATTTTAGTATAAAGTTGCAACTATAAAAAAATTATAAAGTATAATACAATAATAGCAAAAAAATACATTAAAAGTTCAAACCATATAAATAAAACAACTAAGAAACTTTTATAATTAATAAAATGTATAATATATACTTTTGTATATGTATGAGTAATAAAGAAAATGAGACCTTTTACTTATTTACATAGATATAAATACATGAATATTAGTATAAAAATAATTTGTATTTTTAAAGAATAAAGTTTTTAATCTAACATGTATATAAATTTATGAATAAAGTCAATTTGTAAGGACGAGATTTAATCAATGTTTTCAAAACCAAATCAACAAATGAACCAAAGGATGGACCAATTCGTGAACCAGTCAGATTGGTAGTTCAACCTTTTGTTTTACAACAGCCTTAATTTTTTCTTTGATTGTGTAAGTGTCACACAAATGACAAATTAAGAAAAGGTGCAGTCTGAGGGAATATAATAGATCTTATTTAAACAAGTTATGTGCAAAACAACTTGCACAGCACAAAAAAAATACAAAACAAGGATATAAATGACAACTAAATTAACAAAGAGATTCCTCCAACATTGCCAAAATGAAAGCTTCAATCATTGTTATACTAAGAACAACATGATTCCTTTTAATGCAACAATTAGATATTATAATTGTTGTTCACGATTTAAATTAGTGATATCCAATTAAGAAGCTTTTTACTTTTTAACTCCAAGAATATCTTTCATATCACAAACCATAAAACAATAAAGTTAAAATAATAGTCCACGTGTTGAGAAGTCATTGCGTTGAAATGTTTCTAAATCAACATCTTTCGCTCCATCTTCGTCATCTAAAAAAAATCAACACGTTTAATTAATCTCACATTAAACAATCCAAAATAATATTAACTTTATTATCAATTTTTCTTAATATTATAAATAAAGTACAATTTCAACTTTACTAGTACGTCAAACAAAACCTTCAAATTATTCAAAATTTGAACATTCACTGTAAATTGGAAGTTCTTCAAGCTCGTCCTCCAACTTATCATGATCAAGCTCCTTTTCTTGTTCTTCTTCAATGCACCAAAAATTCTATTTTATCAATGGACTCGTAATTAATAGGATCATATGATCTCTTTTGTTGATTGATAAGTGATAAACTTACTTATTTTAGCATAGTATTTTATATATAATTTTAGTGTGTTTTTAGTATGATTTTAGTATTTTTGTTATAAAATTAGCTCATTTTCGCTAAGTTTCTTCCATGTGAAGAATTTTCCAAAAATTAGGGCTTTTACTTGATTTTATGGTTTTAAAGCAAAATTCATATTTCGAGCAAATTAATGCACAAATTTTGTACAATCTTGCAGGCTTTATACATTCGATCATAATTTGGATTAATGGAAACACAAGTCATCACATTCATAGTAAATTCAAGGATGATTGAATTAGGAGTTCAATGAAACAACTTTTACATTCAAACTGGAGGATTGTTTTGCTCAACTGTTGGAAAATTTTCTTCAACAAATTCATCATGGAATTAAAGAATCAACATCACAAAAAGATTTCAAGGGCATAAGAGGAATAACAAGCAAAAGACAAGGGCAAAGAAGCAATGGAAGTGAAGAATTGGAGAAAACTGGGAGGTCAACAACAATGACACATTTTAGTATTTTTGCAAAAACTTGGTCTGAAAATGTTGGATTGAGATGATTCTTGCTGCATTTTAAAGCTGCGAGGATGCTCTACATTTTGTATGAAGACATCAAAATCCATATCTCACTTTTGTATAGCCAAATATTCAAATTGCTGAAATACATTTGTGCTGCGAAGATCTTCCAATCACTTCTCAGTATTTTGGCCATAGCTTTGCATCTAGAGCTTCAAATGACCTAATTCTTGTGGTGTTGGAAAGCTAACTCAAAGGACTACAATTTTGTATTTTAAGGAAAAGCTGATTCATCCATCTTCTGGGAGCTATCTGTGGATTAGATCCACAGGTGAGCTAACCCGTGGATCACAAATGACTTAAGGTTGGCCAACTACAAGTCGAAGTTCTTTGCACATTACTTTTCTAGATTTTTTCAAATGCAAGCTGTATTTGGGTTGCTCAAGAGAATATTTCAAAAACCAAGAAAGACTTTTTGTGATTTGGAGAATCAATGTAATCATTTTGTTTCCAACTTGATTAGGTGAATTTGTTTATAAATAGGGAGCTCTTAAAAGACATTTAGAACAAGTCTTGAGGGGAGGAGAACTCCCAAAGTAGTTATAGTTTAGTGTTTTCTTTATAGTTTGTAGTAGAATTTTCAATAGTTGTAAGAAAACTCTTGGAGAATTCACTACAACTTTATATTCAAGGAAGAAATGAAGGATTGGAGCCATTGAAATGAGAATATCTATCTCTTTCTCTTTATTTCCTTACTTATTATGATTTACTTTATTGAATTCTTATACTTTCAAATTGTGAATTCTATGTTTAACTAAATACTTGTCTTAGGGTTAGATGAAGCTAATGATATGAATTGAATGTTATTATGCTTGCTATAACTTGAATTTGCTTGTCCATATATCAAGGTTTAACATTTGTAGTAGCTTGATCACCAATTGCAAATCATTTAGATGTTATTTAACACTGAGAAATGCTTATAACATTGGAAAATGATAGATGAAGCCTATGATTTACACACATGAGAATAGTGGTAAGGTTGTTTTCAAACCACAATTCATACATTTCAAAAGCATTTATCATGAGAATAATTAAACTCTAGTCAATTCATTATGAGAACAAGTTTTGATTTCAAATGGAATTGCAATCCTAAGCAAGACAAGATTAATATAGCAAGGTGTTAGTTCATTCAATCATATTAGTGACAGTTAGTGGATCTAAACCCTATTACTTGTATTTGTAAATTTCATCCATTTGTTTTACTTCAAGTAGTTGAATTTTCGTACTTTGCACACCACCTATTTGATGTTTTGTCTAGATAATAGAATAAGTTAGTAGCTTTGATACTTGCTATATCTTGTTTCCTTGTGAGATCAACACTAATACTTCTCCTACTATAATTGACTCGTGCACTTGTGAAAAGAAATATTAGGTTATAAATTTTATTACTTGTCTGTGTGAATTTTGCCTAATTTTTATAGTATATAAACCTCACAATCATTGATCATGCCAAATACATACATGCTGAGTAGTAAAATACCTTAAAAAGAACGAAATGTGAAATGTAAAAGGAAACCATTTACATGTACCTATATTGTGTAATGCACATATATACAAGATTGAGCCTTTGATGCTCCAACCTATTTCTTTTCTTAGAGTAATGCACTCAAAGAAACTCCAATTACGTTCACATCTTAAAGAAGAAACTGTTTGACTAAGTACCCGAATTGTGAGCTTTTGCAAGTTTGAAGCATTACGAATGAAGAGTTTCAACCAATTCCCTATCATAATCAAAATTAGAAAATTACCCAAATAGTTTGAAATAAAATATTTTTAATAAGATTCAAATATTAGGAAAATACAAACATTACTTAATTTGTCTTTCTTGCTAATAAGAATAGCAAGTTTTATGCGAAAACTCCCCTCTCACTCTCGATATATAACAATTATAACAATTTATTTTGTTAAATTTTCCACACTACATCTATCCGCCTTTGATTCTATGCAATCCAACAAGCCATTTGTAATTTTTGGATGCTAGAGAATATGGCAATGTCATATGCAGGATTTAAAAAATAGGCTGTGGCATGTAAATTTTTCCTCAGCATCCTATCACATAGATCATTGATGATATCAATGTAAGGTTTATACAATCTTTCTTTATCTTTGAACAACTTACTGACGCTAGTAATTGCTCTAAACATACCATTACAAATATATCCCAATGAAGGCTTTTCATTAGTGTCACAAACTCTTAACAACTGAATAAGAGGACCCATTATTCTCACTATAATCCAATAGTAATTCCAAAATCTTTCATCTAAAACAATTTGTTTAACCTCTTTTTCGTTGCTCAGTTTCAAGAACTTTCTATAATTTCCACTAGTGACTAAAGCTTATAAACTATCTTTGTGATCATTTAAACTCTTTAGTGTAATAAAAAAAGTAGCAAATTGAGTTTCTCAGGACAAATAATCTCCTTTCACTTTACTTTTTCTCAACCAATTCAAAGTAAACTTATGATTATACACAAAAACAGTTATTGTTGAAGCAAGAGCACTAGAGATTTAACATTACTCATTTCACCAATATCGTTCAAAATTAAATTAATACAACGGGCAGTACATGGACACCAACAAATAGTTGGATATCTTTCATTTAATAAAGTTCTAGTAGCCTTATAATTGCTAGTATTATCAGTTGCTAAATGCACCATATTCTTTGGATGAACAATTTCAACAATTTCAGCAAACAAATTGCACAAATTTTCTACTTTAGTTACAATGTCCAATGCCTCTATAGATTTAATGAAAGATATAACTTTGGAACAATAAACTAGAAAATTGATTAATGGTCTTTATCTACTTTCTTTCCATCTATTACCCATTATGGTGCATCTAGTTTCAACCACGTATTTCTTAATGAATTAACAACTAATTGTATTCTTAGCATCTCACAACAAATTGATTCGCAAAGTAAAATGGAGAAAAGAGCTCTGTAGAAACACCTAAGAGCAATAAAGTCTATGATTAATGATATGCCATGGATATGGGAGAATTTAACATTATAAGGAACTATAATAAAAAGATTGGGGGTGAGAGATGTTACAACAATGCAATAAATGAATATCAGACTTATATAGATGAAGTAGATATATATATATGATTGGCTTTGTAAAGGATATAATATAACTTGGTGTAACAAAAGGGAGAAAGAGGATAGAATTTACTGTGAACTAGATTAAATAATATGCTATGATAAGTGATTTGCTCAAATTCCAAATATGGAAGCAGAAGTGTTAGATTCTGCAATCTTAGATCATCCTCATTGTATGTACATGTAAAGAAGAAGTTTAATGCTGGTCCAGCAGCATTTAAGTTCCATGCTTTTTGGATGAAGAATAACCAGTTTCATCAAATTATCAAGGTTGTATGAAGTAGTGAGACTAAAGGAAATCCAATAAAAAGACTGTATAATAAACTGGGAAAACTAAAGAAGGAGTTGAGAATCTTAAACAAGAAGCATTACATTGATATCTCAACAAGAACAATGCAGATGAGAAAATCGGCTATGTTAAGTGCAGAAAAAGATGCAAGAACAACCTTTTAACAAATAGTTGCAACAAGAGGAAAAAGATGTAATATGTAAATGTGTTGATTTGGTAATTGCAATAGAAAGTTTCTTGAATGATGAAGCCAGAATCAAATGGTGGCAACAAGGGGACACAAACAGTGGCTTCTTTCATAAGAAACTGAAGACTCATCAAGTACAAAACAGGATATTAACATTGACAAATGTTGAAGGAGTAAAAATTACTAATTATGAGGAAGTAAAGAGTAAATGTAGTTGTAAACTTTTACGAAAAACTTTTTTCTGAATCAAGAAGTTGTGATGAAAAGTGAAAACAAAATTGGAGGAGATTTAAAAGGTTCTAGAAAATGATCAACAAAAGCAACTAGAAAAAGAAGTGGAGGACGAAGAGATAAAATAAGTTCTTTTTTACATGAAAGAAGGCACAGCTCTTGGACTTGATGGGTGTAGACACCAAATTTTGACACACCTTTGGTAAAAATATGTGTGTTACTTTATTTTAGAGGGTATTTTTCATTTTTCGGGGGTTGAGTACAATTTTCGCGCATTATGTCTAATGCGTCACATCAAGGGGCAAAATGGTAATTTCACCATGTAAATATTAGTTTATTTTATTTTATTCCCTAAATACATTGATTTTACTATTTTTATCATTATTTATGATTTTAATGATTTTTAGGAGTCATTCATCATTTATTTAAAATTTTAGTATTTTTTAATTCAACGGCACGTTTTCCAATGAGCTATTTTTATGAGAATCTTCAAGTGAAAAATTTTTATATGCATTTTGAATACTCATAAATTTTCTGTAAAAATCTCATAATTTTTAGAGGTCGTTTAGTATTTATTTAATTTTTATCTTTTTGTTTATTAATGGCACGTTTCCCAATGCATTCTTTTTATGAGAATTTTTTTCAAGTGAATATTATTTATGCATAGCTCATATATTCATGAATTTCCCGCATAAATTTCATGATTTTTAGAAATTTTCAATATTTATTTTAATACTTTATTATTATTATTTGTTATTATTATTTTTCTATTAATCGCACATTTTAATGATATGTTAATTTTTAAATTTTTGCAGTAAATTTTATTTATTCGTTTTACTAACTATAAATTTCAGTATTTTTCTTAGTAATTTTAGAGATCCCAATATTTTTATTTTTATTCTATTTCCTTTTTTGTTTTCCTTTATTTTCCTCCTCAAAAAAAAAATAAAAAAAAATAGAGCAGGCTGCGTGTAGCAGCCTGCTGCTACTTGTAGCAGTATGGCTACTACCAGAACAGCCTCATGGCCACACTTCCAGCCATACCAATCACTCAACCACTCTTTGTTTAATCCCATCACACCCTCACTTGCACTCATTTTCTTCACCAGATTTTCAGGGATTTAGCACTCAATTTGTTTTCACCAATTTCCCCTCCTCACGCCTCACTCACTACACACACAGACATACACACCTGCATTTTCTCCCTCTCGGCCCCTTCCCCTGCACTCTTCATCACACACAAAAACACACACCCGCACACAAGCCACACACACATTCACCTGCACTATCAGATCACTCACACTCCCTCACTTCACCAGCAACACACAAACGCCTCTCTTCCTCCCTCACATACCACACGCTTGCATTCTTCACACTTCCACAGCACACACACACAACACACACAATACACCCACAAACACCACAAAACACACACACACGATTTCACAACACATACACCTGCACACAAACACACCTGCAAGAAAACCGAAAAAAACAATCTGCAGTTTCCGGTTCACCGCCACCATCACCGCCGCCCCTATTCCAGCTGCCAAAATCAATCCACCAGCGTTGCCAAGTTCCACCAATTTCTCAGCCAAACCAGGTAAGGTTCTCAGCCCTTTTAAACTGATTTTTGCATACCATAAATTTCATGATGTTCCTGCTTAGAATTTCTGAATTATTGCCGCTTAATCCATAATTTCGATAGCCTTGCTATTTGGGTTTAGACAATCGTGTTTCATGAAGAAATTAAAGATTGATTAAAAAAAAATTTCGGGTGAGAAAAAGGAAATTAACTAGGAAGAACGGAGAGAGAGAAGCTGAGGGAGAGAAAGAAAAATCTAGTGTATAGTCCGAAGAGAAGAGGAGCTGGAGAGTGAGAGTGAGCAGACCGAAGAGAAGAAGAGAAGAAGAGGAATGGCCGAGGAGAATGGCCGAAGAGGAATGGCCGAGGAGAATGGCCGAAGAGGGAATGGCCGAGGAGAATGGCAGAGAGGAAAAATCCGAGAATAGAGAGTGAAGAGAGGAATGGCCGAGGAGAATGGCCGAAGAGAAATGACTGAAGAGAAAATGGCCGAAGTGAGTGGCCGAGGAGAATGGCCGAAGAGAAAAATCCGAGGAGAGAACGGCCGAAGAGAAAAATCCGAAGAGGAGAATGGCCGAAGAGAAAAATCCGAGGAGAATGGCCGAGGAGAAAAATCCGAGGACAGAGAGTAAGAGAAAAATTCGAGGAGAGAATGGCCGAGGAGAAGTAGCCGAAGAGAATGGCCGAAGAGAAAAATCCGAGGAGAATGTCCGAAGAGAAACGACCGAGGAGAAGTAGCCGAAGAGAAATGACCGAAAAGAAAAATCCGAAGAAGAGAGTGAGTGAGTGGCTGAAGAGAAACGGCCGAAGAGAAATGGCCGAAGAGAAACGGCCGAAGAGAAAAATCCAAAGAGGGGAAAACCCAGGATAAGAAAAGGAAATTTGTAGCCGAGACTTAGTTTTTTCTTTAGTTATTTATTTTCATCATCTTTATCTGATTATATTACATTTTGCTCCCCTCAGATGCTTAATTGTTTAATTATGCCCTTCAATACTTTAATTTACTTCATTTAAGTCTTCATTTTATTTTAATTGGCCCCTAGAATTTGTAGTTTATTTCAATTACATCTAAGTTAATAGTATGTCTAGAAATTATAATTCTATATCCCTCATATTGCTGGGATTTTGCATTTTTGCCCCCAAACCTTGCTGGAATTTTATTTTTGTACCCCAAACCTTGCTGGAATTTTATTTTGTACCCCAATATTGCTGGACATTATATTTTGTCTTAGAATATTGCTGGAATTTTATTTTTGTACCCCAAACCTTGCTGGAATTTTATTTTGTACCCCAATATTGCTGGAAATTATATTTTGTCTTAGAATATTGCTGGAATTTTGCATTTTTGCCCCCAAACCTTGCTGGAATTTTATTTTTGTACCACAACATTGCTGGAAATTATATTTTGTCTTAGAATATTGCTGGAATTTTGCATTTTTGCCCCCAAACCTTGCTGGAATTTTATTTTGTACCCCTACATTGCTGGAAATTCTATTTTGCCTTAGAATACTTGCTGGAATTTCATTTTTATCCCTCCCAACATTGCTGGAATTCTATTTTGCCTTAGAATACTTGCTGGAATTTCATTTTTATCCCTCCCAACATTGCTGGAATTTTATTTTGCCTTAGAATACTTGCTGAAATTTTATTTTTTTGTCCCCCAAACTTGCTGAAATTTTTATTTAAGTCATTATACTTGCTGGAATTTTAGTTTAAGTCCCTATACTTGTTGAAATCTTAGTTTTAAGCCCTAGATACTTGTTGGAATTTTATTCTAAGTCCCTAATTTGTTCGAAATCGACATTTTATGCTCAAATTTTAAGTATTTCATATTTTATACTTTAAATAGTGGTACCTTGACATGTTTGTTGATTTTCTTAGCAATTTATACCGGGTTTACGAATGGGAGGTACCTCGATTACCCTTTTATTTCTCTTTATGTGCTCCTACGTGTTGCTACGTGTTTTTCTATATGTTTTTTTTATCTCCTTTTGCTTATAATTTTTATACATATGTGAGTGTTTATTTAGTTATGCCATGTTATTTATTAGAAATAAATTTTTGATTATTCAAAGAAATGTAATAGATAGGTAATATTCTATTGAGCAAAAAATTCTGTATTTAGATAGTTAATGTAGTAGATAGTGTATATCTAGTTAACAAAAATTAAATTTTTTGTATTTTAGATAGAAAGTGTAATAGATAGGTTAGATAGGATATCTTTTATTCTTTTTCTATTTTTAGATTGTAATTAGGTTATTCTCCGGTGTAATAGTTAGGGCTTTGTGTGCTATGTGCTTATGTGTTTTATTTGCTTTTCTTTAGGACTTTGCATCTAGAATATCATGCCTATGTGTTATGTGCTCCTATGTGCTATTATTTGCTTTTATGTGATTATTGCTTTAATACATGCTTTATTTAGTTACTTGCTTTAATTATATATGTGTATCGTCGTCACACTAGTCCAACGCTAGTTGTGATTAATTCCGGTTTCTTCGCTAGTCCAATGCTAGCGGAGAACTTATAGAAAATGGGCTAGTCCAATGCTAAGCCTTTAGGTCATTTTAGCCTTAGGATCATTTTTCGTGTGCATTTCATGACATTTCTCACACACATTTTATCTTTTTAGGCTTTTTCCATTTTCTATGAATTTTCATATATACTTTATAACTTATTACTTATTTTAACAACTATCTTAGTGCATAACATTTAGATTCCACTACACATAGAATTTTAGGTCATTTGTGTGATTTGACTAAGAAATAGTCATCTACTCACGTGGGAAGCGATGGCGTACATGTCGTTCCCCCCTCCGTGAGTAGAAACAGTTAGTCACGAGTCTATTAGTCCCCCGCACCCGTTATGTTGCATCCCACTTTTCTTTGTTCACTTACTATCTATACTATTATTTTTCTTTTCTTTTGCACTCCATTTCAGCATCTATACTCGTGACTCCGTCGAGGTCTACATTCGGGTTTCGCAATTAATGCGGTAATTCCGACTAAACCTCAATGGAATATTTTGTCCCTTAACGATATTCATTTTTAGGATTAGATTTGCATTCATATAGTTGCATCCAAATGCGATAAAATCTTAGGGTTATATTAGGAAAATTTAGACTAAACCTCGCAACTAGTTTCGGCTAGGTTGAAAGGGTGCCTTAGGCGCGAGCCTTTGCCTTCCCTTTCTTCAACTGTGACTCCCGAACCTTTTTCTCTTGTTTTTCAAAGACCTGGAGTCGTCTAAAAGGGTTTTCTTGTTTTTCCTTATTTTTTCCAAAAACCATTTCTTTAAATAAAGCATTTTGATTTTCTTACCTTTTATAAAATATTTTCGGGTGACTTGGTACACCAAAACTCAATACCAAGTGGCGACTCCTTTTTTACTAAAAAACCCTTTTTAGACTCTATTTTCGGGCCCAAAAATCGTCGCATTTTCAAAGTCCCATTTTAGGCCCTTTTTTCTTTTATTTTAAAAATAAAGTATTTGTTTGTCACATTTTATCGAATTATCTTTTACAAAGTCATTTTCTAAAAATTATTTTTACAAAAATTTACACGCTTCTTTTTCCAATAAACACAACCACATTTAACACTTCCTTTTCTTTTTTCCAAACATCTAACTCACCATTTATTTCCCTTTCGAAAAATGGGGCGCGACAATGGGTACATAGTAGAGTTCTTTAAAAAGAATTGGTAAGTAGTAGGAATAATGTGATGAAGGCAATCAAGTATTGTTTCTACAAGAATGTGATTCCAACACACTTGAATAGTACAATTATAACTCTAATACCAAAAGTGGCTGCCCTAACTGGTATGAATGTATATCAATCTATATCTTGCTGCAACATACTATACAAGATATATTTAAAGGTTTTGGATGAAGCTGGTAATAAGTGACGTGGCGTCTGAAAAACAAAGTGCATTCATAAAAGGAAGATCAATTTCTGATAATATCTTTTTAATGCATGAATTGGTTAGAAATTACCATAGAAAAGGAGGAAAAGCTAGGTGTATGATGAAAGTCGACATCATAAAAGCATATGATATAGTGAGATGGAACTTTCTTTTTGCAATGACGGAAAGTAGCATGAAATTTCGTGTGAAGTATATAAATTGGGTTAATAGTTGTGTGACTACAACAAAATTTTCAATAAATATGAATGGGGTACTAGTAGGATGTTTTCCAAATGAAAGGGAATTGTGACAAGGAAATCCAATATCCCCTTACTTGTTTATATTAGTGATGGAATGATACTCTCAATTGTTTGAAAAAAAGGTCAAAACAATGGGGTACAATTACCATTCGAAATGTAATGAAATGTAAATCTTACACATTTCTTTTGCAGATGAATTGTTTATCATGGCAGCAACACAAAAAGTCAATCCAAGTGGTGAAGAGCTGTTTAGAGGAATTCTACCAACTGGTAAGGCTGAAACCACGTTTAGAGAAGTATGAGATTTTCATGGCAAGAATATCAAAATAGGAAGCAAAGGAGCTAACTGCTTATATGGGAATGGCTTTGGGGAGCTTACCAGTGAAATAATTATGGATTCCCTTAACAATAACCAAGTTAACAATAGCAGGTTGTCAGTCGATCCTAGACAAAGTACTGGTTAGAATACAAAGTTGGGAAAATAAAAACTATTTTATGATGGTAGGTTGGAGTTAACCTTGTCAATTCTAACCAACATGTTTGTCTAATGGGGAAAGTACTAGTTAGAATACAAAGTTGGGCAAATAAAAACTATTTTATGATGGTAGGTTGGGTTCAGCCTTGTCAATTCTAACCAACATGTGTGTCTAATGGGGGAGCTTGTTTATCCTACCCAAAATGTTTGTGAAGATGTTGGAACAAACTTTAATTGGCTTTCTATGTGCAGGAGTTGAATTGAAACATAACCATGAAAAGGTTATTTGGGAGGAAGTATGTAAACCTATAAAGGAAGGAGGACTTGGAATAGTTAACTGGAGAACTTGGAATAAAGCACTAATTTTGAGACATATGTGGGACATATTTCACAAGAAGGATGTTTTATGGATAAGATGGATACACTGCTACCTATTAAAAGAAGAAAGCTTTCGAATGGTAAAAGGAAAACCAAATAGTTCATGGGATTGGAAGAAATTGCTGAAAGTCGGGGAGGGGGGGGGTGAGAAAGTGTGTATGGATAGTGGAAAGGGTAAGTGGAAAAACAAAATTCTAAAGTCATTCTCAAGCTTAGAGAATGCAAAAGTTGGCTCCATAATAACAAATAGTAAGTGAAAACAACCAAAAGGGAGGAAATTAAGAGGTGAAGTTGTGGATCTAATGAGTAAAACACCTCAACAATTTGTACCAAATATCATGCATTCAGATGTTGCAGTGTGGCTACCAAGTTCACCAAGGGTTTACACTCCAAAATTTGCAATGAAGCACCTGAGGTCTGCTCAAAATAAGTTTGACTGGTTAAAGTGATACGGGGAAAGAAATATGTGATAAAATTTACTTTTATATTATGACTTGCATGTAAAAGAAGACTTGCTATATAATCTGAGATCATGAGGGCTTTAGATCAATGGTGAGTGTGCTCTCTATTGGTTATATGAAGAGAAGTTAGAACATCTATTTTTTGACTGTCATTACTCAGGTTGGATCTAGGATTAGATAAAGAATAAATGCTTACTTTACATAGCTCAAACAGATTGGAGGAGTGAATTAACATGGTTTAACCATAATTTATATAGTAGAATTCCTTTGTTACAGCTGTTACAAGGTTAGGTCTTGCAACTACAATACATCATTTATGGAGTAGTAGAAATAAAGAGATTTTTCAACAAAAGTATTGTCCACTTGACCGAGTACATCAATAGATATCGAAAGTTATAAAGGGAGTAATAGTAGGATGGAGAGGAGTATAAAAAACCTAGCAAAACTATGACCTGTGTAGACAGTTTAATGTAACAGAAAAAAATTTTGAATAGATGTTGATGTAAATGATAAATCATGCCAAGTAAGGCGTGTAATTGTGACAGAGGTATGCCTTTGAAATAGTGTCAACTTCATTGCTAAATCTTAATAAAACTCAATAAGCTTATAAAAAATAATAAGATGCAGCTTTACAACCATGACTGATTGATGCTATTTGATTGATAACTTTTTGAAAAAATGGAGAACTAATAGCATTAATGGTAATGCATGCATCATAGAACCAAGGAGCAATAGTCATACTAGTATTTTGCCATTTTTCCTTACTGTGCAAATAAGCCTTAATAGTAGGTTGAGAACTATCACGTCCACCCTTAAAAAAAGCATGAATACCTCTAGGAGCAGTGGCTTTTCTCTTTCCTTTACCAAATGATACAACAACTTCATTAATTTAAATTATCTTTAGTCTAGGAGGAGGAACATCTTGCACTTCATCACCGTCAAATCGTGTGTCACTCGACACACAAGTATTTTCCACCTCAAAGTCTCCCCTCTTTTCTTTAGATTTCTTTTCACTCTCTTGCAAATATGCTAACATTGCAATCTTTAGTGCTGGATCAAACTTTGGACATGAACTAACACTACTTGAAACTCTTGCTAAATGTTGCTACTACTACAATGTTGTGTTATGTGTGACTAACATATTGGGAGCATCAATATCATATCCCAATTATATTTTTTAAACCTTTCCAGGTTCAATTAAAAAAAAACTATAATTTGCTTCTCCACAAAAGAAGTACTAATGTGGAGATGGACTCTAATCAAATGCAAGTGGCATACATGTAAAAATAAAAGATTGAAGATTCTCTCCTAGTTCAAATGGACATACTTTGAAAGAAACAACTGATGTGGTGGTAGGCTTAAGACATTAGATTATGGCCTTTTATTTTTCCACGAAAAAAAATTAGTTAATTTCTTATTCGAATTCAAAAGAGTTATGCATGATGTGACGTGTTCATGTGATTGTACATTAATGAATATTTCTTGAAGATTTTTCCTTTGCCTACCATTCATGGAGTTTTGTTAGTATTAATTAACTTTTGGATTTTCAATAATAGCAAACCAAGTTTGTTTATTTCATATTAAACAAATAAAAAAGGATAGATCAATGTGTGAAATTATGAGACAAATCACAAACCAGAATCAATAGACAACCATCAAGCCACCAATATCTACCTAAGAAGCATATTTAATTTTCATCTATAAAACACCCCAGCAACAATCACACTAGGGAATGAGTATTTAACAAAGCCACCAATAAAGCATGATGCAGCCACCACTGGATTTGTAAGAAAAGATTTTAAATTTGGCAAATAATAAAAAAAAGACGCTTTGGAAGAGGAAATGAGAAGTTGAAGACTAATGGTCGTAAGTTTTAGGATTTAGTTATAGTATATTAGGGTTAAAAAGTCTTTTTTGTAAATTTGACAAAACTAAAAAAACTACCGGTTCACAGTTCAAACTAGTTCAAGTGGTTCATACAATTCATACTATTTTCAATGGCTGTTTAGTTTAGTCAAAAGTCAGTGAATCAGATTGGAGTCTTGGCCAGTTTGAGGTCCAACAGGTTGAACCGGTCAGTCCTGTCGGGTTCTTAAAACATTGGATTTAATACATAATGGATGAGCGATAATAGTCCATTAGAGCTTAATCTTGGGAGTTGACTATAAATGAGAAAGATGCTATAGGGATAGGGAAAATCAATGTACTTAGCAAATATATTTAGATTCACAACTTACATATCCTTATGTTTTCATAATTTGAAAGATTACTTGACAAGGTTGATTGATAATTAGCTAAATTTAAGGGAAATTTAAATATATGAATATTCATAAGATTAAGGTTTAATCCCAAAATTCCCCTACTATAGTGTTGAATCAACAGCAAATTACTCTTCATTTAGGAAGCACACAAATTACCTCTACTTCAGTGACAAATTACTTCCTGATGTAAACTTCACATTTGAATTGAAGCCTTTACTCCTGAAATTTGGCTGCTAAAATTCGGAAGACAAATTTTCACTTATGATATTTTAACTATTACTGTTCTTATTGATTTACTATATAGAAAAAAATGGAGTTCCTATTCTAGGCTGGTGTTATTGTTGCACTCGTATATAAAAACCAAAATCATGACTCCAAAATAAATTTTATCTCAGCAAATGAACATATAATAAAAAAAACTAATAGATGATCTTGCAGGAAAATAATCCATACAGTTAAACAACTTATGCTACAAAAAAAAAAAAAGACTACTAAAAAAATGGTAAAGAGTGGCACGATTCAAATTAAGAGAAAAGAAAAGAATAAAGCAAGAAATGGCATCTAGTTTTATTAACTTTGACAACATTCACCACTTACATTTATTACTATTATTGATACATATATTTATTGATTATGGGACCTTCAAGTTGTATGATAACATAAAACAAGCAATAAAACTAGTAAAAAACTCAAAAAATAACCACTTAGAACCACATGATGAATGGATATGCCCATTGTGTAAAATCAAAAAACACAAATATAACTAACATGATTAAAAACCAAAATAAGCACCAAATTGTTCCATAAACAAAAAACTTAATTTCAAACACCTTAAACGAATTAACAAAAAATCTTCACAAAATCCTAAATTTTAGGTTTTGACATGAAAATCAGAAAATTGTCTAAGCAATGTGTATAAAAAAGGCACAAATGTCTTTTTTTCAATTCAAGGGGGTAATTTGCATGTTTCCTGAAAACAGGGGACAATTTGCTATTGATGTAGTATTACCAAGGGCATTTTTTTAATTTAGCCTAAGATTAAAATAAAATCAAATATAGAATCAAAAAAAGAAAGTAAACTATAAAGTTGTTCAACTAAGTGCCTTTGTGGATGTTCAAAAAGAAAAATAAAATAAGGTTGTCGGAATAAGTACACAATGGATGTAGTGGGTGTGTGTGTATACATACACGCGCGCGCAGAGGAGGAGGGGAAGGAGGAGCAGAGAGATATAGAGAGAGAGAGAGAGAGAGAGAGAGAGAGAGAGAGAGAGAGAGAGAGAGAGATAATCAATTGAAGATCAAGAGAGAGAAAAATCCATTAAGAAGAGAGAAAACATAAATCTTGATTAATCTGAAAAGAGGACTCAATATGTTATTGAGAATATATATGTTGACTTGTTAATGGTAATCATGTCATTTGAACATAAATTTCTCTAGAAAGAACATCGTGCCAAGAATGTTAATAATATGTACTATCTAAACATAGATATTTTCAAGTTTAATATAAGATATGCTAATTAAATAGTGAGATTTCTTCTAACACTAAATGATAACTATCAAAGGTTGTAAGTTTCTAATTTATTAATAAAATGATAAATTATTTTTTTGTACAACTAAATTTTTTAGTAAGCACGTGGTATTTAAGAGAGAATGACAATACACTTGTTAATTAATAAGTGATATCTCTTACCATTAATAAAATAATAGTCTCCAGTGTTATAACTTGGCTAAATGATTTATTTTTTCCTTTAAGGGTGTTGAATATACCAAGGAATGTGGACATACGATTAAAATTTTTAAATTACCATTCATCCTCTAAATTGAAAGTACTCACAAAAAGTTTTTCCCGTTTGCCAAAAAAAAAAAAAAAAAAAAGGAAAGAAAGCCAGTATAAGAAGAGATATTAAATTTCATTTACTTAGAAATTAGTGCTCCATGATCAATGGCTTCACAGAAGATGGGGTCACTGAACGACATCAATTTTGCATGGGATGATCAATCAATTTTGAAGCTTTTAAGTTCTAGATTTTGCATAAATCTTGTATTCAATGATACACTAAATGATCTTCAATGTTTTTAATTCACAGCATTAAGGAAATGACTAAGAAAATATTGCAAAAATATAAAGATGAGTCGACCATTAAAAGCGAAATAGCTCCACGTGTTGTGATGATGACTTAGGAATTCGTTTTACAACATAATTTATAGTTTTAAAGGCATAAAATTCATAAAAAAAATGAATATTTGTACAATTATATATAGCATTGGATATTTGTACAATTATGTATAGCATTGGTACATGCTCCTTTAGTCCACGGCTGATGTTAATGCCAGAGCAATTTATTTCTTGCCAGAGCAATTTAGTTCTAACAGACAAAATTGCCCTCCATAAATTATAACAATTATTTCAACTTATCCCTTCATGAAACCCACGATCTAATCCAGCCTTTTCTCTCTCCGTAGTATTCCATTGCAATCAACTTATCCCTTCCAGAATTCCACAAAGTAACAAACTCTAATTTGCCTTTTCTCTCTTCTTACAATTCCATTGTCTGTTGGGGTGTTCTCTCCTCCCCTCTGCCCACGCCCAATGAATTTTTGGAGAGCCTTATCCTCCTTGTTTAATGCTTTCTTCGGTATTATTACTTTATCCTTCTGCCTTTTTTGTTTTGTTTTCATAAATCTTTGTTTTTTCAAGAAACATGACATCTTAAAAACCCTTCTTTGTTTAATATCTAATACTTAAAATTGCTAAAATATCCTATAAGGTAATAAAACTAAAGTAAAATTTTATTGGTATAACTTTCTTTTCATTTGATAAGTTGATTGTGGTTTGAAATTCGTATCGATTGATTTGGATTACTAGTTTTTAAAAAAAAAAAATCTGGGAGGAACTTGTGGAATTGAACCAGGTAGTTGAAAGAGGTGGAGAGAATTGTTTATTTTCTGCACTGTCAATGAATTATGAAAAGGAAAGGTGAGTGGAAAGAAAAAAGGATAGGGAAATAGATAGGAGGTGTAGCTAGTGAGCAAGTCACCTGAAGAGAAAAGTAGGGAGGAAGCAAAGAGGCGGAGGGGGCGTGGCTTTGTGGGAGAGGGAGGAGAGAGAGAGAGGGGAAAGGTCAAAAAATTAATCGGATTGGGTATTTAAACATGAAGGACGATTTTGTCATTCGAAAAAAATTGCTCTGGCTAGATATAATTTGCTCTGGTAATAACATCAACCGTAGTCCACAAGCCAAAAAATATTTAAGGACGACATAAAATTGAATCTGGTACCATGAAGAGGAAGAATCATTTGCAATTAAATGCTAATTAAACTGTAGAAACTAAATGCTAACTTGTCTTATTATACTGGCATATTTTTTTAAAAAACACGTGCCTTTTTTAGGAGAGAATGCCAAGAAGTTGTCAATTTAAATGGTATCTTTTTATAACGTAAATCAAGTTATATCTTTAACACTCATCAAATAAAACGAAAAAGTTGAGATTTTGCACGGATTAGAAGAAAGTCGCAGGGCATATTTCCTTGTCATACGAACATTGGATAACGAAGAGAAAGAAGCATAGGAAATGATGGAAATAATGGGCTCAGTGGATTGGGGATGATAGTGCCATGGTGTTCACAAATGGGGGTACTTTGGCACAATTCCATAGGGTGTTTCATCACATGTTGTTGTTGGAATTCAACGTTGGAGAGTCTCGTTGCTGGTGTGCGAATTGTGAATTGTCCACATTTTTCTGATCAGGTGACAAATGCAAAGTTAATTGAGGAAGTTTGGGCCATTGGGATGAGGGCAAACGGTAATGAAGAAGGGGTGGTGGCGAGAGAATAGATCAAGAGGTGTGTGGATGTTTTGATTGGAGGGGGAGAGAGAGGGGAAGATATTAGAAGGAATGCCGCTAAATGGAGAGGCTTGGCTTTGGAGGCCATGAAGGAAAATGGATCTTCACACAACAATCTCAAAATGTTTTTGGAGAGTTTAGACAATTAGAAAATTATTAGAACCTTTTCAAGAAAAAAAATTTTAGAGTCTAACGTGGAGCAGCCATCTACCAAGGAAATCGTTGTTTTTGCTAGGTCGTTTGTTGAGGTCTTCACTTCTAATGTGACTGGCATATTTGCGGTACTGCCCTTCATTTTTGTAAACTTCTCATCCATTAATAAAATCTTTTATTGTTTTGCGTCGAAAATAGAAAGAACCAAAGTGCAGGAGACCAATCCAGCCCACGGTTCAAAGTCGCGGTCGCGGTGTGTATCGTTCCATATTGATATCAACATATCGGTTGCGGTATCGGTGAGACGTATATTTTAAATTTTTTTTATTTTAAAAATTATAAATAATCATTTAAAATATAAGAAATATGCTAAACAAAAAAATTAATAAAGAAAATCTCTAAATGTAATATTTTTACCTATATAAAAAACTCATTAATTAAAACTGAACAAAAATATAAAATAGCACAAAAAACTAACAAAAATGCAAAATAGCACCAACAATTATTAACCAAATTAAAAACAAACATGCAAAGTGATATGAACCAAGGAGCACCTCCACATGAAGGACTTAAATCAACGGTGTGCATGGCTTGGATGAGTCAACATGGCTACTCGTGTAGGGACTTTCACGAGTTATAGTTTTTTTACAAGCTTGAAGTTCACATTGATCATGCTTGTACCTTGGGCCAAGGGATAAAGTATTGGTTGTCGATCAAGTCAACATACAAAGATGGCCCAATTGAAGATATTAAGCTATCCAAAACAATCTTATAAGGAGCTGGTTACTTGAATTTGTTTGGAGGGCCCTTGAAGTTGCTAAATAAAGGCCCAATGGAGCTTAGGAAGGGACGTCCAGCCCATGAACTGATTTTGGACGAATTTTTATGTTTGTTTTATTAGTTTCCTAAGTCTTTACAAGTTCTAACTTTTAGTTAGTTGGCCAATTGTGATAGGTTACAACTAGTTTTAGCAGTTTACTTCATTTTAAGCTTCTAGACTTTTCTGTGTAAGCCTATAAATAGGCATGTTACTGTTCATCCAAATTATGATGATGATTATTGATAATTTTCAGTACTTTGAGTGTTTTTCTCGTGATGAGATTTTCTTAGTTCTTTGGTGATTAAGAACTACCCTTGTTCTTAACGAAGGGAATTTTGTTAAGTTCAAGTTTTTGCTTAGAGTTTATTCAATCAGTTTGTTGTTAGTCTTTTAGATTTGTCTACTTAGGAATCTACACCACAAGTTGATTAGGGGTCTAGAGTGAATTCTAAAAGGAGAACCTTCAACAAAGTTGGATAGAATCAAAGCAACCAATTCGTGATTCTTGGAGTCTTTGAATGAGGTTTTAAAGGGGTCAAGCATTCGAGTTGTTTAACTTAGAATTTTCAAAACTTTCTTAGCATTCACTACTTCCTCGCGTATCACAAAGTAACACCAAAATAAAATACAAATCAAACTAAGACTAAGCAAACATATAAAACAAAAAAAGCATAAATCAAATTAAAAACATAAACAACAATAACATAAAAAAAATTGAGTTAAATTACAAACAAATTAATAGTAAAACTCATTAATCAAATTACAAATAAAAATAACTTTAAAACCAATTAATCAAACTAAAAGCTAAAAAAATAAACTAAAGTATAAATCAAATAAACTAAAACCCACCCCAATTTCCGTCTATTTTTTTAAAACATACAAAACCATAAAATCATAACAAGAAAAAACAAAAACAAACCCACCCAATTCGTTTATTCTTCAACATTAAAACTCCCCCTCCCCAAACGATTTCTCCAAGAAAACCTCTCTAGAGTAAAAAAATCCCAAATCAAAATCTGCTCATATAAAACCTAAAATCCATCACAAATCTTCCCTAAATCCAACTGCATTCAAGCACAAATCAAATTTATTATGTATTAGTTAAGTAAAATGACTGAGAAATCAAGATTTCATCTGAGCCTAGCGGAAAAGATTGGCGGTGGCGATAGTGTAACATTGTGGGGTTGCTGACATAATTGTCGGTGTCCACGGTTGGGTTTTGCTTGGCTCGATAAGTAGGCTGCTATGGTGGTTGTGGTTGGCCTTAGTGGCTGGAAGGTGACAGTTTGGAGGTTGAGGAGGAGTGTTGCCACTGGTGGTGGTGTTATTGTGGGTACTTTGGTGGTTGTGGAGGCCTTGTATGCGTGCAACTGTGTGAATTTTTAGGGCTGGTTATTGATAGTAAGCTTTCTGGCTATGGGTTTTGATTGGCCGTTTGTTGCTTTTGCGGTTGATGGTCGTGTTTTTTTTGTCCGAGTCTGAGTTGACTTGGACGAGTCAGTCACGAATTGGCCGAATCTATTCGACTCGGAGGCAACTTGGTCCGAGTCGACCGAGTCCATGCGAGATCTCGACAAGTCTCCCATCTCCGAGTAGAATCAGAATGGTTTCGGATTATAAACCTCCGTTCTGGTGGCGACTCGGCCCAGTCATCTCCGACTCGGCCGAGTCTTTGAACCATGATCCAGCCTCTCAAGTATCGATGAACACAAATGCGGAGTTTCTAATTGATATGATTCCAGAAATTAGCGAACATTTTTTTTTTGGGTTTCGAATTTAGTGTCTAGTTTAACTCACTACGGGTTTTAAGCACCAGAGATATAAAATTATTATTTATTTAATTAGCGAAAAAATATATTGGGCCTATTGCATTAGTTATTGAAAAATTAAAAAAAAAAAGTAGAAAACATGTGAGTCTACATCTAACTAATTTATAAAATATTTTGAGGCAGATTATATTTTATAATTTAAAATTGGACATTTGACTTGGAATGGAGGAGTATAATCCAATTTTGATCATTTAAGAAGTGGAAATTTGATAAATTTTCATACTATCCACTGATTTTTGTCAATAGATCCCCTTAAAATCAATGAAATGGATTGCTCAGTGGGATAATTGATCCCTACTCTATTTAGCAGGCTATTTCCTGTGCAGAATCAACAACCCCAATATTTTAAAAAAAAAAGTGGAAAGAATTTAGCAAGCAGGATTTCTGATCAAACTTTTTCTTCGTTTTTTTTTTTGTCATTTTTCCTTATTGATTGTGCTGTTGGTTTCCACTGGTCTATAAGAGATTGACGAACCGAGGAAAGGTGGTGCTGATGCAGCCTGTGTTAGGAAGTTATGCAATGAATAGAGTATAGTTGGCAGAGTAGCCCCTTTATGGAGAGGAAAGTAGAAAGCATTTGGTTGGATGTATATTCTAACAACCATATCCAACGAAATTTTGAGCATTAATCAAATTATAGAATCTATAATTAGATCAGCAAATCCTGAGAGCTAACGATGTAATTATCAAGATACGTGAATTGAAGCTAAAATTGACTATCATGTTGTTTTCTTAGTTCAATATTTTTCTTCTATTGCTTTTATTATTGAGCATGATGATTTGGATTTACTCCCTGATTTTGCTTTTCTCTAGTTACGACAATATCTAACCAAGAAAAAGTCTTCGACGTATCAAAGGGCGAGATGAGACAGTAGCCCCCACAAATCTCCAAAAAATATTTAGGTGGGTCGAATTCATAGATTCTACTCGTGGACCTAACGGTTGAGATTAAGCCACAAGGATTTAGAAGCCTCCTGAATCCTTGTGGCTTAATCTCAGCAATTGGGTCCACGGGTCTATGAACTTTTGAGTCCACTTAAATATTTTCCCAAATACGTCTCCCCCCTCAAAAAAAAAAAAAAAAAAAAAAGAATATGTACCCACGATGGCTATTCACACTTGTCAATGCAGAAAAAATAAATATGCTTCAGTGATAACCTCATGTTCATGATTGTTGTTCACCTTAGTCAAATCAAATTCAGTGTCAATCATTTACTCACGATGAACTATTTACCTTCGTCAAATGCAGGAAAAGTAAATACATATGTTGTAGTGACAACCTTGTGCTCATGACATTTTTACACATTTGTGGATATAATTCAGTGACAGTCATGTGCTCACGATGACTATACATCTTTGTTGATGCAAGAAAATATAGCCATACTTCAGTGACGACCTTGTGCTTTCAAAGGTTGTGCATCTTTGTCCATGCTGTTCAGTGATAGTCATTCGCTTGGATGGTTATACACCTTTGTATCACTACAAGAAAATTGACTTTTTGTGACAACTCAAAGATATTATAGAAGCCCAAAAAGTCATCACTATAAGATACAATGACAACTTTTTCTGCTATTACAAGATTGTCACAAATTCTATGTTACTAAAGGCTCATTGTGATAACCTTAAAAATGTCGCCACAGAAGCATAGTCATCAGTGATGAGCAAAAGTCGTCACAAATTGTCATCATAGAAACATAGTCATCAGTGACGAGCAAAGTCATCACAAATTGTGATACGCGAACGGATCGTGAATGCCAAGACCGCTTGATGAATCCAAGTTGAAAAGCTTCGAACCTTCCTTCAACGAAGAAACACGACCCTAAGGCTCTAAATTAGGACCAATTTGAGCGAGTTCAATATGCCTAACTATTGCTCTAAGGACTTGATCAAACGTGGAAGAAATAATTCTAAGCGGATTATGTAGTTGCCACAAGCAAAAGGCTTGATAAGACAAGATTCAGTTCTAAATCCAAGAACTAAGAGAACACTCAAGTAGAGCACTCAAAACACACGAAAATATGCTGAAAAAAATATCAATCTCCCCCATTGAAAATTCATTTGAGCCTTTTTATAAAGCTTACACGTCAAAGCCTAAAATGCTAATAATGGCAACTAAGTGAACTTCCAAACTAACAAGAGTCCTACTTGGAAGTCTCAACTTAAAGCAACATGTAAATATAGAAACAAACTAATAACAACTAAACTAAGTAAACTAAATATCTTGGATAGCTTGGTGGCATAAAACAAATCTTCAAAACCTCCAAAGTTATGCCACAAACCCTCCAAGTACGCCTCATAGCCTTCTAATGCCCTAGCTCACTTCTTGGCCCAACTCACAAGCTTGCATGGGCATAACTTCATCTTCAATGACCCAAAGAAGAGTGATCATCCTTGGTGGCGTCTTTGATGGCATGTGTGGTGTTTGAGCTTGACCAAATTCCTCCAAGATCAACCCTTGCAATGCTTCCTTCATTCTTCTTGTCCTTGAACGCCTCATAGGACCATCAATCCCTTGCAATGGATCCTTGGAGTAGCTCGAGCTTTCCCTAGTGGCGTGTCCTTCATCTTGATCTCCATCATTCCCTCCTTCCTCGAAAGGATTCGCCCTCGAATCACCTACATCATAAAGAGATAAATCAGCAACATTAAAAGTGGCACTTATTCCTCCATACTCACTTGGTAAGTTGATTTTGTAGGCATTGTCTCCAATCCTCTCCAAGACTTGGAATGGTCCATCGCCTCTTGGGTTAAGCTCAGACTTCCTTTGAAAAGGAAATCTTTCCTTCCTCATGTGCAACCAAACCCAATCACCGGGTTCAAAGATCACACGAACACGTCCCTTGTTTGCAACCCTCGCATAGTGCTCATTCTTCCTTTCAATGTTAGCTCTCACATTGGCACGTAATTCCCTAACAAATTCAGCTTTCTTTTTGCCATCAAAATCTGCACGTTCACTTGAAGGTAAAGGCAAAATATCCAAAGGAGTTAGAGGATTAAAGTCATAAACAATCTCAAAAGGTGACATAGAAGTAGTAGAATGAGTAACACGATTATAAGCAAACTCTATGTATGGCAAACACTTTTCCCAATTCTTTAGGTTACGTTGTATGATTGCACGTAACAAAGTAGTGAGTGTCCTATTGACCACCTCAGTTTGGCGATCAGTTTGTGGAAGTGCAATAGTAGAAAATAGAAATTTAGTCCCTAATTTATTCCATAAAGTGTACCAAAAGTGACTAAGAAACTTAACATCACGATCACTCACAATAGTTTGTGGCATGCCAAGCAAACGTACAATTTGCTTAAAGAATAAATCAGCAATATGTGTAGCATCATTGGTTTTAGCACATGCAATAAAGTGAGCCATCTTACTAAACCTATCAACTACAAAAAATATGCTATCTTTACCACTAGATGATCTAGGTAAACCTAAAACAAAATCCATAGAAATATCTAGCCAAGGTTGAGTAGGGACGGGCAAAGGAGTATACAAACCATGGGGTTTCACCTTAGACTTTGCTTGCCTACATGCAATGCACTTGTCACCAATGTCTTGAACATCTTTTTGCATGCAAGGACAATAAAAATGCTCATTCAAAATATTCAAAGTCTTCACAATACCAAAATGTCCCATTATACCCTCACCATGTGTTTCCCTAACAAGTAATTCACGAATAGAGCTTATAGGAACACACAATTTATCACCCTTAAAAAGAAATCCATCATGCACAAAATAATCAGCAATGTTACGCCTCCCATCTTGGATTTTATGCCATACCTCACCAAAATCATCATCAATGGCGTAAAGCTCTTTTAACAACTCAAACTCAAGCAATTTGGCATGTAAAGTGGTAAGAAGAGTGTACCTTCTTGACAATGCATCTGCAACTATGTTCTCCTTACCTTGCTTGTATTTGATGATGTAAGGAAAAGACTCAATGAAGTCAAGCCATTTAGCATGTCTTTTGTTCAACTTACCTTGAGACTTCAAGAACTTTAAGCTTTCATGATCCGTGTGCACAACAAATTCCCTAGGCAACAAGTAATGTTGCCAAGTTTGCAAAGTTCTCACCAATGCATAGAGTTCTTTGTCATAAGTTGGATAGTTGAGGGTGGCACCATTCAGCTTCTCACTAAAATATGCTATTGGCTTTCCTTCTTGCATAAGCACGGCCCCAATTCCAACTCTAGAAGCATCACACTCTACCTCAAAAACCTTGTCAAAATCAGGTAAACTTAACAAAGGAGCATTAGTTAGTTTTTCCTTTAACAAAGCAAAAGCATCTTCATGTTTAGTTTCCCATTTAAAAACAGTATTTTTCTTAACAAGTTCATTGAGAGGTGCAGCAATAGTGAAAAAATTACGTACAAACCTCCTATAAAAACTTGCAAGTCCATGGTGTAGACACCAAATTTTGACACACCATTTACTTTCCAAGCATTGGAGAGGTGTTTTTATTTTCGGGGTCAAATTTTAATTTTTCAATAATTTTGGGGGGACAAAATGGTAATTTTTATCTGTAAATATTTTTTTATCAGTTCTGGGGGTTTTAAATTCACATTTTTACTTTCATACATATTTTTTAATTTTCTGTGATTTTTTCAGATTTAATTGGTATTTTTTTATATTTTACCAGCACAAGGGCAAAATGGTAATTTCGACTCGCAAAGACCATTTTAGCTCATTTCAGGTCTTAAATTTATTTTTCTAGTTCTTTAAGTATGTTTCTAAATTTACTTGATTTTTTAGGAGACGATCACTATTTTTTGCTATATATACTGCATTCAAGGGTAAAATCGTCATTTGCAGTTTAAATTCATTTTTTGTCAAATTTTGAGTTGTAAATGCTTTTTCTAGTATTTTAAGCCTATTTGTAATTTTTAGTAATTTTTTGAGGAAAATAGCTATTTTCTGTATATTTTCGTTATCTAAGGGTAAAATTGTCATTTTACATTCTAAATTCATTTTTCACCAATTTTTGGGTCCCAAATTCGTTTTTAGGTTTTTAAGTATGTTTTAAAGTTTTTTCTAACTTTTTTTAGGGTGAATTTGTAACACCCTAGAAATTCATACAAAATCATTTAATTCATGCTATGTTCATTAGTAGAAGAAAAAAAAATGTGAGAAAGAAAAGGAAAAGGCAAATCAAAGTGCATTTAATAAGGGAATTTATTTTATATAAAGTTTAGTGATAATCTTTGATTTATTAGTTGGAAGATTTCTTAAGTTAATTAGGTTAACTAAATAAGATTCTTTCATTATTAAGTGGTACACCTAAGTACCAAATTTGGATTAATTTCATTGGACCATTAGTTATAATAGTGTTTAACTTTAACTAACTAACTCTACCATTTTCAAGACTCTTGACTAAGTGAGCTTTAGTTCAAAATTTTGACCCAAAAATTTCACTAATTTCCCTTGCTTTCCCTCTCTCCTTGGCCGGCCCTTCTCTCTCCTTTTCTTCTCTCTTTTTGCTTTAAAATTTGTGCTATAAGCTTACTAATTTCTAGGTGATAAGAGATTAAAATTTTTCACTAATCATATTTAACCAACTTAACAACTAATACCTTAAAAGCATAAACCCTAGCTTGACTCTTGTTATGCTTTGATTTTCTTTTCCCCACTTTTCTCTCTATTTCTTTTCCATTTTCTTGGCCTATTTCACTCTCTTTTTCTCTCTCTTTTGGCCGGCCACCCTACTCTCTCATTTCCTCTCATTTTGCTCTCAACTTCTTGAAGCTTTCTCTCCAAATTTTGGGCAATTCCACCATAGAAAGTGAGCTTTTCTTCTTCCTAAGCAAAGTTCTAAGCTTGTATAAGGTATCTTCTATGAACTTTTGTTATTAATTTCAAGTTTTATTTAGCCTTTTGTACAAGTTTAATACTAGGTTCTTATTATTACAACTTGAAGATTTAAGTTAGGAATGAAGTTTCACTTGTTAGATTGAGTGTTTTCTTGGTTAGATAAACTAGTAGATAATATTTAAACCTTGAAATAACATATATTATGTGTTGAAAGGTTAAAGAACTTGGGCTTGAAATCTTGAATTTGAATGAAATTTTGTATGAAATTGAGTTTGATTTAAACATGGAAGCTATAGAACTTGTTGGAAATTGGTTTGGTTGGTTGATTTCTGGCAGGTAAAATTTTGGATTAGTCCGATTTTAAGGGGAGATGCTGCCGAAATTTCGGTAGAAATAAAGAAGGAAAAATGGTAGATGAAATTTCTAACCTAGAATATGTTAAATTTAGAGAGTTTAGTGTGCAGAAATTTTTAGAAAATAATTTATTAATCACTTGAATTTTTCTAGGACAAGAAAACCCTAAAATCAAAACCCTAAACCTTAGGGTAAAACCCTAGACTCTAAAACCCTAGAAATGAAACCCTAGAAATGATTGGGTTATTTCTTGAATTTTCTTGCTAATTTACTTAGGGTTTTCATTAGATTATTTCTTTTAAATTCCAGGATCCGAAAGTGAATCTCGACCATTTTACGAAATATTTTCTTAAGCATTTCAGGTGAGTGTTTCCTTGTGTATTCTTGATGCATGTTTAAATGTTAAATTTTATTTGCACTTGATAGTCATGAGTTGTTACAATGTACTATATGAAGGGAAGGTGTGTACTTTATCACATTCATCCCGTAGTTTGTTACATGCACAATTTCTATCAAATGTGAATATAATTGTTTGTAAACTTTCAACTAAATTAAGCCTGTGGGCTAGACTTCCGTGGATGTACTACGGTTAGTCAAGCCGGTAGTGCAAAGGAGGACATAAGGTGCTGGGTGTTTTAGGGCGTGTTGTTCTTTCCCTTGAGTTGTGAATCCTCAAAGAAGTCAACTCTGGATTGAACAAATTATTTTTCCCTCCAGGGTTGAGATCTCACCCTGGTGAGGCAGTTGTTGAGGAGGTAAAGGTGCATGGGTGGTTACGGGCACTATTATCTTGTATTTACCTGATCATTGGCAAGGACCTGGCCTTCTTTATTGGTCTGAACATTATGGCCATATGATTATGTACTTGATACTCTCGTGGTTGAGCTTGCTCCTATGGTTGAGATGTATCCGCCCTTGTTTAATTCATTGTTTACTTAACTGGTTCTTATATTGTTTTATGATGCATGTTATTTGACTAATTATTTTCTGATTGTTTGCCTCTATGTTTGCATGTGTAGGAACCTCACTGGGCTATTATAGCTCACCCTCTTTTATTTGTTTTCCTTAAACAAGCTCCTATCTCTAAAGCCGGTGGTGAGGACTCAAGGGTAGATCTTGATAGGATTTCGATAAAAGAATGTTTGAGATATTACTGTATTAGTAGACATATATGATGTAAACTACTTAACCAGTACTTTCACTTTTAATTTTAAATATCATATGAACATATTTACGAGTTATCTATTGAATGACAATTGTTTACGGATTTTAGTGCGTGCTTGACTCGAGTCCTGGCAAGAGCCAGGCAGGCAGTCCGCTAAGCCCTTTGGTGCGCCTCTGGGTAGGGTGAGGCTGTCACTGAATTTCTATTAACAAATTTGTTATTTACATTTTTCTTAATTTTTTTATTTTTGTAAGAGAAAAATAGATTTTTAAAGATAAAGTTGTAATTTTGGTAGTCAAGGGTGTTTTGGTCTTTTAGCCATTTCTTGGAGGTTAAGACTTGTGCACTATAAATACCTCCACTTGGAGATTTTAAAGGGGAGAAAATAAAAGAGTCTAGGGAGAGTTTTTAGTTTTTTTTTTTAATTTTTTAGTTTTTTAGTTTTTTCATTTCACCAAGAACACCAAGAATACACACTTCTTTTTACACACATCTTCAAGTTTTCACACACCACACCAAGAACACACACCACACATCTTCAAATTTTCACACACCACACCAAGAACACACACCACACATCTTCAAATTTTCACACACACACTCACTCTCTCACACACACTACACACACTAACACTCTCTCACACGCAGTACACACACCTCACTTCACAAACACACCTCACTTCACAAACACACACACTCACGGTCACACATTCAAACACACACTAACATACGTTCTTAAACACTCACTCTCTCTCACACACACTACACACATATTCACCTTTCTTTCTCACACACTACACACAGTCACTCTCTCTCACACACATTTACACACACAGCCAGGCACATAAACACACACTGCACATACCAATTTACACACACTGTAGCATACACAGTTTCACACAAATGACTCATCAAGCACACGCTACTCACGCACAAATTCACACACACTAATATACAACACATACACAGTCACACATACATTCACAGATAACATACAGGCACACTCTGTAACACCCTAGAAATTCATGCAAAACTATTTATTTCGCATTATGTCCATTAGTAAAGAAAAAAAAAAAAGAGGGCCGAAAATTAGTTGAAAATAAATAAGGAAATGATTTCTATTTTTAGGTAGCATGTTGTACCAATTCCTTTAGAAGTTGTACCTTATAAGTCTTGCAAGATTAATGGGAGGATAAATGTTAAAAATCGCTTCTAATTAAGCCTAGCCAAGTGGAGTCTAAAGTTGCAAGAAAGTCAAGATCTACACTTGGTTTTGTCTTGCTTTGATTGGTGAAAGTTTTTCCATTTCTTTCTCCAATTCTTTTCTTCTTTACTTAGCCATTTTTCTCTCTTTTTCCTTTAACCTTGGCTGGCTTCTTCATTCTCTCTTTTCTTCTCATTTGCTTTCATTTTCTTGGAGCTTTTCTCCTCCATTTGATCACATTTCATCCATTGAAAGTGAGTTAATCTTCCTCCTAAGCAAAGATCTTACCTTTTTTTTTTTTTTGGCAAAAACCCCGTACACGGGGAGGGACGCCACCCCTAAATTTTATTAATATTAAAATAAAAAGAGGGGGACATAAACCTTACCTCAGAAAGTACACGAATCAAAAATAAACAATAAGGAAAAACTCTAAGTCAACGATAATGAAATGAGGAGTACTTACTCCCTTACATGAAAATGTTGTACATAAAAGGAAACCTTAGTGGAATCGAAAAGAGGGAAAACCTAACAAATCTAGTCTTAAGGCACCACGAGCTTCCTTGGGAAGATATGAGAAGTTCCTATACACATTATTATTCTGGCACTTTAATCCCTCATTAGACAAAACATCTGCTGGTTGATTCATTTCTCTGTAGCAATGCGTAATAGAAGTAAAATGCAATTGGAATTTCTTTATTTCCTCAAATCATTGACGCAACATCCATGGACAAGAAATCACACCAGTCAATATATGTACCAAAGGAAGAGAGTCCGATTCTAATTGAAATGTTTCAAACCCATTGTCAAGACACAATCGAATACCATGGAGCACAGCCTTCATTTCAGCTTCTAAACTGGATCCAAAACCAAAATAGCAAGAGAAGCCAATCAAAAATTTACCTTTCCCATCTCTTAATAGTCCACCTCCACCACATTCTCCTGGGTTCCCCTTAGAGCACCCATCTGTATTGAGTTTTAATCCATGCTTCGAAGGCACCCATTTAACTAAAGAAATCTTCACTTTTCTCTTTTGAGATTCAATAAAATTATAAATCTCTACCCAGCTGGAATGTGCTATAAAAATATTATATTTCCCTTGGAGCACCACCCTTATATCACCCAAAATATTAAACACTACATGTTCCCAAGTCCAAGTCTCACCTGCAAAAATATAAGCATTCCTTGCCTTCCACAAATGCCAAAGTATGAGAATTGGAATAATTTGAAAGATCACCTTAGAAACTCCATTTTTATAAGGAGCAAACCACCAGTTCATAATCCTCATACGGACTTGATTATGTTTTGGATTTAAACCCATTGGCCCCCCAAATATACTCCCACACCTTTGTTGGAATATGTCCCACACAAAAAATATGCTCCATTGACTCAACAGACGGGGGAATACAACAATAACAAATAGAAGGACCACAAAAACCCATATTTTGTAACACATCTGCCGTGGGAATTCTTCGACTTAAAAGTCTAAGCATGAAAAAGGACATTTTAATCGGAATATAAGAATCCCAAATTTTAGCATAAATAAAAGCCGAAACTTTACAATCTCTCACACATTCAAAGGCAGATTTCATTGAGAACTCACCTGACGCGGTTAATGCCCAAACCATTGTCAGCTGAACCTTCATCATTGGGCGAAGAAGACAATAAACCATCCTTTTTTAGCCAGCAAATATTGTCTTCAGCTAAGTCACGCCCCTCCAACATCCTCTTCCATGCAATCGAATCCAATCTATGTCTGTGTATTTGAGATGGGTGCATGTTTCTACAGTACTTTGCTGCCATAAAATTAGCCCAAAGCGAATTTTGACTTCTAAACTGCCACCATAGTTTCATCGAGAAAGCCTTATAAATGTCTTCCAGAGATCGTATACCCGCACCCCCCTCCATAGTCGGAGCACATAAAGTCTTCCATCCAACCCAATGATATTTAGCCTTGTCATCTTCCTTACCCCACAAAAATTGAGAAAAGATCCGTTCCAGTTGAATAAAAATACTTTTTGGTGGATTAGCTGCAGCAAGTATATGTATCGGAATCGAAGACAACACATGCTTTATAAGCATCACTCTCCCGCCCAAAGACAAGTATCTATTCTGCCAAGCTAAGATCTTTTTCATCACAGCAACCCCAAGATCAGCAAAATATGTTGTCTTACATTTCCCAATGAATAGAGGGTAGCCCAAGTAACGCACCGGAAAAGATTTTTCTGAGAATCCTGTGACTTGCTTTATAATTCCCCTTCTTACCCTTGAGAGTTTTGGATGACATAAAAAATCACTCTTGGCAATGTTGACTTTCTGCCCTGAACATCTTTCATATTGAAACAAAATCTCCATAATCATGCTCAAAGCTCTCTTAGACGCCCCTGAAAAAATAATGACATCATCAGCAAATGCCAGGTGAGAAATAACAGGACAACCTGTTGGGACATTAAATGGGATGAAGCGTGGCAACTGAGATAAATGATTTAGCGCCCTTGACAAGCCTTCAGCAAGCTATAATGAACAAGGCTGGGGATATTGGGTCACCTTGTCGAAGTCCTCTAGAAGACCTGAAAAAACCTGTAGGCGCACCATTAATAATAATAGAAAACCAGCAATTAGAAATACACCTCCAAATCATGTCAATCCACCTCTCACCAAACCCAAAAGTCCGAAGAATATTAATCAAATATAGCCAAGACACTCTATCATATGCCTTAGCCATATCTAATTTTAGCACTACATTACCACCCCAATTTTTTTTTGCTATTCCAGTAACCATCTCTTGAGCCAACATGAAATTTTCAGTCATCAACCTGCCCTTCACAAAACCACTTTGTTGACTCGAGATAATCCGGGGAAGAACCTTAGCAAGTCTATTAGCCAATAACTTTGTGATAATTTTATTAACAAAAGTGCACAAACTTATTGGTCTAAACTGAGAGAAATCTTGAGGGTTATCAATTTTTGGAATCAATACCACAAGGGTAGAAGTAAAACCTCTAGGGAATCACTTCCCCACAAAAGAAGCTCATTACAGCCTTATATACATCCTCAGATACTAACTCCCAGGCTGTGGTAAAGAATTTTCCAGTGAAGCCATCCGGTCCAGCTGCACTCTCTCCATCCATAGAGAAAACTGTCTCCCGAATCTCCTCCATAGTAGGATACCTCTCAAGCATTTGGTTATCCTCTTCCAAGATTAGTCTCGGAATCAGGTCTAAGTCACCAACATCTTGATCTTCATCCTGGGTAAACAAGGAAGAGAAATAATCACAAGCTACCCTTCCAATTCTATCCTCATCATCTTCCCAATCACCAGACTGATTTTTAATACGGTGAATAGTATTCTTCTTTTTTCTTTCAGCCACAATGGAATGGAAAAATTTAGTATTGCGGTCTCCTTCTTTCCACCACTTTACACGAGCTTTTTGTCTCCAGAAGTTCTCCTCCACACAAAGAGCTCGATTCAATTCTGAACTCACTAACTGTAATTCTTGGAGAGCTTCATCTGATTGTTGAGCATCAAACACAGCTTGTAGATGCACAGCCTTGTTCTCCTAATCTCTTTACATTTGCAAAGATATCTCCAAAGTTTTGTTTAGACCACATCCGAAGAGCATTTTTCACCTCCTTTAACTTTAGAGCTAAAACCTTCAATGGAGTTCCCTGTGTGAGATTTGCTCCAAACTTGTGCTACCAAGTTCATGAAATCTGAATGAGAAGTCCAGAAGTTTAAGAAGCGAAAAGGCTTCGGTTTATTGTCCAATATAGTTCTACCACTCATCAATATTGGAGCATGATCAGATGGTCTTCTCGAAAGATGCTGCACCGACAACTCTAACTCAAGCTCACCAAATTCCTTGTTGATTAGGACCCTATCCAATCTTTTCCATACTCTTGCGTTCCCTTGTCTATTGTTACACCAAGTATAATCAGAACCAGAATAACCTGCATCAAAGACTTGAACATCTTGCAAAAATGTTAAAAAGTCAGTAGCTTCAGAGATGTTAAAAGGTCTACCTCCACGTTTCTCAGAAGCTTGAACCACCAGATTAAAATCACCAGCAATTAACCATGGAGTACTAGGCCTGAATTCATTCTTCAAATTATTCCATAAGCAGGTTCTATCATTATCCGAACATTTGGCATGGACAAAGGTTAAATTACACAGTCTAGGTAAAACTGAAGAGCTAATAGATATAGATAAATGTTGATTGCTTTCTCCTATCACCGAACATACCAAAGAACTCCTGTAAAAGACCCACACCGAGCCACAATTATTCCAGAAGCCACCATCCATACCAAGCTTCAATCTAATATCAGCAAATCTATCGACACCAATTTTTGGTTCACAAATAGCAATTACTTGCATATTATAATTTGTGATCAACTTTTTAAGTCTCCTTAAGTTTGGGGGCCGAGACACACCCCTAATGTTCCAAAATAGATAGTTAATCATTGGAAAGAGCAGCAAAAGAATTACTTGATAATCTCACTTGAGACCGTAAGATTCTATCAGAAGCAAATTTAGAACGAATCCCTTTTTGCTTACCCAATTTTTGCTGGTTCCATTCCAGCTGCTGCGCTTGAATAATCTGGACTTGATGAGGAGAAACCTCCAGGTTACAAAAGTCTAACCGTTGTTCCAGATTTTGGTTAGTTTCAGTATCATCAACTGCTCTACGGGGGGACAGATTTCCAGTTAAAAATTCTGCCTCTGAAACCAACTATCGCTGGGTTTGAACTTTATCTACATGTATTAAGTCATTCTCCTGATCATCTAGTTCTATCCTTCCTTCCTCTTCCATGTCCAAAGCCTGCTGCACATTTTCCCCAAACGATGGATTTGCCTGCTCAGTTCTTGCAGCATCCTGACGATCAGTGGGACTAGTGTGTTGCAAATTCATTTGCATGTCAGCCATATTTCCCACGACATCGCCATGCAGATGAGCATTTGGACTGATATTAGCTTGGTCAGACTTGTTTCCTGAAACTTGTATTTGTTGGATCTCAACAGCTTCATTGGCTCGTTCTGCCATCGCCATCAGAGAAGTATCCTCTTGTTGTAACCGATCCTAGTTGTGATGATGGTCCTCCAATTTATCCTCCTACTGAGACGATGCAGGTAATTTATCTGACTCCAAGTTAGTTACCCCCTTATCAGAATTATTCAAAGGTCTTGGCTTAGGAACATATTGTGGTTTCACCACCTGCTGCACCTTCTCCCGTTGATATCCATCTTCTGTTCCTTTGAGCTTTAACAGCCTGCACCTTGATTCCTCATGAGCCTTGCTTTTGACAATGTTGACAATAAAATGGAAGGCTTTCATAAGTCACTTTTTGCCAGAAACCTCCTTGATCTGATGCAATCCAAACACGCTGAGGAAGCTCCCTTGTCAAATCTAAATCCACACACACTCGTGCTACATTCGGTCTTGTAATATTCACTGTTGCAGCATCCAGTTTTAATGGTGATCCAATGGTGTTTGCAATCATAAAAAGGGCTGATTTATCGAAGAAGTGGACTGGTAAAGACTCAAACGCCACCCAAACTGGTGCATGAGCCGGTTCTTTATCAAGACGAAAATCTGGACTCCACTTTAAATACTCTCATCGGAAATTCTTGGACCATCCATGATCCTTTCAGCCAGCAGCGAAGGTAGTCTTCTTCAGCATGAAACCTAATTAAAACATGCCTTTGGTCCAATAAACCAAGCGAATAAGATGCAGCAAATCCAATCGCAGCAAACGACTTCCTGATGATCTCCATATTTGGACGTCCATGCGAGAATTTCCTTACCAAGGCAAATCTGAATGGGGCAGCCAACTTGTCGATGTCTGTTTTAGAGAAAATCACAGCATGTTCTCCTCTATAAATCGATGCCTGTTTGATCTTGATTGGAGAGTTGTTGCTGGTTGTCAAAATTTCAGCGAATGATCGATTGGTGAAAGTAGGATGCCCTTCAACCGAAGGTTGAAGGGCAGCCATGGATGCTGGAAAACCTTAAAATTCAAAAAAAACCAATAGGCGGGAGGAGGTAGAGAGAGAGAGAGAGAGAGAGAGAGTCCTAGGAGCAAAGATCTTACCTTGTTAAAGGTATTTACCATAAACTTCTCTTATTATTTCAAGTATAATTTGTAGTTTTATAGCTTTATACCCATGTCTTTAATGCTAAGCATGATTTATTTAAGCTATGAAAATGAAGTTTTATTCCATGAATATGAGATTTATAGGCTTGTATGACTTGTAGATAGTGATTAAATCTTGAAATGACATGATTTAAGTATGATTTGGTTGAAGAACCTTGCAGAGGTTCATGTGTTTTTATGACAAATTCGGATGAAATTGAATTGATTTTGATATGGAAATGGTAGAACTACTTGAGATTGGGTTGTTTGGTTGTTTTCCTTGTAGGTTAAAAATTTTGGGTTAGTCCGATTATAGGGGAAATGCTGCCGAAATTTCGGTAAAACCTAAGAAATAAAAGTAATTAGGCTATGATTTAAAGTTATATAAGCTGTAATTTAGTGATTTGAACGTGCAGAAATTTTCGTAGATGAACTATTAGTGAATCGAATCTTTTCGAGCAAAACCCTAAACCCTAGGGTAAAACCCTAAACTCCAAAACCCTAGAAAGTAAACCCTAGAAAGACATGGGGTATTTCTCAAATTTTCTTATCGAATTGCTTAGAATTTTAATCCTGGTTTTATACGAGTATTTTCTTTTGAATTTCAGGATCCGAAAGTGAATCACAACCCTATTACGAAATATTTTCTTAGGCACTTCAGGTGAGTGTTGCTATGTGTGCATGATGCATGAAATGATATGTTATACTTGACGTGATTATCTTATGAAATGTGTTACTTGAGGAAAGATGTGTACTTTATCGCATCTATTCCGCAATGTGTTACATGCTTTCACTATCTAATGTGTTATTTGTGCTTGCGACTTCCGTGGTTAACTTCACTGTTTTCCATGGTTAGTCAAATTGGGTGTGTACAGGAGAGATATAAGGTGCTGGGCATTATTAGGTGCGTGTTAATTTTCATATCTGAGTAAAGTCCTGGAAAAGGCTAACTCATGATTGAATTTTATGCTTGATCTTGGACTTCCGTGGCTAACTTCACCGTTATTCCACGGTTAGTCAACCTAGTGTGTTTGGGGTGATATAAGGTGCCGAGGGTTATAGGTGCGGGATATTCTTTCCTAAATGAGTTTCATTCCTCAAAGAGGGTAACTCTGGATTGAATTTTTACAAGTATCTTGGACATGAGCTTTTATCTCGGTCTCGATACCCATGTTATCTTGTTCATGATTGATACTCCTGCGGTTGAGCTTGCTCTCGTAGTGAGCTTGTATCCGCCATTGATTATATGACACTTCACATTGCTTGTTCATCGTTTATTGAATTTGTTAATTATTATCCTTAAAGGTTTATTTGTTATTGGTATGCTGCATGACTTGAGCACTCACTGGGCTATTATAGCTCATCTCGTTCATTTGTTTTCTTTAACCAAATTTTCCAGAATATTAAAGCTAGAAAAGTTGATTTTGGACATAGTAAATGTTTTGTTTCATGTATTTTGATAGCCCAAGTGTGTAGGCTTTTATTGTAAATACTATGTATATTTTGGGATGTAAAACCTCTTGTGATATTTGTACTTTCAAGTAAACTTTATGAATGTATTTCTTTATGAATGCATTTTATTTTGGGCTAAGTACGCTTAGATGTTTGAGTGAGTGCGTGATTCGAGTCCTGGCGAGAGCTAGGCAGGCAGTTCGCTAAGCCCTTTGGTGTGCCTCTAGGTAAGGTGGGGCTGTCACACACTCACACTCTCTTACTCACACACAGTCAAATTTTCTCACACACTCCACACACATTGCATACAAAACACACACAGGTACACCGTTAGATTCACGTAGAACAAAAATACACAACCACAGATTCAATTTCACACACACAACACCATCCCAGTCACTACATAGTAGCACGCAATCAGTCACAAGTCACGCTCAACTCACACCCCAAAACAATTCACACGGTAGCTACTTCTCCAACAAAATCGTCCAATGCCACCATCACAATCCCATAAATCAGTAACTTCTTCGCCACAATCCCAAAAATTTATCGAACCTTTCCCACCAGGAGCACCCCACATCTGTCTGTAATTATCACAAGCAGTCAATCACCTCGTCCACTTGAAAATTCCAATTCCGGAACCAACCCATGTTCACAGCCTCACTCCCTCTACCGCCAACCACCCCAATCACCAAACACAGACTAGCCCTCTTTGTTCCTCTCAACTCTCTAAAAATTTGCTAGAATCATAGCGTTGTTTCCAACGCCCTTTTCCCCACTTGCAAAGCTAACAAACCCAACAATTCACGGCCACCCACCTAAAACAACCTGATAACCACCACCAATTAGACTGCCACTCTATCAACCAAAAGGGTCACCATCAGTCAGTTACTAGGAACCTAACAGCCAGACACACAATATACACCTCCCATGGCATATGCATAGTCCAGAACCAGTGGGTCATTCGATCAAAATTGGCCAAAACAGCACCCACAATCACCAATTTTAGCCAAACACCACCCTCCTCCGGCACTGTCACCAACGTAAATACCAAAATCACTTCACTGCTAGTAATTGAACCACCCAAAACTACTTCCCCTTACCCTCTCACGACCAAAACAAATCACCAGCACCAAATGTTCCTCAGTAGCCATTCGCCCAACACCCTCACCTCCAACAACAATCATCAATTCGACTTCACAGCTCCTGGCACCAAGCCATCCACAATAGCCCAAACATCCTCAAAATGACATCAATTGGCCATCTCTCCACTTGCAAAAAAAAATTACTGAAAAAGTCTAATTTTGTCGCCAAAAGCAAACAACCCAGAACTAGGCAGCCATCAATAATTCCCAAAGCTCCAATCGCCACCAAAGCTCCACTTCCTTCAACTCGCCACCGCAGCTATTGCAAGGACCACCTCCGAGTCCTCTCCGGAATACAAGTATGATTTTTTTTGTGGTTTCTTACAATTTGTTCAATTAATTCCTAGTACATGTATGGGTGGAATTGCTGATGTCGGGAATTTGATTTTGGGAATTGGGGGATGAAGAATTTGACAGGGAAATTGGAAATTTTATTTTTGGGATCTATCGATAAAGAGTGAAATGAGACAGAAACCGAAGATTGAAAAAGAAACTGAGAGAAAGAACAAAGGAGTAGAAAGAGGGTAATCGGAGAAATAGAGAATACGACAGTGAGGGAGAGAGAGAGCAAGCAGAAAGATAAAGAGGAAGACCGTTAAGAGAGAGAGAAAGCAATAAATGGAAAAAATCAGGGGGGTTTCAGTTGGGAAAAGAGACCGAGAGGGAACAAGATGCAGAGGTGGGAAGAAGAAGGATAGTAGATAGAAAGAGCAGAAGAAACAGAGAAAGATTGGAGGCGAGAGAAAGAGAGAAGGAGAGAGAGGTGAAACGGGAAGAGCAGATAAGTGGAAACAGAAAAAAGACTAGGTGAGACGGAGAGGGAGAGAGAGAGAAGAGGGCTGAAGAAGAGGAAAACTAGGAAGAAAGAAGAAGAAATAATCAGGAGGAAGACGGAGAAAAGAATAGGGAAAAGGAAATAAAGAAAAATTAAAGAGAAGAAAGAAAAATGGAAAAATGGGAGAAAGAAAAAGAGTAAAAATGGAAAAATAAAGAAGAAAAGTGGGGGAAATAGGATAGCCGGATGTTTTTTTGTTCTTCTTTCTTTTATTTTGTCCTTTTGAAGTCCCTTATAATGCTTCAGTTTAATTTGCAAGCTAAAAGTTGATTGGGTTTTTAAATGATATTCTTGATTGCTTTTATTGGTTTGTATTAACTTTAGTTTAATTAACATGCTAATTGGTGTCTAGTTTAGTTGAATTTAATTTTTGGTTGAGTGATTAATTTAGTTAATTAAATTAATTTAGATTAATTGATTTAGTTTTATGTTAGTTGGCATTTTGTAGTCTTTCTATTTCTCCCATAATGTAATGTTTATGTCTTAGTCCTTGCTTTATTAAGTATTATCAATTGGTTCCAAATTCCTTTCATTTCGTGTAATTAAGCCCCAATATTTCACTTTCTTTCAGTTAAGTCCCACTATGTGCAAACTTACCCCCCAATTGTTTGAATTTACAGTTTTTACCCTTGCTTGTTTAAACTTGCTGTTTAGCCCCCCCTAGTTTGTTTTATTTTGCATCATGACCTTTTTATTATTTTGCATTTCCAATTTTACCTCTTAAGTTTTGTAGAATTTTATTTGTAGGCTCCTTAGTTTCATAGAATTTATATTTTACCCTAATTTTTGTTAGAGTTTCATATTTTAGTTTTTATCCATTTATATTGAGGATACCTTGACTTGTGTGTTCGTTTTTTTTAAACTTTGGTATCGAGTCTCCAAAGAGGTATCCCGACTTCTTGTTATTTTCCTCTTTATGTGCTCAAATATGCTCCAATGTGATTTTATGCATTATTTATTATTATTATTATTTGTTTATTTCTTATTTTTACATATTTTTTGCGTATTTAAGTATTTAATTTAATTTATTTAATTTTGAATTTTTATTATTTTGGAAAATATAATATTTTGTATTTAGCTAGTCATTGTAATAGTTAGAGTATTTTTTTTCTTTTATATTTTAGCAAAAATTGTGTAATTAGATAGAAAGTGTAATAGATAGGGTATTTTTAATTTTCCCTTTATTTAAATTGTAAAATTAAACCCCCGGTGTAATAGTTAGGGTTTATTTGCTTTTGCGTGCTTATGTGTTTATTTCTTTTACCGCTTTCCTTAGGATTTTTGCATCTAGAATATTATGCTTATGTGATATGTGCTCCTATGTGATCTTATATGTTTTTATATGTTCAATTTGCTTTTAATTCATGCTTTAATGTTTAATTCATGATTTATGGTATTCCGTTACCACACTAGTCCAACGCTAGTTGTGGCTTATTTCTTTCCCGCTAGTCCAATGGTAGTGGCACTTTTTAGAGCGGGCTAGTCCAACACTAGATCCTTAGGCCATTTAGTATTAGGTGCATTTGTGTGAGTTTCAAATCCCATTTCACACACTTCTAGTTTTCTTTCCATTTGGCATGATTTTATTATTACTATCATTATTATTATTATTATTATTATTATTATTATTATTATTATTGTTATTATTTTGACACATTTTTAAAATGCATGACATCTAGGTTACATTTCACTTAGACTTTAGGACATTTGTGTGATTCGACTAGAAATAGTCGTCTACTCACGTGGGAAGCGGTGGCGTACAGGTCGTTCCCCCCTCCGTGAGTAGAAACATTCAGTCACGAGTTATTAAGTCCCCCGTACCCATCATGTTGCATACCTACCTTCTTTCTTCACTTGCTATATATTTATTATCTTCTTTTCTTTTTGCATCACATTTTGCATAAAAAACTCGTGACTTCCTCGAGGTCTCGACTCGGATTTCACGATTAATGCAATAATTCCGACCAAGTCTCGATGGAAGATTTTGACCCTCCCAATACTCACATTTACATTTAGGATTTGCATTCATTTAGACACATCCAAAACGCGATAGAATCTAGGGTTAATTTAGAAAAATTTGATTAAACCTCGCAACTAGCCTCGACCAGGTTGAAAGGGTGCCTTAGGTGCAAGCCTTTGGCCTTCCCTTTCTTCAAATGTGACTCTCGGATCCTTTTCTCTCGTTTTTCATAGACCGGAGTCGAAAAAAGGTTTTAAAATATTTTTCTAAAATTTTATTTTTATTTTTGTTAAACGATTTTTTGGGTGACTTGGTACACCCTAACTCAGTGCCAAGTGACGACTCTATTTTTCAAATAAAACCCTTTTTCAAAATTAGTTAGCCAAAACTGTTGCACTTTTAGTCCCGGCCTTGTTTTCTTTTAAAATACCATTTTTCTTAAAATACACTTTTTCAACAAAAACCCAATTTTTCACACACGCGCACGATTTTTTCCAAAAACTTGCTTTTCAAAAGGGTCATCAGACTAGACCGTTTTTCGAGACGTGACAGTCACGACCCCACTAGTACACCCACTTAGTAACCTCTTACTTCTCGGACCGGACCGTCTTTTCGGGACGCGACAGTCAATGACCCCACTAGTACACCCTTTACCTTTTATTTATCATTTTTTAAGACACGACACATGGAAAGATCTTACCTCATTGGTATTCTTAGGTGTAGGCCAATTACGTATGGCTCTAACCTTAGACTCATCAACACTTATGCCGTGAGAACTAACAACAAATCCAAGAAATATAACACTTTCCATGCAAAAAGAACACTTCTTAAGGTTGGTGTACCAGCTATGCTCACGCAACAACAAGAAAACTTTGTGCAAGTGTTCAACATGCTCATCAAGTGAATGACTATAAATAAGAATGTCATCAAAGTAGACTACCACAAATTTACCCATGAAAGCTTGAAAAACATGATTCATAAGTCACATGAAAGTACTAGGTGCATTAGTTAAACCGAAACGCATAATGAACCATTCATACAATTCATACTTATTTTTGAAAGCAGTCTTCCATTCATCACTTTCTCTCATCCTTATTTGATGGAGATCAAGATGAAGGACACGCCTTTAGGGAAAGCTCGAGCTACTCCAAGGATCCATTGCAAGGGATTGATGATCCTATGACGCGTTCAAGGACAAGAAGAATGAAGGAAGCATTGCAAGGGTTGATCTTGGAGGAATTTGGTCAAGCTCAAATGCCACACATGCCATCAAAGACGCCACCAAGGATGATCACTATTCTTTGGGTCATTGAAGATGAAATTAAGCCCATGCAAGCTTGTGAGTTGGGCCAAGAAGTGAGCTAGGGTGTTAGAAGGCTATGAGGCGTACTTGGAGGGTTTGTGGCGTAACTTTGGAGGTTTTGAAAATTTGTTTTACGCCACCAAGCTATCCAAGAATAGTTTACTTAGTTTAATTGTTATTAGTTTGTTTCCATATTTACATGTTGCATTAAGTTGAGACTTCCAAGTAGGACTCTTGTTAGTTTGGAAGTTCACTTAGTTGCCATTATTAGCACTTTAGGGTTTGACGTGTAAGTCTTATAAAAAGGCTCAAACGAATTTTCAATGGGGGAGATTGATATTTTTTCAGCATATTTTCGTGTGTTTTGAGTGCTCTACTTGAGTGTTCTCTTGGTTCTTGGATTTAGAACCGAATCTTGTCTTATCAAGCCTTTTGCTTGTGGCGACTACATAATCCGCTTAGAATTATTTCTTCCACGTTTGATCAAGTCCTTAGAGCAATAGTTAGGCATATTGAACTCACTCAAATTGGTCCTAATTTAGAGCATTAGGGTCATGCTTCTTCGTTGAAGGAAGGTTCGAAGCTTTTCAACTTGGATTCATCAAGCGGTCTTGGCATTCATGATCCATTCGCGTATCATTATTTGATAATATCCACTTTTGAGATCAATTTTCGAAAAGATTTTAGAACCATGCAACTCATCAAGCATATCATCTAACCTAGGAATAGGGTGATGATACTTTACTGTTATCTTGTTGATGGCTCTACAATCTACACACATGTGCCATGTACCATCCTTCTTTGGCACTAGAATCACGGGTTGGAGCATGGTGATAAACTTTCTCTCACAAACCCCTTCTCCACAAGTTCATCAACTTGTCTTTGAATCTCTTTGGTCTCCTCGGGGTTAGCTCTATAAGATGGCCTATTTGGTAGACTCGCTCCAGGAACAAAGTCTATTTGGTGCTCAATGCCTCGTCAAGGAGGCAATCCATGTGGTACATCCTAGGGAAATAAATCATCAAATTCCTGCAATAAAGATATAACCACACTAGGTAAAAATATGTCAAGATCATCAAGAGAAAGAAAAACATTCTTGTATAGAACAATTAATACTTGTTGCTCATTATGAAGCACAGATTCTATATCACATTTTGAAGCAAAAGTATTAATTTGTTTTTCGCTCTCCTTACGATTTTTCTTTCCTTCTCCTTGACTTTCGCAACTTTGAAGTCTATTCGCCTCCTTGGCGGCCTTTAGGGCTAGAACTTGTCCCTTTGACTCATTCCAAACTTTAAAATCCTTTGCTAATCTCACTTGGCCAGTGTGTGCCTCAAGTGGTGTTAAAGGACTAAGTGAGATAGACTTACCTTTCCAAACAAGCGAATACATGTTGACGTGACCATCATGATGAACATGCCTATCAAATTGCCATGGACGTCCTAGTAGAATGTGGCATGCTTGCATAGGAACAACATCACACATCACCTCATCCTTGTACTTACCAATTGAGAATGGTTCCTTCACTTGTTTGGTGACCTTCATGTCCTCGGTCTCAGCTAACCAATGCAACTTATAAGGGTTTGGATGCCTCATAGTTTCTAATCCAAGTTTATCTACAAACAAAATAGAAGCTACGTTAGTACAACTACCACTATCAATAATTAAGTTACAAATTTTATTATTAACAGTGCAACGAGTATGGAAAAGATTTTCCCTTTGAAGTAGCTCATTCTCGTTTTGTGGTTGTACACTTAGTGCTGGTCTTGTGATCAAAGTGTTTCCATGATCAGCTCTAAATATCCCTTCTCGGGTTCACTATCCTCAACTAATGATGGCATCTCTTCCTCATTACTAGAGTCAATGCTAGAGACCTCACCATCATTCATGATCACCATAGCTTGTTTGTTTGGACAATTGGAAGCAATATGTCCAAAACTTTGGCATCTAAAGCACTTAATTTCCCTCATGCGAGTTGGTGGCGCTTCCTTAGGTTTTGATGGTGGTGGGTGAGCTTGCTTTGGTTCACTCCTTGGCTTTGGCATTACTTCCTTGGCAGCAGGAGAAAATCGTGTATCTTGCCTCTCCATTGGCCTAGAATCACGCCAATTTGGTCTAGATGATGACCCCTTATAAGTCCTAACTCTCCTTGCCTTGAGTTGCCTCTCAACCTTTATTGCTTTTTCCACCAAGTCATCCATCTCTAGATAATGTTGCAACTCTACAATTTCAGCAATTTCTAAGTTCAAACCTACTAGAAAACGTGACATAAGAGCCACTCCATCCTCCCTAATGTCCACTTTGATCATGAGCATCTCTATCTCCTTGTAGTACTCGTCAACGCTCATAGACCCGTGCTTCAAGAATTGTAGATGCCTATGTAGGTCACGTGAGTAGTAACTTGGGACAAACCTCTTCTTCATAATGGCTTTCATCTCCCTCCAAGTCCTCATGGGTTCAGCTCCACACCTCCTCCTATCTTTGACAAGTTGATCCCACTAAACACTTGCGTAGTCGATGAATTCAACCGCAGCTAGTTGCACTTTCTTTGCCTCGGAGTAGGTGTGACACTCAAATACATGTTCCACCTTTCTCTCCGATTCAAGATATGCCTATGGGTCTAACTTGCATTGGAATGAAGGTATTTTCATCTTAATGCTTCCCAAATTTCCATCACGTGGTATCCTCCTTCCTGTCCTTTGAATAACTTCATCAAACTCCGACCCCTCTTCAATATCATCATCATAAGCTAGATTTTGAGTCATTCTAGTGTTGGAACCAACTTCTCTGCCATCATGTTGATCTCCTCGAACCCTAGATGCTTGCTCCACATTGTCTATTCTCATAGACATGCTTTGCATTTGCTCCATGAGGCGTTGGAAGTTATCTTGCATGCCTCTCATCATGGCCTTAAGATCATCATGTTCCGCCATAGTACCTAAAACCTGCAGCAAAAATCACTAAAAACACAAAAATAAAGAGGTTAAATCATTAGTGCAAACAATAGATGAGATATGCCTTACTCACTCCCTTAGTGTTTATTCTCAAGCTCTCATGTATCTCTCAAGTAGTATGGCCTTTTCCCGAAGATGTGCTCACCCCTTAGCCTTTTTCCACTCCTTGAGATGTCTCTTGTAGGCTCTTAGACCAAAACCTGATCAATTTTTCTTGGCCAAACCCAACCTTGAAACGACTAACACAAGAGTAAAGTGTAGAATGATAGATATGGAAGCCTAGAGTAATAGCTTGATCAAGAGATTTCAAGAATAATGGAATAAACAAGACTTTGACTCAAGAAGACACAATTAAGAATCCCTAATGTGTGGTGTTCTTGTGTGAAAATCTTGATTTTTAATGATCAAGTTTTCCTAGTGATCCTAGGATTTAGAAAACCCTAATTTTCAGGTAGGAAAACACAATCGGGAACAAGTAATTGCACAAAGATGAACAAGTTTACTCCAAACACAATTAGGAAACCTGAAATCACGTACAAATCAAGCAATTCCCAGCAAGAATCAGCTTGCCACCGCCAGTTACCAAAAAAAAATAAAGACAATCCTAGCGCAAGTAGGAAAACTTAGAATTCCTAACGCTATTAGGATTTTCTAGCTAGTTCCCTTAAACGGTTTTTTTTCCCTTTCCAGTTTCTACCTAGTTTTCCCTTTCTTTTTAACACAATTTGCAGCTGCTTAGGCCCCTTTACAAGATCAAAATCTTTCTGGAAATTTTCAGAATTAAATCCCAAGAACTATCAATGAAATTCCAGCAACTAGTTTTATGCGATGTACCCAAACTCCAAACCCTAGGTTGTTCTACCAATGTGGCATATAACCAGGGCTTTAGGGCTCAACAAAACAGCTTCAAACAACCCAGACAACGTGACTCAATCCCCCTGAAACACGTCTTACCAGCAGCTCCTCCCTGAAACACGTAATATCCCCACAAAAGTGCAAACCCCACTACAAGAAAAAAGATCATTAGTGACGACATTTTTTAGTGACAAAATAATGTTGTCACTAAATATCAATTTCAGTGACAACACAAAACCTTGTTGCAATTGCTATGTGTCTTTAGTGACAACAATAAAATGTTGTCACTGATTGCATCCCGCCTTCTGGCGCCAACTTATATTACTGACAAGAGCTAAATGTTGTCACTAAATATAAAGTAATAGTGACAACATTTTTCAGGTTGTCACTGAAAATAGGGTCAACTAATTAATGACAACTTATGTAGTCACTAAAGATTTAAACTTTTTTGACAACCACAAACCTTGTCACTAATACATTTTCATCCATTACTGACAACACTAGTCGTCACTAAAACAATGCCCTATTCTGACAACTAAAACATGTTGTCACTAACTCCAATTTTTTTTTGACAACTTTTGGAAAGTTGTCATTGAAAATGTGAGTGATGGTATTAGTGAGAACACATGCCGTCACAGAAGCTTTAACATTTTTTAGTTGTTTTATCCAAGGTATTAGTGACAACTAATATCGTCATTGATTCTCCCTTATTCTCTGACAACTAGTTTGTCGTCACTAAAATCTAATTTTCTCTGACAACATTCATGTGTTGTCACTAAAATATATCCAATGGTATTAGTGACAACAAATGTCATTACTGAAGCTTTAACATTTTTTATTTGTTTTATTCAATGTATTAGTGACAACTTTTATCATCATTGATTTCTCTATTTTCTCTGACAATATTCATATGTTGTCACTAAAATATATCATGACATTAGTGACAACATGTGTTGTCACAAAATCTCTATCATTTTCTCAAAAATATGTCCAAGACATTAGTGATGACATCAGTCATCACTGTATCTTTGCATTTATTGACAACATCAAAGTGTTGTCACTAAAGTTGGACTTTTTTTTAATCATTTAAATTCATGGTATTAGTGACAACATGTGTTGTCAATAAATGTTTAACCTTTTATCACAACATCATTAGTTGTTACTAAATAAGATTTGTTTTGTGACAACTATCTTATGTTGTTACAAAATTATCTCTCGGCCATTAGTGACAACTAAGTTGTCACTGAATCTTCTACATTTTCTGACAACAACATGAACTTGTCACAAAATATAGGATTTTTAGTAGACAAGTTGCTGGAGAAATTAGTGACAACATTGTCGTCACTGAACATTCAACATTCTTTGACAAGAACATGTTGTCACTAAACCCTATTTAAATCTTAACCTCATTCCGTTGGAGAAAAATTAAATCAATGACATTAGTGACAACAAAAGTCGTCACAGATTCTCCATATTTAAGGCACCAGTGACAACATTTGTTATCACTGTATCTTCATCTTTTCTGACAACTTCAATATGTTGTCACTAAAGTTAGACTTTTTGTAATAATTTTAACATTTAAATTTAAGGCATTAGTGACAAGCTGTGTTGTCAATGAATATTTAATCTTTTATGACAACCTCACTAAGTTGTTACTAAAGATAGAATTAGTGTAGGTTTGTCAAAAAAAAAAAAAAAAAAAACGTCATAGCCATCAGTGACAACAAATGTTGTCACTGAATCTTTAACATTTTCTGACAACTGGAATATGTTGTCATTAAAGGTAGACCTTTCCCTAATTAACTCACACAAGTTATATACAAGGAATTAGTGACAACCTATGTTGTCACTGAATCTAGACTTTTTCTGACAACCATATAAAGTTGTCATTAAAGGGGGTGTTTTTTTGACAACTTTCACAAGTTGACACTGAAATATATCCTATGTGATATCTATCTATGTATATTTATATATGTACATACACATACACAAACGCACATACGCACGCACTGTATATATTATACATACACACACACATAACATATATATATATAGATGTGTATATATAGATATATATTATATATATCTATATATACACATCCATATATATATGTTATATATATGTGTGTATGTGCGTGTCTCTATATATACACACATATATATGTTATATATATCTATATATATGTATGTGTGTGTGTGTGTGTATATACACACACATGTATATATATATATATGCATATACACGCACACACATGTATATATATACATATATATATACATATATGTGTGTGCGTGTGTGCATATGTACACATGTATATATATATGCATACACACATGTATGTATATGTGTGTGTGTATACACACACATATACATACATCTGTGTGTATGCATATATACATACACATATATGTATTTATATATGCATGTGTGTGTACATATATGTGTGTTTATGTATGTATTTTATACTTTGACTACCTAATACCAATAAAACAATATGCCCGTACACACACATGTATTTTACTTTTTTTTTTTTTTGGGCAAACCCTATACACAGGGTCGGATGCCAGCCCAAATTTTATTAATATGTAAAATAAAATACGTAATCAATATTTTACACATGTCTAGGCAGTGTACACACACATATATTTTACACTTTCAATAATCAATATCTAATGGATAATAATTATTTCACACTGTTAATATTCAGGCCTGATTAGATTCGACTTGAGAAACCAAATATTAGACCCATCAAGTAACGGATCTGAGTTCAAAACCATATTGCTTAATCGGGTCTAGGTTGGAATTAAAATTTCAAATCCAACCTGAACCCGTTAGCACTTAAGAAAAAAATGAACGTGCAAACTTATGAGAAACATTTGGCAGCTTTCCCAAACATTTCCACCAAAATTTTCCCCCCACCATTTTTCACCAAAAAATCAAAATTCCCTCTCCAATTCACTCGTCTCTACCAAATTTTTATAGATTCCCCATTCTACACCAAATTCTTCTCTTTGTCTACCAAATTCTTCTGCACAACTTTGTCCCTCTTCCAAGTTGCGCCACACTTATTCCATATCCAGAGCTCAATTAAAGAGTGAGCAAAATTAGAGATGGGCAATGGAACAATCGGTACTTAGTGAAAGTTGAAGAAGAGGTGGGAATCTTAGTTTCTGTAGAAATTCCAGCTGACAAGGAGAAGAACGGACCCCTCCATGTACAATTTTCAACCTTTTCTTTTTTCTTCTTCTTCTTATTATGTAAAGTATGTCTTGCAATCAAATCCCTAATTTTATTTGAACCGTAGCTTAGGCTACTACTGATTTTCCCCTAAATTTCGGTAGGTAATTTTCTTATGCATAAAGCTTTGTGCTTTTCTGGTAGTTAATTTGCTGGTAGGGGAGAATGACAATGGGTTTGTTTCTACACAAAATAACCTCTAAATTAAAGTCCAAATCCTAGAATTCTTGAGATTCTTGTTTTACTTTTTACTTGTTAAGGGAGTAAGTAACCGAGTTAAGGCCCATATGGTAGTAAAAGTACAATTTTTTTTAATGAAAAATTCTAAATTTGAGAATTTTGCTTAGCATACCTTCTGTAAACAATGGGGACAATTCCAGCTCTATACCGAGCAATGTGCTGGAAAATAGGCTGAGAGAGATCAAAGTGATGCAGGGGAGGGTTGCACCACCCCCCTGCATTGTTAGGCAAGGCATTTTTTGGAGGACAGAAATTGGTGGCTGTGACCACAATGGTACCAGGCAGGCACGATTTAGCATTGACACACCTAATTGCAAAGCAAGATCCACAGCTCAATCCATTGTTGAACAAAGCTGTGCTCAGAGCTGCAATGTTCGTACCATACCCCTGGCTATACAAGTTTCCATATCCACAAGCCCCACCTGAAAATTTTCACAAGAACAAGAAAATTTCATTAGAATTTGAAAAGAGAAAAATAAAAGAGACTGGAATATGCAGCCCAAAATGTGGCAAGTTCAAAAAATGGTGGTGCATACCCATTGTTCTAGAGGCATCACCCCCACCATAAAAGGTGGCATGAGCATTAATCCACCCTCCATATCCATGAGCATTGGTAACCATTGCAAGAAATTCAATGAAGACTAATCCAAATATGATAACACAGTGGGAATAGCTCCTGTAGTAAAATATAGCAACCTAAGTTAATTAGGTTGTAGTTTAGTATTATTTATTTATTTGACATCTATAACTACTGCCTTGTGTTTTTGTTTGAATTTTATTGTGATTAACTAGGTGTCAAGTTATTTTCATATTTATAATTCTGTTTTGAATACTTTACACAAAGCTGGAACTAGCTTCTGTTTTTTGTTTTCCGTCAATATCATTTGGAAGATTGTGCATGTGAGGTTAATATTTTGCTTGCTGCCATTGTATAAATTTGGTCTAGTTCATTTAGAATCCAGATTCTAGATGATACAGTGATATATCTCAGTTGCAAGTGGTGGTCCTGATAGGTCATAGCCTTTGGCTTTTCTTCTCGAGATAGCCAAATTCATTATTGTCTAAATATGTGTGCATAACGTGAAGAAGAATGCAACTATCTTTGCCAAATTGCATGCTTTTCAATCTTTTAGTAGTTAGTAAATTAGTGATTTGTAAATTAAAAGCTTGTTATTTTCCTTTCTATGGTTAGAAGACAAGGACTTATGGGGCAAACTAAAGATATCTATAAGCCCAAAAATATGTGGGGCTTAGTCTTGGTTAGCATGGAAACCTTATGGCATTGTTCAGTGTGTAAAAATCTCCTGGTTCTTTTATTCAGTGTGTAAAATATTGTGTAACTAAAGCAAAATTCTCTTTATCTACTTCAATGGATGGATAGTTGGATACTCTAGAAGTTGCAAAAATTGAGACAGGGGATCTAATTTCTTTGTATTCGTTTTTGTTTGTTATGGTAATATTGTTTCAATTGCTTTATACAGTTTGCAAATTTGAAGAAACACCAAGCCCCACCCTATCAACACCTTCCAATCCTCCATTGCCCCTTCCGAGTAAGTATTTCGTTCGTTGGAAAACCCAGCCCCACCATATATTAGTAGTATTATTTATTTCCATGTACTGTGAGAATTGACTTTGTATTTACTATTTTTTTATTACGTTTGTATTAGTAGCACCAAGCAAAGCAAGTTGTTTTGCCATTGTCCATCTCCAGAAGGTTCGCGATTTTGATCTCGTCACTTCCTCTATACCTTGTTTTGCTGACCCAGCCATTGCTGGCTAGAGAGAGACTTAGCAAAAAGAACATCCCGCTTGAAGATTAGCTCACTAGCTGTCAGTTAGTCTTTCTTATCCAAGACTTGAGGTTTGAAAAAGATTTTGTGCTTTGTTTTCTTATATGCAGCTCATTTTCTTTGTCATGATTGATTTTCTTTTTTTTTTTTAAATTCCTCTTCTAGTAGTAGTAATTTTTGCAATTAAGAATTAGTGAGCAGTGGGTAGTCATAAGTTTGTGCTACAGGTGTGCTTTGTTAGTAGCTATGTTTAGGAGCTGAGAAAGCACACTTGTTTTCTCAACCATTGCGAAGAAATTTCTTTCACTATTGTCACCTATCAGTTTCTTGTTAATGCTCAAAATGCATTTCCTTTTATTTGTTTATATACTGTAAGTTCCTAATCACGTATACACCAAGCTTTGTCATCTTATGATGGCTCAGGTCATCATAGAGTATTCCATAGATGGCTGGCTCCTATGGAATATCACTTTGACTCCTATAATGTAGCTTCTTTGGTATATTATTTTGACTACTTTAATCTAGCAGATTATAAGAAAATTGAAATTGCAAAGGCAAAATTGGTTGGGTTGGTTAAGCTATGGTGGTTAAAAGTCAAACAGGATGTATTTAGAAGCAACGATAACCTTAACCTTGGGATGAGTTGAGAAAGATGTTGTTAGACCAGTATCTTCCTTTTTATAATGGTGGTTAGAACAGTTTTATGGTCCTGGAAATCTATTTAGCCATTATGTTTTTCCTATCTGCTTACACACCCCTCTTTGGGATTTTAGGTTCTTGGGATTTAGCTTGCTGATATTAAATACCAAATGGAAAGTATAAAATGGCATGCTATTTTGTCTTTTTGTGATAGTCTTAATTCTTGTTCAGTTCCTGGGATCCAAAAAGTTTATAGGGTCCAAAAGGTTTATGTTTTTATAAGTCCTATTGTTGTTTTCTTGTTCATTGTTATTCGCAGGTAATATGTTAAGTTTCATATTCAATATGTATGTAAATTTTTTTTTCCTAAAATATTGGATTAATGAGGAGTTGATTAATTAATTTCAGAGCTACTCAACCATCCTCTCAGAAATATTTTTTGTTTGCTACTACTGCTTGCCATTGTTTGTGCTCATTCCAAATAGTTGATATCCTTGCTTGCCTCTTTGCTTCTTGAGTAATCTATTTTCAGAGAATGAGACGTATGAAACTAAGAGATATTGCCTTAAATATTTTACAGATATGCCTCTGAATCAAGCCTAGTTCACTATCCAAAGGTTGCGGTGCAGCTAAAGACCAACTATGAACATGATGTTGCATCGTGCTACAAATGGATGATGGTAAACTTTATTATGCAGGACTAGTACTCCTTCCTTGTCATATTCTTTGTTATTCTCTGTTATGCCTACAAAAAGATAAAAAATTGTTGATTGATGTATAGTTTAGCTATTGTAATGATAAGACTATATGATACAAATAAGATATCCTAAGGGAGCCATGGAAAATGTTTCACAGTTATTATCAGCTATGCCAAGTTAAGGACAAATAAAACTGATATCATGCATTTGTTAGCTGATAAAGCACCGAAATATTTAGCTTTTAGATGGATAAACTGTTTTAATTGTTGTAAGAATGATGCACAATTAAGATGTTATGCGTGAAATTGCAATTTCTTTTTCCATTTGGAAGTTTTGGTATGACATCAAAAATAAAGATGAAAAAGAACTCTAGAATTGAGTCTCCCTTCTGATCCTTTACGTGCTTCCATTTGAAATTATGAAAAAGAATTCTGGAATTGAGTTCTCCCTTCTGCCCTTTACTTGCTCCCATTTGAAATTAACTTGGAATTGATCTCCTATCCGACTGTTACATGACCAATGCACATATGGAAAGATTTTTTTTTTCGAAAGGGAACTTGACAGTAATGTCTTAAGTAGCAAAACAAGTTGGAATCAAAGATACTGATGGAGTAAATTTGCTAGCTGGTTTCTTTATTTTTTTTATGTTCATTTATTCTTCTCTCAATGCACTCACTGATGATCTTTTTGAAATGTTGAATATTTAGTACCTAGATTTGAGTTTGCCTAGAAACCTTGATTTATAAAAAACCATTTGCTACCATGTAAGATTAAACCCATGATGTATGAGGTGCATTAATTTTGGTAAATGAGTTCAAGTACAAATTCAACTTCACCTTTCCTTCCCTATTCTACAATGGCATCTTAACACTTCTAAAGTGCCCTTTTGGCATACCTATTTTTTGTTTTACCAATTCCATCTTTCTTCACTTACTGTTCTATTTCTTACTGTGAAATCATGTCAGTTTGTATTTTTTAAAATAAAAGAATGCTACATTTGCTTTATAAAATTGAATGGCATAAACCTCCAAATGTCAAGTTCACTCACTTGAGATATTTGACATTCTACATGATTGTACTCTTTTATCAATTTTACTTTTCGCAGTTATATTTTTGCATTGGCTGGTGTGTGTGTGTGTGTGTGTGTTTGGGCATTTGAAGTTTTGGCTTAAATTTGGTTCCTTCATCGTATTGCACAATTAATACACGATGTTTGCTTTGAGAATAATAAGTGAACAATAATCGTTGTATTATTACCAAGAAAATTGATTAAAGGATGATACATGGTTTTTTAATACCTTTCATTCTTTCTGTTGTTCACTATTGTTCCAGTTTCTTACTTGCTAAAGTTAACTACATAAATGTGAAAAATTGTAACATCCCGCGTTTGGGCTGGCCCAATAACTTTTGAGCTTTAAACCACGGGCTCAAAATGCTTAAGCCAAATTATTTAGTAGCCCAAACGTAGGATGTTATATACTATTCTTTTTTTCTTACTCCCACCGATGTGGGATATCACATTCACCCCTCCTTTAGGCCTTTGCATCCTCGCAAATCCCAATTCATATCCGAACTGTCCACTCGGTTGTGTTGGATTCTAGAGGTGGCTCGTACGGGCTCTAGAGGTGGCTCCCGCCCTTAGATCGACGTAGCACTTAGCCCCACATAGCACTTAGTTCCTTCACTTCCTTGCGTAGTCCGGCCCAATACCATAAGCCCAGTTTCACCTGGTGCAGAGACCATACGAGGTTCGCTCTGATACTATTTGTAACATCCTGCGTTTGGGCTGGCTCAATAACTTTTGAGCTTTAAACCACGGGCTCAAAATGCTTAAGCCAAATTATTTAGTAGCCCAAACGTAGGATGTTATATACTATTCTTTTTTTCTTACTCCCACCGATGTGGGATATCACAAAAATATCATTTCGATTTTACCGTATTTTATACATTTTTATAGCTATCATTTACTGTTTCTTGCATCAAGTGGGAGTTTCATTCCATTATTAGTTAGCATGAATATTGCTTTATGCAAAGCTCATTAAATTTTTAAAATTGTCAATGTATTGCTTGATGATTGTTTAGTTATTAGTAGGAGAAGGAAAGACGATCTTATTTTGACAAGGAAAAGTAAAGAAAGGTAAGAACTATTGTATTCAGTGCTATTTGTTTCCATGCCCTTGCTTTTAGTCTTCATGCAAAGTGTCCTGGTGCTTTATTGTTTATAATCTATGCGATTCTATTACTCTACTTTGTTTGTCTAGCAATTAAGATAATAGTTCAAGAATGTCTTATTCCCAGAAACCAAGAAATGGACGTGTTATGCGGTAATAAAGACAACTTTTTTGCTTCTTATACTTTTTAAACATTTGTTGGAGCTTGACCAAGATCTACAAGAACAAATTCGATGAGTTCAACTAAAAATTTTACCAAAATTATTTCACTAACATTGGTTATGGAAAGACAATAATACCTCCATTATGTAGTAAGTCAGAAGAAAATGTCATGCATATATCTCTCATAACTGTATTAAAAACTTTTCTTGTGTTTAAACATAAAGCTGGATTCCGGATAATTTCGAAAACACTATTTGATGGATCACAACTATAGGTATGACTTTTTTTGTTATGAGAAATTGCGTTGGCATATCATGATATCTTTTCATGGATGGCGTTAATAGTGCAGTATGTGAATTTCTATTGTGGTTTTTCCTTTCCTTGGTGATGTGGGCATCTAGTGGTTGTTGCTTTTCATTTCAAATTTCCTAGATCAGGAATCTACCATGAGGTTAAACTACTTTGAATTCAAGGATTTTCAGCCATTCTTTTGGTATTCTTAGTTTTGTAAGCCATAAAAAACTTTCCCCTTCTTTAATTTTTCTCATAAGACTTAGGTTTCTAATGCAGTTAGTAGCTATCTCAAGGAAGTCTTAAATTAAAGATGTCCATAACTTTTCTCAACCTTCAATTCACCATCCATTGAAGACTAGCAGCCTATTTTGGAGCTGGAATATGTTAACCAAGAGTCTATTTAAATATTGTCCTAGTAGAAGTTTATGTTTTTTAGATGAAGTTGTTACTAATTAAGGGTACTTGAGTAATTTATCTATTTGTGGGAGATTGCTAGTTAAACTATTATATTACTTCGGTGTCTCCAAGTAGTTACCTTATTCTGAGGCTCTTATTTGAAAGAAGTAAGCTTATATATGTTTATTATGCTGCATTTGCAACTTGTTGATTCGTTTTCACATCAAGTGCTTTGTGCCTTGATAGTAACAAGAGTATGATTTATGTATCTTAGGTAAAAGGCTGGAATAACATGGATAAAAGTTGGATACAAATTAAAGATCACCTAAACAGCAAGTATTTAGATGGTTTTAAAGAATTTATCAAATTTGCTTACTTAGGCAAGGATCCAAATTGTAAACTTCCTTGTCCTTGTAAACAATGCAACAACTTTGATTCACAAACTATGGAGGTTATGGATGAACATGTTAGTTGTAAAGGAATAGTTGAAAGTTATACTAGGTGGATTTATCATGGTGAAAGTTTAGATGAATCTGATGGTGATGAGAATGATGAAATAGATATTGATGATAAAAATAGTGATTGTGATGATATTCAGGAAATGTTGAATGATGTTGGAGTTGCTAACTTTGGTGAGAATTGGAGGACTTCGGGAGAATGTGGTAGAGATGATTGTCGTAAGCCTGAAGGTGAAGCAAGTAAATTTCTGAGATTGCTATCTGAAGCTGGACAAAACCTTTATCCAGGCTGTGACCATTATTCAAAGCTTTCTTTTATTGTCCATATTCTCCATTTGAAAACAATGAATCAATGGACTTGCAAATCTGTTGATATGTTGCTCAAATTTCTCAATGAAATGTTTCCTATGGCATCAATTCCTAGTTCGTTCTATGATGCTAAAAATTTCATTAGAGAATTAGGCCTCAAATGTGAAAAAATACATGTCTGTGAAAATGATTATGCACTCTACTGGAAAGAAAATGCCTGCCTAGATCATTGTCCAAATGAAAAATGTAAAGCACCTAGATATAAGTCTCCTGGATCCAAAATTCGTAAAAAGGTGATGCGGTATTTTCCATTGAAGCCGAGGTTGCAACGACTGTTTGTTAATAAAGAGATTGCACAGGATATGAGGTGGCATAATGATAGACGAGTGGATGATGACAACACGATGGCCCACCCAGCTGATTCAATAGCTTGGAAGGAATTTGACAAAATTCATGAATCTTTTTCTGTTGATCCACGAAATGTGAGGTTGGGACTTGCAAGTGATGGTTTTAATCCCTTTGGGAATATGAGCAATACATATAGCATATGGCCTGTGATACTTGTTCCCTATAATTTGCCACCCTAGAAATGTTTGAAAGATCCATTTTTCCTATTATCAATGATTATTCCCGGTCCTAAATGTCCTGGAAATGATATTGATATTTTTTTCTGACCTCTAATTGATGAGTTGAATGAGTTAGGGTCTTCAGGTGTTGAGACGTATGATGCTTCGATTGGAGAGACATTCCTTTTAGTGCTGCCCTTCTTTGGACAATTAATGATTTTCCAGCTTATGCCTATCTGTCCGGGTGGAGTACAAAGGGTTATGATGCGTGTCCTATTTGTTTACATGACACTACTAGTGTTTATTTAAAGCATGGAAATAAGTGTTATTACATGGGACATCGCCGATTTTTGCCACTTGATCATAAATGGCGGAGAGAAAAGAAGGCTTTTAATGGTGACAAAGATCTTAGACAACCTGTTCAAATTTTATCTGGTGAAGAAATATTGCAGCAACTTCGGGGTATTGAACAGGTTGAGTTTGGAAAGGCACCAAATGTGCTTAAACAGAAAAAAAGAAAGCGTAGGGAGAGCAATACAAATTGGTCCAAGATAAGCATATTTTTTGAACTAGCATATTGGAGTACGAACAAAGTGTGACACAACTTGGATGTCATGCATGTCGTGAAGAATGTGGCTGAAAGTCTATTGGCAACATTAATGAGCACTGGTGAGAAAAATAAGGACACTTTGAATGCTATGAGAGATTTGAAGGAAATGGGTATAAAGGAAGATTTGCATCTCCAACAGGATGGTGATTCGTACATAATGCCAGCTGCATGCTACACTTTATCACGTGAGGAGAAGCAAAAAATTTGTCAGTTTTTAAGCTCAATCAAATTTCCAGATGGATTTGCCTCCAATATATCTCAATGTGTTAAGAAAGCTCAAAGTCAAATTTCAGGCATGAAGAGTCATGATTACCATGTATTCTTACAACAATTACTTCCACTAGCAATACGAGGAATGCTACCGAAGGAAGTTTCACAAACATTAGTGGAGCTCAGCAATTTTTTCAGAAAAATTTGCTGCAGAACTCTACATTTGGATGAGCTGGAAATATAAGAGAAGAATATTGCTTTAATACTATGCAAACTTGAAAAAATATTTCCTCCTTCTTTTTTGACATAATGGTCCATTTAATGGTTCATTTGCCTGCTGAAGCAAAAATTGCTGGTCCAGTACAATACTGATGGATGTTTCCATTTGAACGGTAACCAAAAAATATATCTTTTTTCGAAAGCAATTGTTTGATTCTATTAGAGAAATTATAAGATTTAATATTATTGGCTTAATTTTCTGAACCTAGGAAAATGGGTCAATACAAACGATATGTGCGTAATAAGGCTCGACCAGAAGGGTGCATTGCAGAGCGTTACTTGGATGATGAATGTCTTACATTCATTTCTAGGTACTTGCAAAATGTTCCAACAAGATTTAATCATATGGAGCGAAATGCAGAGAGGGTTGAAGCCTCCGGGGAGTTATCTAATTTTTCAAGTATTGCCCGACCTTTTGGGGAAACAAGGCTTGGTTGTTTGGATGATGCTGAATTGAGAATGGTTCACTCGTACATCTTAAAAAATTGCGAAGAAATAGATGAGTACATAAGGTAAGCGACCTTTATTTGTTGACATCGTTGAAGTTTTAATTTTTTTACCTTCATATCCGTTAATTAAAGTTATGTCTAATAAACTAACATTGTTTGTATAGGGAACATGAGGAAATTTTGCAAAAGCAAAATTTACCTATTGTCCAACAGCAAAAAGACTTAGAATTTCCAAAATGGTTTGACGAACATGTAAGTATATAATAAAATAACTTCAATTTGTCAATCCTTATAAAACTTGTAAGTTGGTTAATAAATTACTAGTTGATTCTTATTTGACATAGGTTTCTCAATTGCATGCACTTGGGGGATGCCATGATGAACTCTTGTCATTAGCTAAAGGACCTGATATTCGAGTCAACAGATACCATGGTTGTAATGTTAATGGGTATAGGTTCCACACCAAAGATCGTGAGAAGGAAAGGAAAACACAAAATAGTGGCGTCATGGTTAAGGGGGAGCATGATAATGAAGAAATAAGTTTCTATGGTATACTCACTGATATTTTAGAGGTGGAATACCCACTTAGTCAAAATCGAGTGGTATTGTTCAAATGTGACTGGTTGGATTTAAGAAATAGTTCAGGAATCAATTTTGACAAGCAGTGGAACATCACTAGCATTAATATGTCAAAAAAATGGTACATCGACCAACCATATATATTGGCATCCCAAGCTGCACAGGCTTTTTATCTCAAGGATATGAAACTTCGTGTTCATTGGCATATAGTAGACATGGTCAGTCCTCGTGGATCATATGATGTGCTCGAGCAAAAAGAAGATGAATTGGTTGGTGATCATGAGGCTTATCAAGAAGATGATGTTGAAGATTTTATTGGTGTGCAACAAAATGATGAATTGTAGTCTTTAAGACGAGGGGATGCATTAGTAGATGAGAGGATTGAAGCTAATAGTTTAATTTCCAGAAATTTGACCAGAAGTGTACAAGTTGTTAATGATGATAACTTCATTGATGATGAAGACATTGAGCAGTTTTCTAGTACTGAAGATGAAGATGAACATATAGTTGAAAGTGATAACTATGATTCGGATTGAACATGTGTTGCACAATACCATTTATAATGAAGATCTCTTTTTTGCATAATTGCTGGTTTGTCTGACTTTCTTGCACAAATTGGTGTAACTTATTGTTTTTCAATGTTCCACCTCTTGCAAAGTGTCAATCCATGATGTTCACTATGTAGAAAACATGAAACTTAGGTTGGTTATGATACCAATATTGTTTGGCTAGTGTATATTTTTTTTTCTAGTTAAACTACCATTTCAATGTTGTCCCTCTTGCAAAGTGGCAATACATGACATACAAATAGCATAAAACATGAAATTTAGTTTGTCTATCATACCATCAATTTTTTGCCATATGAATAATAATTTTTTTCTTGTTCTAACTGCAAATGGCTGGACCTGGGAAAAAAGGTCATGCCCCTACGAGACTAAGCGGAGGTACAAATGCATTAGGTCCACAACAATGTAGACCTAATATAGGTGATCAGGTATTGAAAAAAAGGTTTGAATAAATTTTTTCTTACTTCAAAATGCATATCTTTCATGGATATTTGTTTTTGTTGTTAATAGCAAGCTAGTGCAACAAAAGTTAATTTATCGGTCAATGCAAGAAGTAGAACAAGACCCTCATTTGAACGTGAAGCGACAGCATTGTCACTTCAATCTAAATTGAATTCAACTAGTCAGGTATCGAGAATACAGTTAAAGGGTTTGTGATTTTCATATGAACATGTAGACTTAGAGCAATAGTATTCATAAACATTGTCATTATTGTAGGTTGGTGCATCAAACACTGGTGTAGGCTCTGGATCTAGTTTGGGATGAAAAAGAACAATTCAAATGCGTTTCTTTGTAGAAACCGAGGTTGGTGCTATATATCTCTCCATATGGTCTAAATGATTGGTTAACATTTGAGACATTGAGATATTAAAAAATGAAGCAAAAGTTTTAACAATTTAAAAGCCACCTTTGATGGCATAGGACATTGAGATATTACAAAAAAAAGAAACAGAAGTTTTAACAATTGGTAAGCCAACATCAGTTCCCGTAAGTTTCTCAGTTGAATTTCTTGACCTTTGCTGCTGATTTAGTTCCATTGTTGGGTTCCACTTGTTTTAACATATTTGCCAATATATGGTTTTGTTAATAGAGTTTCATAACTATAAGGGAATTTAGTTTCATTATTTTATTCTAGAACTTTCTCCATTTTTTAAATAGCAATAGAAGCTGCAAAAACATTGAAAGACAAGTAAGTAGCATCAGATTTTAGCAATGAGCATATACCTGGTTTATTTTCTGTTTTCCCTCTTCATCCAAACATTTTTCAAGTGCTTGTTGTGGCTTTAATTCCGTCTTTATTCTTCTCTTTTTAGATGATAATTACTACTAAACATGTCATTCATGATTGTAAGAATTTGTCCATAAATTTAATTCTCTTAAAGCTAATTTCACTGATTGTTATTAACTTATTATGAAGTCATGTAAAAATTTCAGTTTTTTTGCATTACTTACACCTTCCCACCGGCATTTCTATTTTGAGAAGTTGATAGTCTAGATGCATAATTTCTCTTTGACTTTGAGATAAAGCAATTTGGTTTGGAAAAAGTATGTCTTAAATTGACAAAATTGCTAAAAATCCATATCATCTGGTTCTAATTTCCTGTATAATCTCAAGAGTCTTTGACTCCCATTTCTTAAGACTGTTCCTAGTTTTGCTTCAGCATTTTTTTGCTATGTTGCTAGGAATTCTTGTAACAATTTCGGAAAATCATTAGCTTACTTTCAAAGTAATAGGGCTCGACTAGAAGTAAAGTATAATGGAACCTTTTAAACAAAAATAATGCAACCAGAACATGTATAATGGAAACTTTAAAAAAAAATGCAACCAGACAAAGTAGTCAATTTGGGTTGCCGAACAATTACAATTATCTTTTAATCTTGTTTCCAAATTTGAAAGTGTACCATATGGTTGTTGATTTCAATAATTTCTGCTTATGAGTGTCTAGACATGCCGTATGAGTGTCTTTTCATTTTTAATGATATTATCTTGATGCACGCAAGCGTCATTGGTAGACTTTTCAAGTGGCATGGTTAGACTTTTCAACTACTAAAAATATGTAGAGTTTGTGGTCCACATTCTTTATCCTTTACTTCTTCCAGCCCCAAATTAATGTATCAAAGTTCTTCTACACTTCATTCACTTTCAAAAGAACCCTTTGAAAGTTATCATGAATTTTGAGTTGTTAAGAACAACAAAAACATTAAGGAATGAGCAGCTTAGGCTGCCAAAACAGTTTTTGGAAAAAAATTCAGCTATTTTAAGTCATAAACATATAGTCGTTGACCCATGATTCTTATGTTATGAATATATTTATGTTCTAATTCATGTTTGTATCATTTGTCTTTGGATAATAGGAACCAAATTCAAGTACTGATGGAGCCACTACAAGAGCAAACGAGGATGGTCGGATATCACCCATGACTCTTGAAGTTCAAGCTAATGTCAATCTTACCTCACAACATGAAGGATCTGACCCTTACATATCGTGTGGTAGCAATAGCAATGAAGGGATTGAAGCCGTTCAAAATGAAAACAGTGACAGTTAATAGACTTTCTTTCACTACTTTATTTCATCTTTAAGAACTCTAATTTTTGAAGTCCATTACCAAAATTTACATCCTATTTTGGTTAGGTGTCAAACTATTGAAGCGGGGAAGAGGACTTACACGCAATATTGCACTGACTAAGAAGAAAAATGTTGGAGAAAAGGTCAAAGTTCATGTTTCCAAGACAAGTGGTAGATTGATTGGAGACGGTGCACAGGAGTTTATCTCTGAGGCGTCATGTGTGATTCGGCACTTTGGCAAGTGGCAAGCCCCAAAATGGGCAAAGCTTCCACAAAGTGACCGAGAAGCATTATTGAAAATGATCAATGTAAGTTAATTTATCCTAGTAAATGAAATATTTTTTATTTTTTGCTTAATCTGGTATATTCCAACTCAAAGTTGTGTTCAAATGCAGAATAATTTTCTTCATGAGGAAGGTGATCATATTGAACCAGCGTTGTTTAAGCAACTCAATGTTCAGTATCGAAATAGGCGGCACAATTTTCACAAGTTCTTCAAAAGTTTCCAGACGAAGGAAGAAGCTCTTTCAAATTGCCCTCCACAAATGGAAAAAGATGATTGGGTTTATCTCTGCAATTACTTCTGTAGTAAAGAATTTCAGGTACTTGGCACATAATACACACAATTTACACATATCCATATCTATCTTTGTTCTTTGACCAAGAAGTTTACATTCACTAAATGTAGGCCATAAGTAGACGGAATGCCATTAATAGATCAAAGCTCAAATCAGCTCACACCGGTGGAACTAAATCATTTTTACGTCACAAGACTGAACGGGTATAGTGCAACATATTTTTATTTTATACTATGATATTAGGTTTCTAACTTCTTTTACATAATAGGAAGTAAAAGAAGGACGTCAAGTTGGACCTATTGAACTATATGATATGACTCATTTCAGTAGGAAGAAAAATGCTATGGTTGATGAGCTATCGGCAAGTAACTCAGTGAGTTCCAATATACTTGTATTTACATAGCTATTGCAATATTTAAATAAGTAATAACTCACATTGTATAACTAACAAGATGATACTTGTTATTGTAGGTTAAGTTGAAGGAGCGGTTAAGTGAATCTCAAGAAAATGGCACAAGTAGAACGGAGGAGGATATATGCATGGAAGTAATTGGGCACATACCTGGACACGTACGTGGTCGTGGTGTCTCGAGGACAGCAATGATGGTTGAGCAACTTGCCGAGATTGAATCCCTCAAAACAAGAGTAGAACAAGCTGAGAAAAGAGCTAGTGATTTGGAAGCGCAAGTTCAAGCACAACAAAAGGTGATGAATAGGCTTGAGACCCAACAAAGGCATACGAACAGTGTCCTTGATGCATTAACTGCAAAGTTTGGATTGCAATTGCCAAGCAATGAGAATGCATCTTCTAGTTGGTAAGTAATATTTGGAAAATTATTTGTGTGGAATTAGGCCTTTTTGGAAACAAAAGAAGGTGAACCTAAATCTAGAAAAGACGCTTTGATAAATTAGGAAGATTATTAGATATGAACGTGCAAAATGCCTTTTATCCCTTCAATAAATTATTATTATCAAAAGTCCAATTTCCTAATTAACTTGAAATGCTTATATATTGCCTAATTGAGAACAACATGTGGGATTCACTAACTATTTTTTTTTATTTAGAGTACCATTTCTTGAAGTATTCAATCTCTTTTTTGGCTTGCGGCAAGTGGCTATTTTTGCCATTATTTTACTTGTTTTCTCAAGTTATGTATCTTTCGGGGGTCAAGGATGACACAAGACAATTTGTTGTCATTGGTTATCATGTTGTTTTGCACAATTTAAGGTAAACATGTTGATTGTTGAGATAATTATTGTCTAGTCAACTGTTCCATCTTGGATGGTATGCTTTATATCAGTTATATGTTGTTGTTATGTACTCAAGGTTGTGAATGCATTTATTTGCATTTTTACTCAAGTGCTACACTTTAATTCATCATTATTCTTGCTATATAACTCAGATAAGCACCATATTTACAGCAATGGAAACCAAAATCTAAGCACTAAAATCATTATGAAGATCCCACTTTATAAATAAATCATAAGCTATTCAAAAATAGTCCACAAGTTGGAAGCTAGTTAAACCTGTTATGAACAGGTTCAGAAATTCAGTCAAATTCACAAAATTTCTGGTACTAATTGACAATGAATTAGACAATAAAACTTATACCGTTGGAAAGATCTATGAATCTAGTTTCTAACGCAACAAACGGATCTAAATTTTTAGTTTTCTACCCCAAGTTATGACCAGTTTTCTAAAACTGCACAGTGCTGTCTGAACAGCACTGTAGCCTAGTCAACTATTCAATCTCAGATGGTATGCTTCATGTCAGTTGTATGTTGTTGTTATGTACTCAAGGTTGTGAATGTACAGCCTTAAACTAGAAGCATGCGTTGTAGAAGGTCTTAGACTAATGGCCTTCATCACTTTTTGAGGGATTTTTTTTGCTAAAATTTAAAGTAGTATAACCTCATCATAATTAATTGAATGAGCTCTAGCATCCTTATGGAACATAGCTGAATTTTGGTTCTATTTAGCCTTCGCTTTCCTATTGGTGTTAGAGGTTGGAACTTAGAACTTGTTATACTAAAAAACTACTAGCATGGGCCTTGGTTTAATGGTTGGATGATGTTTTTATTTGTTTGGTTAGTTGCTTAGTGATTAAGCCAATCTTGATAAAGTTATTCTAGTACAAATAGTGGGGATGATCGGTGTCCTCGGAACCTACATATAATTAAGGTCTTACTTAGCATCATTAATCAAGATTAGACATTGAACTCAAGATTTAAACCCTTAGCCCCAGCTTTCATTCTAACTAGGACTTAATTCCACCAAAAGACTCTCAAAGTGTCCCAAAACAATCACCTTAAATGAAAGGAAAAAGTTGTCCAAAACCAAAACAATTTACTCAAGTGCTACACTTTAATTCATCATTACTCTTACTATATAACTCAGATAAGCATCATATTTATAGCAATGGAAACCAAAATCTAAGCACTAAAATCATTGTGAAGATCCCACTCCATAAATAAATCATGAGCCATTCAAAATAGTCCACAAGTTGGAAGCAAGTTAAACCTGTTATGAACAGGTTCAAAAATTCAGTCAAATTCACAAAATTTCTGGTACTAATTGACAATGAATTAGACAATAAAACTTATACCGTTGGAAAGATCTATGAATCTAGTTTCTAACGCAACAAACGGATCTAAATTTCTAGTTTTCTACCCCAAGTTATGACCAATTTCCCAAGACTGCACAGTGCTGTCTGAATAGCACTGTAGCCTAGTCAACTGTTCAATCTCGGATGGTATGCTTGATATCAGTTATATGTTGTTGTTATGTACTCAAGGTTGTGTGAATGTACAACCTTAAACTAGAAGCATGTGTTCTAGAAGGTCTTAGACTAATGGCCTTTATCACTTTTTGAGGGATTTTTTTGCTAAAATTTAAAGTAGGATAACCTTGTCATAATTAATTGAATAAGCTAGTAGCATCCTCATGGAACATAGCTGAATTAAGGTTCTATTTAGCCTTCGCTTTCCTATTGGTGTTAGAGGTTGGAACTTAGAACTTGTTATACTAAAAAACTACTAGCACGGGCCTTGGTTTAATGGTTGGGTGATGTTTTTATTTGTTTGGTTAGTTGCTCAGTGATTAAGCCAATCTTGATAAAGTTATTCTAGCTCAAATAGTGGGGATGATCGGTATCCTCGGAACCTACATATAATTAAGGTCTTACTTAGCATCATTAATCAAGTTTAGACATTGAACTCAAGATTTAAACCCTTAGCCCCAGCTCTCATTCTAACTAGGACTTAATTCCACCGAAAGACTTTCAAAGTGTCCCAAAACAATCACCTTAAATGGAAGGAAAAAGTTGTCCAAAACCAAAATAGTTTACTCAAGTGCTACACTTTAATTCATCATTATTCTTACTATATAACTCAGATAAGCACCATATTTACAGCAATGGAAACCAAAATCTAAGCACTAAAATCATTATGAAGATCCCACTCTATAAATAAATCATAAGCCATTCAAAAATAGTCCACAAGTTGGAAGCAAGTTAAACCTGTTATGAACAGGTTCAGAAATTCAGTCAAATTCACAGAATTTCTGGTAATAATTGACAATGAATTAGACAATAAAACTTATACCGTTGGAAAGATCTATGAATCTAGTTTCTAACGCAACAAACGGATCTAAATTTCTAGTTTTCTACCCCAAGTTATGACCAATTTCCCAAGACTGCACAGTGCTGTCTGAACAGCACTGTAGCTACGGGAAAATCTGCTTTTCCAGCCTTAAAAAGGTTACCAAATCACACCAAAATATCCAGAACTGAACTTTAAAATGTCTAGGTCATGATAGGATATCAAACTCCAAGATTTGGTGACCATTTCACCATATTCACAGAAGGAAAGAACTAAAACCCTTCTTTTGAATCATTTTTAGTCAGTGAAAACTCAAGAAAAATCTCAAAGAAAGAACTCATTTTTCCTCTCACGTTCACCTTTCTATTCTAGTCCAATTCATTTATCTGCTTTTGGATTTAGAATTTTGGGACTTGTCTTCTCAAGATTATGTCTTATTGGCTGGTCACATTCTGTTTGATATAACAGACTAATGATAAACATCATCTCTTCTCTCCATGTGAGTGTGGTTTTCCAAATTTGCGGGCATGTAATTTTTCTTTACATAGCATTTTTATTTCCTTAAGTTTTGCACATAAACACGTAAGAAGTTATGTGAGGTGTATAGCAACAGCAGACCATTCTATAGTGGTTATCTCATCAGTGAATTTCTGAACTCTAAAGAATGGTCAAAGTCCCAGGGTCAACAGTGGCTATTGTCTTGTTTTTGGCACTTTGGTGCCACCTTGTTTAGGAGAGTTGGGCTTTATTAATCAAGATTAGACATTGCCCCAGCTCTGATTCTAACTAGGACTTAATTCCACCAAAAGACTCTCAAAGTGTCCCAAAACAATCACCTTAAATGGAAGGAAAAAGTTGTCCAAAACCAATACAGTTTACTCAAGTGCTACACTTTAATTCATCATTACTCTTACTATATAACTCAGATAAGCACCATATTTACAGCAATGGAAACCAAAATCTAAGCACTAAAATCATTATGAAGATCCCATTCTATAAATAAATCATAAGCCATTCAAAAATAGTCCACAAGTTGGAAGCAAGTTAAACCTGTTATGAACAGGTTCAGAAATTCAGTCAAATTCACAGAATTTCTGGTAATAATTGACAATTAATTAGACAATAAAACTTATACCGTTGGAAATATCTATGAATCTAGTTTCTAACGCAACAAACGGATCTAAATTTCTAGTTTTCTACCCCAAGTTATGACCAATTTCCCAAGACTGCACAGTGCTGTCTGAACAGCACTGTAGCTACGGGAAAATCTGCTTTTCCAGCCTTAAAAAGGTTACCAAATCACACCAAAATATCCAGAACTGAACTTTAAAATGTCTAGGTCATGATAGGATATCAAACTCCAAGATTTGGTGACCATTTCACCATATTCACAGAAGGAAAGAACTAAAACCCTTCTTTTGAATCATTTTTAGTCAGTGAAAACTCAAGAAAAATCTCAAAGAAAGAACTCATTTTTCCTCTCACGTTCACCTTTCTATTCTAGTCCAATTCATTTATCTGCTTTTGGATTTAGAATTTTGGGACTTGTCTTCTCAAGATTATGTCTTATTGGCTGGTCACATTCTGTTTGATATAACAGACTAATGATAAACATCATCTCTTCTCTCCATGTGAGTGTGGTTTTCCAAATTTGCGGGCATGTAATTTTTCTTTACATAGCATTTTTATTTCCTTAAGTTTTGCACATAAACACGTAAGAAGTTATGTGAGGTGTATAGCAACAGCAGCCATTCTATAGTGGTTATCTCATCAGTGAATTTCTGAACTCTAAAGAATGGTCAAAGTCCCAGGGTCAACAGTGGCTATTGTCTTGTTTTTGGCACTTTGGTGCCACCTTGTTTAGGAGAGTTGGGCTTTATTAATCAAGATTAGACATTGCCCCAGCTCTGATTCTAACTAGGACTTAATTCCACCAAAAGACTCTCAAAGTGTCCCAAAACAATCACCTTAAATGGAAGGAAAAAGTTGTCCAAAACCAATACAGTTTACTCAAGTGCTACACTTTAATTCATCATTACTCTTACTATATAACTCAGATAAGCACCATATTTACAGCAATGGAAACCAAAATCTAAGCACTAAAATCATTATGAAGATCCCATTCTATAAATAAATCATAAGCCATTCAAAAATAGTCCACAAGTTGGAAGCAAGTTAAACCTGTTATGAACAGGTTCAGAAATTCAGTCAAATTCACAGAATTTCTGGTAATAATTGACAATGAATTAGACAATAAAACTTATACCGTTGGAAATATCTATGAATCTAGTTTCTAACACAACAAACGGATCTAAATTTCTAGTTTTCTACCCCAAGTTATGGCCAATTTCCCAAGACTGCACAGTGCTGTCTGAACAGCACTGTAGCTACGGGAAAATCTGTTTTTTCAGCCTTAAAAAGGTTACCAAATCACACCAAAATATCCAGAACTGAACTGTAAAATGTCTAGATCATGATAGGATATCAAACTACAAGATTTGGTGACCATTTCACCATATCCACAGAAGAAAAGAACTAAAACACTTCTTTTGAATCATTTTCAGTCAATGGAAACTCAAGAAAAATCTCAAAGAAAGAACTCATTTTTCCTCTCACTTTCACCTTTCTATTCTAGTGCAATTCATTTATCTACTTTTGGATTTAGAATTTTGGGTCTTGTCTTCCCAAGATTATGTCTTATTGAGTGGTCACGTTGTGTTTGATATAAGAGACTCATGATAAAGATTATCTTTTCTCTACTTGTGAATGTGGTTTTCCAAATTTGTGGGCATGTAATATTTTTTTTTTACATAGCATTTTTATTTCCTTAAGCTTTGCATATGAACACATAAGAAGTTATGTAAGGTTTATAGTAACAACAGGCCATTCTATAGTGGTCATCTTATCAGTGAATTTCTAACCTCTAAAGAATGGTCAAAGTCCCAATGTTAACAGTGGCAGTTGTCTTGTTTTTGGCACTTTGGTGCCACCTTGTTTGGGAGAGTTGGGCTTCATTAATCAAGATTAGACATTGAACTCAAGAGTTAAACCCTTAGCCCCATCTCGCATCCAAACTAGGACTTAATTCCACCAAAAGACACTCAAAGTGTCCCAAAACAGTCACCTTAAATAGAAGGAAAAAGTTGTCCAAAACCAAAACAGTTTACTCAAGTGCTACACTTTAATTCATCATTATTCTTACTATATAACTCAGATAAGCACCATATTTACAGCAATGAAAACCAAAATCTAAGCACTAAAATCATTATGAAGATCCCACTCTATAAATAAATCATAAGCCATTCAAAAATAGTCCACAAGTTGGAAGCTAGTTAAACCTGTTATGAACAGGTTCAGAAATTTAGTCAAATTCACAGAGTTTCTGGTACTAATTGACAATGAATTAGACAATAAAACTTATACCGTTGGAAAGATCTATGAATCTAGTTTCTAACGCAACAAACGGATCTAAATTTCTAGTTTTCTACCCCAAGTTATGACCAATTTCCCAAGACTGCACAATGCTGTCTGAACAGCACTGTAGCTACGGGAAAATCTGTTTTCCAGCATTAAAAAGATTACCAAATCACACCAAAATATCCAGAACTGAACTTTAAAATGTCTAGATCATGATAGGATATCAAACTCCAAGATTTGGTGACCATTTCACCATATTCACAGAAGGAAAGAACTAAAACCCTTCTTTTGAATCATTTTCAATCAATGGAAACTCAAGAAAAATCTCAAAGAAAGAACTCATTTTTCCTCTCACTTTCACCTTTCTATTCTAGTGCAATTCATTTATCTACTTTTGAATTTGGAATTTTGGGTCTTGTCTTCTCAAGATTATGTCTTATTGAGTGGTCACGTTGTGTTTGATATAAGAGACTCATGATAAAGATTATCTTTTCTCTACTTGTGAATGTGGTTTTCCAAATTTGTGGGCATGTAATATTTTTTTTTTACATAGCATTTTTATTTCCTTAAGCTTTGCATATGAACACATAAGAAGTTATGTAAGGTTTATAGTAACAACAGGCCATTCTATAGTGGTCATCTTATCAGTGAATTTCTAACCTCTAAAGAACGGTCAAAGTCCCAATGTTAACAGTGGCAGTTGTCTTGTTTTTGGCACTTTGGTGCCACCTTGTTTGGGAGAGTTGGGCTTCATGCTTCATCCCTACAGATGCAGATGATGGTGGTCTTGGCCTTGAACCAACTATCAAGCACTTGGTTGCTGATCATCCCAATTATCATATGCGCTAGTGGGGTTGGGGCGCAAATTGCTGCAGTGCTTCATGCATTAAAGGGTGTGCAATCTCCATAGCATTTGCCGAGAGCACATTAGAATAAAAAAAACGAATTGTGCATTGAACAAAAAACATACTAATTACAATTTGAAACTGCATCTTCTAATCTTACGTTATGGATTGCTATTTCGTGCATCGATCGATATTTCTGACCCATTGTTATGTTCTGATCTTTCACGTGTATCCTTTTCTTCTTTTTTTTTTTTGGTCTAATCTTTGTGTTGTTAGCATCATATGTTCTTGGCAACTGTTCAGGTCAAAGATGTAACTCAATATTATATTTCTTTTGTCAAAACATCATATTCAATATTGTTTGATGATTGTTATATGTTTTACAAATGTTTAATATGTAGTATTTCTCAAGTGAATTCCTGTATGCAGCATAATTTCGAAAGTGGGATATGAGGAGATCGGATTAGGCCCTTCTCCATAATTTTTCTCTCCAAATATCTCTTGAATTTTTTACATCTAAATAGCTATGCATTTCACACTATCGTTACCTTTACCTTTATTTAGATGAATAGATAAAAATACTTAAAAATTCAAATCTGTTTGCTAATGTTTTGTCATTTTTTTTTGAGAAATAATGTTTTTTCATTTAATTTGCACGAACCATTTGTTGAAGTTGTTTAATTTTTAATTTTACTTTTACTGTTAAGCAGTGAGATCAATGCTCCTTAGCTCTAGCCAGTGACATCAATGTCTATTCAGAAGATGAAAAGCTAGTTGGTGGAGGTGACGGCTTCAATTGAAGGGAAGATTGCTCAATATGCTAGTTCACAAAAAGGGATATTTGAAGTTGTTCTGTATCTTTCTTATTCTAGTTGCTATTGTCACAATTTAGTTATTGAAATGTTTAGATTGACTTAATGGTATTTTGTAATGCTACAGAGCATTTAGGCATAGTATGACTTTATTGTCTTATTGTTGTGAACTTTTTAGTTTGTATTTTGTTTTGTGCATCGAACAAATGTATTTTAAAAAATACTGTATTGAATGACTTTTGAATGTTTTTTAATATTATGTTTGGCAATTGAAGAGATAGCAATTTTTTAAATATTGGTATAGATGATATTGTGATTGATTTGCGATATTGTCACTGATGGATGATCATCAGTGACGACTTGTTATGTTAGTGATGACAATGGATTGTTAGGCAAATTATCACTGATATCAAACGTCATCATTCAAAAATGCATTAATGATGATGATTGTTTTTCATTGGAGATGAAAAGTGTTAGTGACAACAAATTTTTGTCATTCAATAGGCAAGATATTAGTGACAATAGAAGTCGTCACTAAATAAAGTATCAGTGACAAGAAGTATTTGTCATAAAATATTCAAGTTGAATTGAAGTGTTAGTGATGACTTAATATTGTCACTGAAAGTAAATTCAGTGACAAGAAATATTTGTCATAGAGTATCTAGAAGCATTAGTGACAACTTCATATTGTTATTGGATGGTAAGTTAATTGTGACGACTAATATTGCATTAGTGACGACAAAACTTTGTGGCATACAACATCATTAGTGACGACACGCCTTTGTCAAAAAATACGTAATTTATCAGTGACGACCTAGGTCATCACTAATAATTAGATAAAATAGTGACAATCTATATTTGTAATTTTTTTGATAACATAAAAAGTTGTCACTAATTTCCTTTGTGTTAGTGACGACATGCTTTTGTCAAAGAATAGCTAACTTATCAGTGACGACCCACGTCATCACTAATAGCTAGATAAATAGTGACAAACTACTCATTCAATTTTTTTGACAACATATAAAGTTGTCACAAATTTCATTACCATTAGTGACAACAATTGTTGTCATAAAAGGTCATACATTTAGTGACGACTTTATTCTTGACACTATTCACATTTAGTGACGGACTTTTACTGACGACTTATTTCTTGTCGATAAAAGATATTAGTGATGACTTTCACTTTTCAGTGACAACTTCTTGTTGTCACTGATGATGATTTTTCTTGTAGTGCCCTAATTTTCCAGCAAGTGGCGATAGACAAAAACCCTCAAGAATAAATTCAAGAACTCCAAGAAGATACTCAAGAACTTCGAGAAGGTGCTCAAGAACCCCAGTAAGGTGTCCAAGACCCTCAAGAAAGTCCAAGAACTGAGTAGAGATCTTCAAGAAAGTCAAGAAACGCCACAAGAAACAATGACAATATGCTGGATAGTTTTCAAGAGTTCAAAGATTGCACCTAGTAAGTTCAAGAAAGTCCACAAATCGTACTTGTAACAACAAGAAATCTTCAAGAACAATCAATAAAATTTGTACACGGATTTTAACAACTTGTGTACTCCTTTTCTTTGATTTTTTTTTCTTTGCAATTTCTTTGTGCTTGGCTTTTGTTTTTACACGCCTCTTCTCTTTTCTTTTCTTCCTTTTTTTCTTTTGACTAAAACAACACAAGTAACAACTCTAACTACTGCAAACTCCCCAAGAATTCAATTCGAGGCTTGAACAAGTCCAAGAACTTCTTTTCTTGATAAGTTTTCACACAAGAATTTCAAGAAACGCTAAAAACAGTCAAGATTATCAAAAATACCACACAAGACCTAGAATTCTTGATTGGAAACAATCAAGAATGGCTCTACAACCCTAAGGAACATCAAGAAAACATAAGAACAACACAAGAAACACAACAAAAACACGAAATCAAATCTGGACAAGAAAAAAAGGAAACAGTGACATGCAAGAATCAAACGAACACAAGAGTTGTTGACTAGGCACGAAGCACTTTGACAACAACAAGGTTAAAAGGAACAGTAAAAGGGATATATCCAATTTTTCTAAGGAAAAATACGGATTGGAGAACCTAGAATTATCAAGAACACAGCTCTGATACCAATTGATACGCGAATGGATCGTGAATGCCAAGATCGCTTGATGAATCCAAGTTGAAAAGCTTTGAACCTTCCTTTAACAAAGAAGCATGACCCTAAGGTCCTAAATTAGGACTAATTTGAGCGAGTTCAATATGCCTAACTATTGCTCTAAGGACTTGATCAAACGTGGAAAAAATAATTCTAAGCAGATTATGTAGTCGCCATAAGCAAAAGGCTTGATAAGACAAGATTCGGTTCTAAATGCAAGAGCCAAGAGAACACTCAAGTAAAGCACTCAAAACACACGAAAATATACTGAAAAAATGTCAATCTCCCCCATTGAAAATTCCTTTGAGCCTTTTTATAAGGCTTACATGTCAAACCCTAAAGTGCTAATAATGGCAACTAAGTGAACTTCCAAACTAATAAGAGTCCTACTTGGAAGTCTCAACTTAAAGCAACATGTAAATATGGAAACAAATTAATAACAACTAAACTAAGTAAACTAAATATCTTGGATAGCTTGGTGGCGTAAAACAAATCTTCCAAACCTCCAATGTTACGCCACAAACCCTCCAAGTACTCCTCATAGCCTTCTAACGCCCTAGCTCACTTCTTGGCCCAAACTCACAAGCTTGCATGGGCTTAACTTCATCTTCAATGACCCAAAGAAGAGTGATCATCCTTGGTGGCGTCTTTGATGGCATGTGTGGCATTTGAGCTTGACCAAATTCCTCCAAGATCAACCCTTGCAATGCTTCCTTCATTCTTCTTGTCCTTGAACGCATCATAGGACCATCAATCCCTTGCAATGGATCCTTGGAGTAGCTCGAGCTTTCCCTAGTGGCGTGTCTTTCATCTTGATCTCCAACAAATTGTTAACAGTTTGTGACGACTTTTCTTGTCACAAATTCACCTGTAATTTTGTCATTAATATAAAAGAAGTCGTCACAAATATTGCTCAACAGTGACGACTTGTTGTTCTCACTATAGTCTTGTTCATTAGTGACAAGAATGCTTGTCACTGATGAAATTTGCACTTAGTGACAACATTAGTTGCTTGTCACAGAAACATGGCATTAGTGATGACATTAACAGTGTTGTCACAGAAGCTTGGCACTAGGGAAATTTGCACTTTAGTGACAACACTAGTGATGTTGTTACAAAAGTATGGCATCAGTGATGACATTAGCAGCATTATCATAGAAACATGCCATCAGTGAAATTTGCACTTGTGACAACATTAGCAATGTTATCACATAAGCATGGCATCAGTGATGAGATTAATAGTGTTATCACAGAAGCATGGTATTAGTGACAAGAATTGTTGTCACTGATGGAACTTGTTATTGTTCAAGTGTTATTTTGTGATGACTTCTTGCCACTTATTCGCTTATACTTTTTTTTTTATATTATATATAATACAAAAGTTGTCACAAATATGAACTCAACCATAACACAAAAAAATTACAGCTCCATTAATGCTGCAATGAATAGTGATAAACATGCAAAACTTTCAAATAGATATAGATATGTCCATAAACATCTGCAAATCCATCAAAATATACACCAACCATAATATTTACAAAATTGACATCAATTCAAGTACAAGTGTTATTATCCATCATAAATCCAAAAGGATGTACTACATTTAAGGTGAAAAACAAAATATAAAGCAGTTATCTTCTCAAATTGATGCCATCTTCAAGTTTGCGTCCAAAAGGTAGCTTTTTAATAGCATTGCACTGCAATTTAAATGTAATACGAAGGTTAAGAAAATAAACAAAAGAAGCTACACAAAAAAATGAAGAAGAACATAAATAAGCAACATGACAACTTAAATACAAATACATATCATAAACTTCTCAAAGGGTGCATTAATTCGATTGTACCATTTTCCTACCAATAGCAAGTGAATGTGATGAAGCTCATTGTTCAACCTGTTGACATTTCTATTGCAAATACATACAACCATAATAATTCCACCTTTTTCAAAGAACCAAACCAAACAACAAGCAGAGATCTCTAACCAAAGAAGTTCAAAAGACTAATTATCACTATCAGTGCATTTTCCAAAATCCCAAGTCAATGCAATCCTCAAAAGCACCCAACAAAGAGCCAACTGATGGAAATCTAAATTGGGCTTTCATAGCATTAACAAATGCAAGTCCAAATCTAAGTTGAGATTTTGTTTTCCAACTCCAACTACCCTATTTTATTGAAAATCCCTTAATTAGATGACAACAACAAAAGGGTTGTACTTGCAAAGAGAGTACAAGTACATAGAGTAATGAAAAATGTAAATGAAAAATATAAATGTGATAATTGTTGTGCTAGTTTCAGTTATAGAATATGAACAGGATAAAGAAGGAATGATGAAGTTATTAGTAGCAGATGATGAGAAAATACATTATAAACAATAAAAGAGAAGCATTAAGAGGTGTAAGCTAATCCCCTAGAAACTTAGCTAACAATTTGAGAAGCATTGTCACATTGTCTTTTCATCACTGTTAGGAAACGCATTTGCAAAAATAACATTATGACTAAGTGAAAAACCCACAGGACAAAAAAGGGTTGATTGCAGGGTGCCATTGTCATAGTTAAAAATTGTTAAAGCATATTCCAAGATCTTCAAAAGAAAACAAGATATCGATTGTACAAAACTCAAATTACACCAATACTTTTGCTATATTCCATAGCAAAAGCCAAAAAGGAAAGACATCAATGCTATATTTGGAAATCTTTCTATTCATACCATGCATACAATTGTTAGACTAAATGTAAGATTGATGAAGAAAAAAAACATTTCTAGGAAAAGAAAAGGGAAAAAATCTCCTCCCACAACATTCAACTGACAAACCCATATTTAGTTTCATTAGCTAAAATAGCACACAAACATAGTAAAATATGAACAAGCGTCACTGTCATTTTGACAAATGATAAACTCGCTGTCCACTTCACAAATTCATCCAATCATTCTTATTTTGACCACCACCGCAACTAAAAAACTCCACCTTCTAATATCAACTGATTATATCATCCATCAAAAAATGTATTTTTTGTGCTCAAATGCAGCTAATCAATTCCTGTTATCTTTACATTTAAGAACAAACTAACAAACATAACAGATCTCGAGTAATTGAAAACCAAAGATGCAATTTTTCCTCCTTTTTTTTTTTGAATTTCTTAGGTCAATCTCCAATCAATAATACAATAATTTCTTTAACACCAAAGATCAAAAGTGCTTTATTTAATGTAGAAATTAAAATATAATTAATGACGAACATACCAAGCCAAACATAAGAATACAACTTGGATTATTTATGAGCAATTAAATCAAGTTATGAATAAATGAAATCCTACTAATCTAGAAAACTCAAAATAAAAAAAAAGGAAACTGAACAAGATCCGCACCAAGCAAACTTATTTTCCCAAGCTTTCACTTTTAGAGGGATATTATTACTGCCATAATCATTTATGATTTATCACTGCCAGTCATCAACTATTGTTATATAGTTAAATATTTACCTTTGTAAAAGTCTTTCATTTGAGCAATCAACTCTTCATACAACCCTTTTGTCTCAAGTTGCTGCTCTTGCAAGTTCTTAATTAGCTCCTTTTGGGCATTGAATTCTTCAGCCATTACTAGCAGCTCGTTCCTCTGCTGCATCTACCCTTCTCTGATGCTCCTCAATTTCACTTCTCAAGCGGCCAATCTCTACTGATTGTTTCTTGGCTGCACTGTGGCTATGGAGCTGTCCAGGGATGTAACCAAGTTGTTGTTGACAAATATCCTTACTGGTCATTGAAGTTGTACTTGCCAACACTTTCATTGTTGCCTAGACAAGTAAAGCATTATAATGTTGCAATGTTAAGGCATGTCAAAAGTAGGAAAAATTAAATATAAATAGATTGAAATATCTTACCAAGGTATTTGTTGCTACATCATTTACCAAGGACCCCATCTTCTTCGATGTGCGACTGAGCTCAAATAGATCTATCTCTAAAAGTTCTATACCATCCTACCGTTTTTGTCAAAATAATCAACATGTCTTTTTTTACACAAATGCATAAGAATGAAAATAAAGAATATCTCCAAACAAAGGAACTAGATTACCTTTTCTTCAACAACTCTTGCGAGAGACTTTGTCCCCACAGTAGTATGGCTTTCATTCTTGGCACAGTTTATTTTGTTACGGTCACTAACTTTCTAAAATAGTTAAAACAATTAAGAGATTACTAAATATTTCAACCGAATTCAAAAGAGTAATAAAAATGATTTAAGTACGAAACTATATCTTGAATTTTTCGCTTTCAAAGTAGTTGCACAACCATTTCTAATCATCAGGTGGAACACCTTCAGGAACTTGACTTATTGCTTGTTCCTTTGTATTAAAAGTCAAGAAATACTTGTGCAACCGATACTGGTGATTTCGATATAAAATGCTCAACTACCTATCCACAGCAGTTTTTGAAGTGGCGTTTTCCTCAAATCGAAAGTCATCCTACAAGATAATATAACTTGATAATTTTCAAATAGAAGTAAAGTCATCCTACAAAAATAATGCAATATAATAATATTCAAATCAAAGTTTACATTGCAAGTTATATGCAACTAAGTACATAAGTAAATTATTGGAACATAAATAGCAAATTGATGTGTTTCAATAGTAATTTAAGAAAAAGCCACAAGTACCGTAACCATCCTGTATATGCTTTCTCGATCCTCAAATTGCATTTGTCAACATTCAGCTTCCCAAACTTTCTCACAACACAGCCACTCTCACTAATGAAGTATTGAGAATCCTTTCCTATTATACGTCGAATATAAGGATCAACTTCAATAGTGAGAATCTCGTTAGCCTCATCCTTTCCTATCCTTGCAGTAATAAAGGAGCTTCCTGCCCCATCAATGACCACCCCAGATCAATGCTTTTGGACTCTATCAGTCTCAGGTCAATTTACGGTTTCGTCTGCCTATCAGCTGATTAGAAATGTTAAAACTTGTTCTTGGATGTTTAAAGAGGTTTGGCACTCTTATATTCCATTTAAGATGAGCTTTTTCATGTTACGTTTGCTTTTAAATAAACTTCCTCTGGATACTACATTGTTTGCCTTTGGAGTTAATGGGCCATCGAAATGCAATTGTTGCCATAATCCTCAACAAGAGACCATTGATCATGTATTCTGCACTGGTGAAGTTGCAAGTTCCATTTGGACATTTTTTGCGGTGGAATGCGGTATTTGGATAAAGCATGCTCTAATCTGGCCTTTATTAGCATCTTGGTGGTTGGTTAAAGGTAAGAAATTACATGTCTCGATGGTACTTAAGATGCTGCCTACTTTGATTTGTTGGTATTTATGGAAATGGCGTAATCTGGCTCGATTCCAAGACAAGAAAACACAGATTAATGTTACTATTAATCGTATTTTCTTTGACCTCAAGGATATCTTCCAATCTGTCTTCCCTGACATATCGTTTGATGGACGCTCTTGGGGCTCATTCTTCCAATCTATCTCTGGTTATCAACATTCACTAGTGTTCCGAATCACCAAATGGGATAAACCTCCGAATTTAACAGTCAAACTTAATACTGATGGATGTTCTAAGGGCAATCCAGGTTGGAGTGGAGGTGGAGGTATTTTACAAGATTCTTTGGGCCACTTTATATTTGCATTTTCCTGTGCTTTCGGGCAGATTACAAGCTTGCAAGCTGAGGCCAAAGCTCTACTGTTCGGATTACAACAGTGTGCCATTAAGGATTTTCGTGACATTCATGTGGAATGTGATTCACAAATTCTAATGTGTCTTGCAAAAAAAATACGAATGCCCTTGGTCAATAGCACGTGAGATTCATATCATACGGTCTTTGCCAATTTCAATTTTATCATTTCGGCATTGCTATAGAGAGTCTAATAAGGTTGCTGATATTCTTGCAAACTCAGGATACATGGAGCGTAAGGATACTTTATATCACAACATTTCAAGCTTGCCAATGTTAGCTAGAGGAGAATTCTTCTCTGATAGAATAGGATATCCTTCTATTCAATATTGCAAGAATTAGTTAATCATTAATTAATGTATGGAAGTAGTTCTTCTCGTTTATTTTCTTATTTAATCATGTACTACGGAGGTAAGGTGTATGTCCCCCCTCTGCTTTTTAAATAATTACTAATAAAATGTAGGAGTGGTGCCCTCCCCCTCTACGGGGTTAGCCAAAAAAAAAAAAAGAAAAGAGTCTCGTTAGCCTCTCTCCTTCGGGCCAATGTAACATTCCTGGTACGCCCCCTTCTTTTTGTTAGTTGCACATCTATGATTACATTTAATTCCAAAAATTTAGTTGACTGTGTAGACATAACAATAGGTAAAAGAACTTAAACAAAAAAAAATGCAAGTTATAGAAAAAATATAGAACTAGAAAAGTCATAAAAACTTAGTGCCAGTGCTGCCATTTTGACCATCATTTGAAGATAAAATGGTCTCATTTTCAGTAAATGCATGTGATTCAGAAGTTGGAGGGTGCATAATATTTAAAGCATTCGGCTGACTTCGAGACGAAGATGTTGGAGCCACAAATGCAGTAGTGCCATTTGAACTTGTACTTCCAATACAAGTATGTTGCTAATTTCTTTCTCCTAAATTTGCTTGGACAAGTTGTTGCTTATTCTGGATTTGTCTTCTAAGTGCCAGCCCTTTTTTTCCAGGTCCAACCATTTGAAACCAACAAACATAAAAAAAAAAAGATAAAAAAAATCACTACAGTGTAAATGTAGTATTCTTATCTACCGTAATAAGCCAAATCCAATAAAAAAAGATGACAAGGGCATATTGAAAAATTAATTAACTACAATTAGGTAATAGCAAATTTATTAACTTCAAGTCTTGTATCAGTATAACCTAGTCTGAATCAGTGTCATCATCACTAAGAATATCTTCGTCTTCTTCATTACGACAACCCTCATATTCATCAAGTTCTTCATCATCATTAATGAAGTCTTCGTCAGATAGTTTATTGCTGATTTTTGACTTGTCAGCATGAGCAATGGATGAAGGTACAGATTTTAATGGATTGCTCTCTTCTCTTGAGAGTGGCGGGGAGTTATCGAGGTCTATTATAATAGAGAGTTTTCCTTGTGCTTCCTCTTGATACATCTCCTCAATTACTTGCTCTTTATTTAATGTTCAGGAACATCATAACAGTTTTGTAGATTAAATCTTTCAACTACAAACCAATTTCTATCTAATTTCAGGTCTTGAACATTAAACACTTGTTCCACATGTTGCGAAAGGACATAAGGTTGGTCATGGTACCACCTCCGTGATGAATGATACTTGTGATACCCCATTCTTTGTCTATTTGCATGCTAGAACTGTCATCAATCTTCCGCCAATCACACTAAAATAGGAGAATCTTTTTCTTCGCAAGGCAGTACCTCACTTGTAATTACACCATAAAAATCAATGATATTGTTACCATGCTCGCCTTTCACTACAATACCACTGTTTTGTGTTTTTCTCTCTTTTTCACGGTCTTCAGTATGAAATCGGTAGCCATTAGCAATGCAACCTGTGAACTTGCTAAATTTTTATCCAAACCTAATGCCAATGAGTGAAATTCATCATTGCAAGGCTGAGGACCATATGAGACCTGGTAAAAGATAAATTATATTAACAGAAGATATGATATTAAACTATAAACATAAGAAGTCCAAAATTTAAAACCATAATCACCCTGCACGTTCTTTGAACTATTCAGAGAATTCTTTATCATGTCTTTGGTCTACATTGTCAGTGCTTTCTACTTCTAATTTGAATTTGTGCTCACTTAAAAAAAAAATTAAAACTGAGATCAGCATCACATGTTAGTTAATACATAAAACATAATTTATTTAAGGTCAAAGTATCACTTTATGTAGTCTTCAAGCTCATCGCAATTATTTAGCAAAATATAGACTTTTGCTAATTCCCAATCAAGCAAATAATCATGTTTAAGCCCTCCAAATGGATGACTAGAGCATGAAAATATTGACCAGCGACCAAAATTGTCAGCTATTTCATTATTACGCTCGGGCCTGTTGAATATTGTCTCGACAATATCCAAGTACATATAACAGAATGTTAAGCATTCTTTGTCTATGTATCGCTCGGCAATACATCCCTCCGGTCGAGCCTTGTTCTAAACATAATTTTTTAGTGTTCCCATTTTCCTATGTTTGATTAAAAAACAAAAAAAGTATTTTTCAAATGACAAATTAAATATATAATAATTTACTAATTGATAAACACTATATAAAATCCCATACCTCTCACATGGGAACATCCAACGGTATTGTGTTGGGCCAGCAAGGATAGCTTTAGCAGGTAGGTGAACCATCAAGTGTAGCATTATGTCGAAGAAGGCAGGAGGGAATAATCTCTCTAATTTACACATTATTACAGGAATTTATCTATCACATTCCTCTAGTACATTTCTATGCAGTGTTCTGGCACACAACTTCTTGATCAAATCACTTAATTGAAATAGCACTTGACGAACTTCTTTGGTTAAGCTTCCACGAATTGCAAGTGGGAGTATTCCTTGAATGAAAATGTGGAAGTCATGGCTTTTCATTCCCAAAATATGGAATTGTCCATTTTTTATGCATCGGGAAGCAAAGCCATCTGGATAATTGACAGAAGACAAGAAATCACACACTTTTGTTTTCTCCTCTTTTGTTAGATGGTAGCAAGCAAGTGGCATAATATAAAAATCACCACTAGGAATCAAGTGCAACTCCTTTTTTAAGCCTAATTCCTTCAAATCTTTGCGACACAACTAGTAGTCTTTGGTTTTACTATCAATATCCATTATAGTGGCAAAGACACTCTCAGAAACATTCTTCACTACGTGCATGACATCCAGATTATGCCAAAGTTTCAGGTCTGACCAATAAGGCAAAAGGGAAAAACAACTCTTTTTGGTCCAATTTAGACCACTATCGTCACGTTTACACTTCCTTGTTTTCATTTGCTAACGGGTTTTCCCAAACTGTATTTCAATATTTTCTATTTGCTCAAAAATTTCTTTTCTAGATAGAGGTATAACAGGATTCCTAAAATCCACTTTGCCATCGAAAGATTTTCTTTCTCGACACCAATAGTGATCAATAGGTAAGAAACAACGGTGGCCTATGTAACATAATTTTTTTCTATGTTTCAAATGGACACAAGATGTTTCTACCATGCGAATTGGACAAACCTGATACCCTTTAGTACTCCATCCAGATGACATGGCATAGGCAGGGAAGTCATTTATAGTCCACAGTAGAGCAGCATGTAGTGAAAATTTCTGACCATTTTGTGCATCATACGCTTCAATGCCAAGCAATAGATCATTCAATTCATCTATTAGTGGCACCATATAGATGTCAAACTCATTTCTCGATGATTGAGGACCAGGAATCAACATTGACATGAAAAAGAAAGCATCTCTCATACATTTTCAAGGAGGTAGATTGTACGAGACAGCAAAAACGGGCCATATGCTATAAGTGGTGCTCATGGTCCCAAAAGGATTGAAACCATCAGTTGCAAGGCCAAATCTTACATTTCTAGGATCATGAGCAAAGTCTGGATACAACCTAACAAAGTGTTTCCATACTTTGCTATCTGCCGGATGCCTCATGCTATAACCATTATCATCTACACACTTTTCTTTATGCCACCGCATATCCAAAGCTATTCCCTTGTGAACAAACAAGCATTGAAGCCTGGGCTTTAAAGGAAAGTAGCGTAGAACCTTGCGAGGAATTTTTGTACCCTTTGACTTGTATCAAGGTTCTTTGCAATTTTGATTTGGACAAGTGTCCAAATTTGCATATTCTTTGTAGAAGAGGACACAATCATTGACACATGCATGTATTTTTTCGGCTTTGAATCCTAAGTCACGAATAGTTTTCTTAGCATTAGAGAAAGACTTAGGAATTGAAGCTTTAGGAGGCAGTGCATTCTTAAAAAATTCTAACAATGAGTTAAATGATTTTATAGTCCACCCATTCATTGTTTTGAGATATAGTAGAGTGACTATAAAAGATAGCTTCAAGTAAAATTGGTTCCCAAGATAGAGTTCTTTTTTGGCATCTTTTGAGAATCTTAGGAAGTTATCAGCTTCTTTGTTATTCACATTTCAACTCTCTCCAATATGTTCTTCTTGGCTAAACCAATTTCCCCCACATTGTGCAGTACCAACGTCATTTAGCATATCATTCAAGTCTTCGGTGTCAGTATCCTCTTCTTCGTCCCCATGTTGATTGCTATTGTTATAAATTTCATGTCGAAATTGTTCACCATGGTGTATCCATCTAGTATAACCCGTACGAATTCCAAAAGCGAATAAGTGCTCCTCCACCATGCTTTTTGTATGTTTGTGGAAGTTGTTGCACTCTTTGCATGGACATGGAATTTTAAGATGTTCTGTCTTTTGAGAATATGTGAGTTTCAAGAAATCAGCCACCCCGAGTTTATAAGCCTCATCCTTTCTATTATCAAGTTTCATCCACTTTTTGTCCATGTCCTAAAGTTATCAATCTGAAAAATAAGTTGATGGTGTGCTGCTCTGATATGTAACTAGAAATTATAGCCATGTTATGATTAAGTAAAATACTATCCAAACTTAGTCAATGAGAAACAATATACAAAGAAATGCTCATACGTAATCGGGCCAAATTTAGTCAATGAGAAACAATCGAAGGATTATAATAGCACATATCATTAAATTATATTCCATCAACTGCAGCACACCACACAAAAGATTTGACAGATGCAAAGCTGTTTTTGCTCAACATGCTCTCAAATAAAAGGATTATAATGCACACCAAAATTTTGAAGCAAGGGGCAAAGAACATGTTCCACTTTTTAGAGACTAAAACTAATACATTACATGAACAATGTTCAGATAAAAATACTGACAATAAAGTTTTTGTAAGCAATATCATATTCCATTTAAAGAAGTATTGAACATAATTAATTAACTCACTAAAGATTAAATTTGTTTTCTAGGTGTCTTGGTACTTAGTTTGAACAATAGTCTCTAGCAGTAGGATGCTGAAATAATTGCTCTTACTACCTCATCTTGCAAAGCTTATTGTTATTTTTCTACCACTTGTCTTCTAAGATATGGTTTTACCCTTCTAACTAGATTAAATATGGTTGTTCCTGAACTTTTATTGTTGACAAATAAACATTTAAGATGCTGCTACATATTCATGTACCTTTCTGGTTTATACATCATTTTAGAAGAATGGGTCCAAAACATCCCAAGTGCATAAGCAAATAAAGAGTGAAAGAATAACGTCTAATGATCACTTAAACAGCTCAAATGCTTAATTTTCTAAACAATCCTAACCGTAATATGTGAACTTATCATAGCTGTTAGATGCTGAAAAATAAACCACCAGTTTGGAGGGGAAAAAAAAGAACTTCTTTTTAATATGCTTAAGAGAGAAACAAAAGGAAATTTTGGACTATCCATAGGTTCAATAGTTAATTATGCTGGAAAATATACTGGTTTTTGTTTCCCAACAATAAGATCCGCAGTCCATGACATATCACCACAAACTATTTAGATTTTCTTCAAAGAAAATAAACATTGAACCTACTTGTATTTCTTTTGAAAAGAAATAACTATGAAAGGTAAAAAAGGAAAGGTAGACAAAAGGATATTATTCATCACATATCATAATCTTCATTATCAGTACAAATGGTAAAGAAAGCACAAAAATGTCTAGTTCCATGCATTGCTAACTCAAAAATCAACAAATAAATCTGGTAGTTAATAGTTTAGAATAAGGAGACAATAAACTATTTCAGAGTCTCGAAAATCTTCTCAACTGCATACTCCTAAAACAATAATTAAAACAGAAAAATTGTATTGGGAAAAGTTTTGTACCACATGCTAGGAAGAACCCATGAAAAAAGTCCAAGTCCTATCCAGAATATCCTGCCTAAAAGGTAGACTTTATCTGTCACAAGATAATTTTAAATAAGCCATAGCCAAGGCTTTTGAGATCCTTGCAAGTTAATCACAGAAAGGTTACTACAAATCAAAGGAATGCAACTAGTATGATAAACATAGAAATAAGATCTATATGTATATGATGATGTGAGACACCATGCATAACTAACATAAGATGGACTTAAAATTACTGTGATACCCCGCATGTACACTTATATCAAGAAGTTTGAGAAGTGAGAGTGTCAGTGAGCCGAAGAGAAGAAGAGAAGAAGAGAAGTGTGAGTGAGCCGAAGAGAAGAATAGAAGAAGAGAAGAAGTGTGAGTGAGCCGAAGAGAAGAAGAGAAGAAGAGAAGAAGAGAGAATAGAGGCCGAAGAGAGATATAGGCCGAGGAGAACAGAAAAACCGAGTATAGGCCGAGCCGAAGAGAAAAAAACCGAGGAGAGTATAGGCCGAAGAGAGATAGGCCGAGGATAATAGAAGAGCTGAGAAGAGAGTATAGGCCAAGCCGAAGAGAAAAAACCGAGGAGAGTATAGGCCGAAGAGAGATAGGCCGAGGAGAAGAGAAGAATCGAGGAGAGAGTATAGGTCGAGGAGAAAGAAAAAACCGAAGAGAGAATAGCGGCTGAAGAGAGAGAGATAGGCCGAGGAGAAGAGAAAAACCGAGTATGGGCCGAGCCGAAGAGAAAAACCGAAGAGGGTATAGGCCGAAGAGAGATAGGCCGAGGAGAATAGAAGAACCGAGGAGAGAGTATAGGTTGAGGAGAAAGAAAAAATCGAAGAGAGAATAGAGGCCGAAGAGAGAGAGATAGGCAGAAGAGAAAGAGAAAAACCGAAGAGAGGCCGAAGTGAGGAACTAAAGAGAGAAGTTGAAGTGAGGAACCGAAGTGAGAAACTGAAGCAAGGGAGGCCAAAGAGAGGCCGAAGTAAGGCAGGCCGAAGAGAGAACCGAAGAGAGGAAAGAATTAAAATTCCTGTTTTGTTACATGATTTTAAATTGACCCCCCTAAATTTTATATTCTTACAATTAGGTCCCTCAATTGAAATTTGGTCCATTTTCATTGATGTTTATTGTTTTGTCCCTCAATTTTACTTTAATTTGTACCTTAGCCCCTTAGATTTGCTTTAACTTTCAATTTTACCCCCTTATGTTTTATGGAGCTTTATTTTAGTCCCTTTGGTTGCTAAACTTTGCACTTTACTCTCAATTTATTAGTGGCTTGGTTTTGTTTGTTTATATTGAGGTGCCTTGACTTATTTGTTCATTTTGATTAGTATTAGTACCAAGTCTTCAAAGAGGTATCCTGATCTCTCATTATTTTTCCTTTATGTGCTCCAATGTGCTCTAATTTGATATTTTATGCAATTTCTCATGCGTTTCTTATTTTATGCACTTTTTGCGTATTTAATTATTTTGTGTTATTTAATTTTAAATTTTATTATTTTTGACGAAAAATGTAATATTCTTGTATTTAGCTAGTTAATGTAATAGATAGAGAATGTAATAGATAGGGCATTTTAAATTTTCCCCTTAAATTGTAAATCAAGCCCCCCGGTGTAATAGTTAGGATTTATTTGCTTTTGCGTGTTTACCTTTTTATTTCTTTTACCGCTTTCCTTAGGATTTTTGCATCTAGAATATTATGCTTATGTGTTATGTGCTCCTATGTGATATTATATGTTTTTATATGTTTAAATTACTTTTGATTCATGCTTGAACATTTAATTCATGATTTATGGTATTTTGTCACCACACTAGTCCAACGCTAGTTGTGCTTTCATTCTTTTCTCGCTAGTCCAACACTAGTGGGATTTTTTAGAACGGGATAGTCCAACACTAGACCCTTAGGGCATTTAACGTTAGGTGCATTCGTGTGCATTTCACATTTCACACACTTTAGTTTTTCTTTCCATTTGGCATGATTTTATTATTACTATTTATTACCATAATTATTATTATTTTGACACGTTTTTAAAAAATGCATGACATCTAGGTTGCACTTCACTTAAACTTTAGGACATTTGTGTGATTCGACTAGAAATAGTCGCCTACTCACGTGGGAAGCGGTGGCGCACAGGCCGTTCCCTCCTCTGTGAGTAGAAACATTTAGTCACGAGATATTAGTCCCCCGTACCCCTCATGTTGCATTCCCACTTTCTTCGGCCACTTATTATCTATATTATTATTTTCTTTTCTTTTTGCATTTCATTTTGCATAGACACTCGTGACTCCCTCGAGGTCTCGACTCGGGTTTCGCAGTTAATGCGATAATTCCGATCAAGCTTCGACGGGACATTCTGACCCTCCCGATACCCACATTTAGACTTAGGATTTGCATTCATTTAGATACATCCAAATGTGATAGAATCTAGGGTTAATGTAGGAAAATTTGATTAAACCTCGCAACTAGCCTCGGCTAGGTTGAAAGGGTGCCTTAGGCGCAAGCCTTTGCCTTCCCTTTCTTCAAATGTGACTCCCGAACCTTTTTCTCTCATTTTTTCGTAGACCGGAATCGAAAAAGGGTTTTAAAATATTTTTCTAAAATTTTATTTTTATAAAATGATTTTTCAGGTGACTTGGTACACCCTAACTCAGTACCAATTGGCGACTCCATTTTCTAAAATAAAACCCTTTTTCAAAAATTATTTGGCCAAATCTGTCGCACTTTTAGTTCCGGCCTTGTTTTCTTTTAAAATACCATTTTTCTTAAAATACACTTTTTTACTAAAATTTGATTTTTCTCACACACATGGTTTTTTCAAAAACCTTTATTTTCAAAAGAGTCATCGGACTAGACCGTCTTTTTAGGACGCGACAGTCACAACTCCACTAGCACCCTTTTACTTTACGATTTTTAGTCAACACATGTATAAAAGACTTACTAGCGGTCATACATTTCGCATAAATGCATGCTAATCATATATCACATAAACAAACTCATCGGGAGGTCAAAGTATTTATATTAGAAAAGGTCTATCAAACTTTTACAAAAATTCACGTAGTTTTTGTAAAACTAAAATTGGTAAACAAATAATTTAATGGACACTCACAGGTAATCTTTAGGTTTCCTCAAGTTCTTTTCACGTCTGTTCCTTGAGGGTCCGAAGCACCTATAAGTAAGAAGTGCATTGATTAACAATAAGTCCAAGTGAATGAATAACTATTGGTACCTAATAGTTTTGTTTTGTTTTAACTTATTTATTTTTATTATTTCTATCACCTATATATATTTTCCTTCAAATGGAGGTCGAGGACTTAACTGTGACCTCAATATCATCTAATACAAGCTTGTTCAAACAAGCCTTACTCAGTCGCTACACAACCAATTCCCACAATCTTTATACCCTTAGAAACTAGACTCATTTGATTACATTTTTCTTGAAGACACCAAATTCTAATTCTAATCATAAGCTGATTAAATTGCCAACACAAATCTGTTCCATCTCCTGTAAAACATGGTTTCAGTTTCATTGAGTACCCATTTTTGACTGGTCATAACTCTCAATTGACAAGTCGTATGAGAGAAAAGATTACATGGATAGAAACTACATTCCAATGACTAAATATTTCATTTAGGGCACTAAGTTAGATTATAACAAGAACAATTCCAAATCGATTCCAAATCTGGTTCATCGCCAACAGTGTTCATGCAGGGTTGGTTTTCCAGTCTAGTTCACACGAATTCTGGGGGCAATATATCAAGAATAAATACCTGTAGCTTACATGGTTGAAAACTACATTGTAAGGACTATAACTTTTGTGCGATCACCAGTCCAAATTCCCACTATAGCAAGTTCAAAATCATGGCTGAATTTGGCCACTTACCGATCCTATTTACACAGACTTGTATGTTCAGCAAGATTTGCTCAATTTCTGCGATTCATCTAGAAAGAAATAGAGTGCAAGCTTTATACCATATTAAACCTTTATGAATATAGTTTCCAAATCAATAAGAATCATTCTGTTTTAAGTCTCCTAGACCAAGTTATGAATATTTTTCCAAAACTGCTCCTGAGAGCCTGTTTTCATTCAATCCTTGATGTTTTCTTGTACTTGCTTAATTTTTTCTTAATTCAAGTTTAAAATTCGGGTCTCACTTAATAATCACAAGTCTTAAAGATTTAATATTGCATAAGAGAGCTTAAAAAAAAACTTACCTTAAACTTAGAAGCTTAACTTTCCCCTCCACTCTTCAATTCCTCTCATGTACTTAGGCTTGGATAACCAAGTTTATTTCCCTTATTTTCCCTCTAATTCCAGACGTCCCTTCTCTTTGCTTTTTTTTTTTCACTCCTTTCTTAGCTGATTTCTAGTGTTTTAAATGGCCCTTATCAGTCAAAAGTTGGGGAGGATGACTAAGCTCTTAGCTTGCCCACTTTGCTCTATGTTCTTGCCAGCTCCATCTTGATTTCTAGACTAGTCATCACCGGAAAGATTTGTTTTCTTTCTTTGTCTTGTTGTATGTTTTTTTTTTCCTTCTCTTATGCCAACACTTCTCTTCTCTTCTTATCTCATTCTTTCACCAATTCAACCGTAAAGATTAATTGCAATAGAGCTGCTAGCTTCACCAATTTGTTTTGTCATAAATCCTCTCAAGACTTGATACCTCCTACCGACTTACTTTGTCTTGGACAGCCGGCTATTGACAGCCAATTTTTCTCTCCTTTTTGTTTTTTTTGGGGAGGGGGGGGGTGGTGAATCTTGACTAGATATTTTGCAACATGCCCAATTATGCCACTTAAATAATTATGGGTATGTAACATGCGCCTATTCATAACTAATGCAAATTGTGTTATCCCACTTAGTCTTAGAGCTTCATAACATGTTAATTTAATGGCTAAGTTTAACTAATCTATATATTAACATTATTCACCTAATCCAATTCCGATAATTATGGTAGCACACAACTAAATTAGCAATCGGATAATTAAAATTGCATTAGCATTAGGTGTTAATGTGAACAACTAAAATTTTGGGAACTTAGTTGTACTATTACTATTTAAACTTAGTGATTTCAAGTGTGACCAATTTAATGACTGAATTTATCTATTCTAACCACTACATTACCCACTTAATCTGACCTCAACAATCCTATCATGCACAATCCAATGCTAATTAGTGCCCAATCTTGCTAGCTTATTTGTCATAATATCTTATTTGCATACGATCCATAAGTACTATAAATACAAGCACCAATACTTGATTTAGAGGTTAGATGGATTATTATTACTTTATAATTTGATCCCAAAAATTATATAATTAAATAAATACGTAAATAACACTTCAAATTTAATAGGGTATTTGCAAGCCCTTACAATAGCAATTCACCCCGAAAAAATTTAGAAAAACTTAAATGTGCATAAAAGACCTAAAATGAATTTGGGACTCAAAAATGGCAAAAATAGTATTCACGAGGCGAAATTACCATTTTGCTCCTCTATTGTCAAAATATATGAAGAATATCAGTTAGCCTCAAAAAATTACCAAAAATTAAAAATAAGTTTAAAATCCTAGAAAATGAATTTAACACTTAAAATTTGGGGAAAAATGCGTTTAGAATGTGAAATGACAATTTTGCCCCTGAATGCAGTATTTACAGAAAAAAAAAGCGATAGTCCCTAAAAAAATCAAGAAAATTTAGAAACATGCTTAAAAACTTAAAAAATAAATTTGGTATTAAAAATGAGCGAAAATGGTATTCGCGAGGTGAAATTACCTTTTTGCCCTTGTGCTGGCGAAATGCAGAAAATATTAATTAAATCTGAAAAAAATCATAGAAATTTAAAAAATATGTATGAAAGTACAAAACATGAATTTAAAACCCCAAAACTATTGAAAAAATATTTACAGCCGAAAATTATTGTTTGGCCTCCTCCCGAAAATGCTAATTTTGCTCATTTTTTTTACTCAAAAATCAAGATTTGACTCCAAATAGTAGGAAAAGGTCCCCCAATGTTAGAAGATGAACGGTGTGTCAAAATTTGGTGTCTACAACTTGCCCCTCATTGTCAAGAATTTCGTAGAGATTTTAGACAAAGACGTAGACAATACCAAATTTTGACTCACCTCAATGTGAAAATAAATGCAAGTGCAATACTGAGGCAAACGTCTAAATGAAAGACAAACAAGTGAATATGTAGAAAAATGTGACCGAACTCTCTAGGAGCTGCTTACGTATCCCGGTGAAAGGAATCAGGTCAAATGTAGTTCCAACCATGAAAATAAAAGATTTGGACTGCCCAACTTGAAAAATAAAATTAAATAAAATACGAAAGGTCCAGATTGCTAGAGAGACGTGTGATCCTAGTTTGCTAGGATTGGTAAAATGTAAAGAAATTAAATATGAAACATCCAGTTTGCTAGAGTGAGATGCAATGAAGTTTGGTTTTGCCAAACTTGAAAAATAAACGTGAAGGTCCAGTTTGCTGGACATTCACCCAATTTGCTGAGGTGAACTGCAAGGAAATTAGATGTGAAGGTCCAGTTTGTTGCACTTGCACCCAGTTTGCTGGGGTGAGATGCAATCCAAAGTTTGGTTTGCCAAACTTGAAAAATAAATGTAAAGGTCCAATTTGCTAGACATGTGTCCAGTTTGCTGGAGTGAGATGCAATGCAAAGTTTAGTTTACCAATCTTCAAAAATAAACGTGATGGTCCAATTTGTAGGACAAAAATAAATGCAATGATCCTGGGCTACCAGGATAAAATGAACAGAAAGCGAATCCAAGTTGTTAGACAAAATAAATTCATAAAGTAAATGCAGAAAGCGGTGCGTAGGCTGCTAGACAAAATAAATTCATAAAGTAAATGCGAAAAGCGGTGCCCATGCTACTGGACAAAATAAATTCATAAAGTAAATGCAGAAAGCAAGTGCCCAAGCTGCTGGACAAAATAAATTCAAAAAGTAAATGCAGAAAGCAGTGCCCAGGCTGTTGGACAAAATAAATTCATAAAGTAAATGCGAAAAGCGGTGCCCAAGCTGCTGGACAAAATAAATTTCATGAAGTAAATGCAAAAAGCGGTGCCTAGGTTGCTGGACAAAATAAATTCATAAGGTAAAATGCAGAAAGCGGTACCCAAGCTACTAGACAAAATAAAGTCATAAAGTAAATGCAGAAAGCGGTGCCCAACCTGTTGGACAAAATAAATTCATAAAGTAAATGCAAAAAGCGGTGCCTAGGCTGCTGGACAAAATAAATTCATGAAGTAAAATGCAGAAAGCGGTGCCCAAGTTGCTGGACAAAATAAATTCATACAGTAAATGCAGAAAGCGATGCCAAGGCTGCTAGATAAAATAAATTCATAAGGTAAAATGCAGAAAGCGGTGCCCAGGCTGCCGGAGAAAATAAATTCATAAAGTAAATGCAGAAAGCGGTGCCAAGGCTGCTGGAGAAAATAAATTCATAAACTAAATTGCAAAAAGCGGTGCCCAGACTGCTGGACAAAATAAATTCATAAACTAAAATGCAGAAAGCGGTACGTAGGCTACTGGACAAAATAAATGCATATGGAAATGTAAGACACAGAGAAATTTAAACAAATGCTAAACAAAGCATTTAACTTAACTCAAAAACTGATTTTTTCTTTTTTTTTTCTCTTTCTTCTTTTTTTTTTCTTTTTTTCTTCTTTTTTTATTCATTTTTTCATCATTTTTCATCTCTTTTTTTTTTTTAATTTGACCAAATATCTGCATTTGCATCAAGTATGAATCCTCATTTCTCAGTGTTCAATAATTGTCAAAAATCAATTTTTTCAAAATTTACCTTGATAGTCAAACCAAGTTGAGATCATTCCAATCAAAATTTGGCATGGTATAAGGCATCAAAAATCCCTTTTGAAATCAATCCTTCCAAACAATTGCCCTAGTGTAAATCTGTCTTTCTAAAATTTTGTCTAAGACATAAAGCTTCAAGATCACTTTTGAAATCCAAATTTTCATTAAAAAATTTGCCCCAGTATGTGACACTAAAATCAGTTTGAAATCCTTCCTTTCAAATTTTGGCTCCGTACAAAGCATGAAATCCATTTGAACTCCATTCTTCTAAAAATTTTTGCCCCCATGTAAATCAGGTGAATTCCATTTAAAGTCAATCCTTTAAAAATTTTGCCCCAGTGTAAATTTAAAGTTAGTCCCCTCCAAAACAAGTTCAAATATAAAGCATAAAAATCAATGTGAAACCGAAATTTTCCTAAGAAATTTGCCCCAGTGTAATTGAAATCAATCTTTGAAATAAATTTTGCCAGTTAGACCATTGCTTATTGGAAAAAAATTTGCCCAGTGTAAACTTGAAGTCAATCCTTTAAAATTTTCCCTAGTGTATATTTGAAGTCAGTCCTTTCCAACATATTTTCAAGCATAAAGTATCAAAATCGATTTTTGAATCAAATTTTCTCAAAAAAATTTGCCCCATTTTTCGTTTCTGACAGAGGCTCCAAATGATGATGATGTTATTGCACCTGCAAAAGAGAAAACAACTATGATTGCAAAAGTAATGCTACCACTTGGTAGTCCCTTGAATCCACTAGCACATATAAATATGAGGGCTGCCATCTCGAATATCTGATCAATCCCTCGCATTACATTCTGCAATGTTCCCAATTCAATATATTCTAACCATGATTCAGTTCAAGTTCCCCAAATAATCTTGCAATACATGTATGACTCTGACCTTTGCTAAATTTAGGATTGGCTTTGAATTCAATATACGTAACCACCATTATTCAATTTTGTATAAGAATATTTTATGTGCACTAATTTAAAAGAACTTTTGTACAACAACCAACACAAAATACACAAAATTAAAAATAGTAAAATATAGTTAAACAAAACCTTTTTTTTTTTTCAAATTGACTTTGAAATGATGGCTTAAAAGATGTCTTTTGATCTTTGAATGTCTTTCCCATTTGAATTCCGAGACTACCACAAAATTATCAATACAAAAGAGGAACCTTAAGCAACTGTAGTCACCAACTTCCAAATTAATCCGATGTTGGCATACTAACTTTCTCACTTATGAAACTTCAACTGTCATCTTGACTCAATTTTAGTGCCCTTTCGGATTATCAACTTCAAAGGAAATGAAATGAATGATAGTATTCAAACTTGAGAGTCTTTCCCTGCAAAAATCCCAAAACTCGTGTGTCAATCTGCTCAAATTATTTCTGCCTTAAAATTCTAAATTCAAATGAAAAATATACAAAATGAGTCAAATTCATACTAAAACAAAAAACTTAGAAGCATAATTTTGACATTTGTCAAGTTCCCCTACACTTAAATCATTGCTTGTTCTCAGAATTATTTGAAAATTGCGAGATCAATTAATGATTCAAGCATTGAAATTACCAATGTGCATTCTAAAACATATTTCCTCAAGACCAGGTAAATAACCATCATGTAATTTATTGTCTTGCCTTTCATACTCATAATATCAAGCAAAGGAGGAGGAATCATATCCCAATTAAGCAATTTCAGCTTAATTTCTTCGCCTTGCTGAATTTCACAAGTAAACGAATCATATGATCAATCGGAGAACATCACATGTCTATGATCAATTTCATTTTTCACATGTGGGAATTTTAATCTAGTGAACTAGTCACTCAAAATACGAGAGTGTCTTTTGATGCGAAAATCGACATTGGTTATGAAGGTTTCTGATTACTCAACATCTCAATCTTAAACCAATAGCAGAAACTGTATTCGAGAAGTAAAACTGCCTTTTTACGAAAGAATCGACATTGGTTTGATGAAGATCCCTGGTTACTCAACAATTTACTTACTCAAATTCGCAATGCATTACTAATAATTCAAGTACCATTTGACGCGAAAGTCAACGTTTTCTGATGAAGACTCCCGGTTACTAAGCACCAGAACCATTGGAGTAAAAAAAATACATAATTCTTCTTTTCATTTGTTTCTTTTATTCTTCTTCTTATTTTTCTTTTTTTTCTCTTTTTTTCTTTCTTTCTTTTTTTTTTTTTTTTGGCAGTATAAAAATCCCTCATAATAGATGTCATATCACATATTACATGAATGCATTAATTGACCATAATCAACATTTAACCTATGAAATTAAGTAAAGAAGAAAAATTTTCTTCAAACATGCAAAATTTAGATGTAATTCCGACCACTTTACAAAATATACTTTCTATAAGAACAAAACTCCAAACCACATAATAATCATTTCTTAGTACTTGAAGAAAGCATTTGCCAAAACACATAAAGTAATTTCAACTAGTAGGGGAATTAGACAAAAATCAAGATTGCAAGCCATAACTCACAAGCGTGTGACGTCCCCTATCTTAACCTCACAATAACTTATACAACACATTCCGACGTTGAATAAAAAATTGTGGATATGAAACAATAAAACTCCCCTTGTGAATTGGTTGAAGTGGCATCCTTGTAAGTTCGTTCCTTTTGTTGTGCTCGGACCCTCGAAACACACATCGAGCACTTATTCGACAGTTTATAGCGGCCCTTTTTAATAAATTGAATGCTCATGAGTGAGAATCTGAGCAATAGGTCTTGCCAAGAAAATCAAGCTTTACAAAAGTTCTTCCTCTTGTACTTGGGCCTTTGCAGTTGAAGAACTTGCTTGACTTAAACTTCCTTAACATCCTGCCTGAATACCTAATGTTGATGACTTCTGTCTTATCCCAAGTTAATCTTGAGTTCCCTTTTGTATTGTTCAGCAACCTTAACATGGAATCCATATTTCCCTTCGATATCACCCTGATTCTCATTAACAGTTTGCTTTATTTCGGAATCCAGAGAGATGTTGAAGTGGCAATCATCAGCTTCAAGTAAGATGACATCCTGAAGACCACGGAGCATTTACTTTCACCATCAAAACATACAAGAAAATAGTTTTTCTTTTCATTCAATCTGAACTCATTAACTCATCAAAACAGAAAACCTTACAATTACACAAACCTAGAATTAGGTTATGAGAAAAATGTGATTTATTTTTAGAGCCTCATCAAAGAATTATTTGCTCAATATAACAAAAAGATTTGAAGCAAATCATTTTCAAAAACTAAATACAAAAAATATGAAGGGAAAAATATCATGCTACAAACAATTTTGAAAAAGCAACTTGTTTAGCGCTTCATCTAAGAAAGAATGTTGAACACAAGGCAATCTTAAATTTACGAAAAGCAAATCGTTATTAGTGTCCAAGTTATTCCTATTCTTATTATATCTAAATGAACCATAATCTAGCTACAATTTCATCTATCACACTAATCATTCAAGTCACACTCATCAATCTGGACCCTTAGCACTATCAATTCTAAAAAAATTGGTTTCCCCTCGGTCCTTCATATAGTTCGAAAAGAGCATTGGTATTGTAAATATCAAGTGTATGGCGCTTTGCTGAGTAAAACTATTATTTAAAATGCTTGAATCAAATATGTATCCGATGCATTTTCCAATTTGTTGCCTCCATAGAGGACCTGTAAAAATTAAAAAATTGAAGTTAGTATAAGTGAAAACAAAAATGGATGCATGCCTTATGGGGGAGCCCTTATTGTGCCAAGGGTAGGCCTAGCATGAAATGCAATCCTTTAGAGTGAAACTCCCCTTTTTAATCGAAGATGGGCTAGATCCGCTAGAAAGAGATGCCTCCATTCTGCTCGTATTACCTTACCTAGGGTCTCACCCGCCCGGATTTACCAAAAATATAAATGTGCTTGTCTTTTAGGATTAAGTACCCAAGACAAAAGGACGGCTTTCCTATCATGGGATTCCCAAAATGGCATTCCCTCTAGGGTTTATGCATGATGCTAGTTTATTAAAGCAAGTTAAAAGATGCAAAATGCAAAATGTTCTAAAATTTTTATTCTAATAATGATGCATAATTTCTCCGAGAAAGATGGTAAATGAACTATACAAAGGATTATTGACTTCAAATTTATTTATTTGAAAAAATCAAGCCTTTATGACGTTTATAGGACATAACATTGAAAGAAAATGAAAACCATGACTTTATCTAGAAATATACAAGTCAAAATGCCAGTTTATTAAAGTCAAATGAAATATGTGTAAAAATCACTTTTTGTGTAATATGGGATGGGAGGGTGGGGGAGACGGCAAAAATGATGCATTGATTTTTTTGAAAAAAAAGATAAATGCAAACAGTGCAAAAGTTTGACCATTTGGAGTACATTTATTGGCTTTGAGAAAATTTTGTTCAGATAAAACTGTCAAGTACAATCAGAGTACAACAAGGATGGGTAAATTTGAAAAAGGTTTAAAAATAAAATTCTTATTCGAAAAAAACACAAGTTAAAAAGAAACAAATTTTTGAGATTTTACAAAATTTACAATGATTGGACTCTTGGGGTACTTTGTTTACAACCAAAATGCAATTTTCTAAAATTTTATGAAAATCTCATTTCTATCTTTCTCGAAGAAATTAATGGTAAGACAAAAATTTAAACGTGCCAATAATGGGTTGGTTTCCTACGAGAGCACCATCTCAGGGCTCTTTATTCTATGGTTGTGAATGCGATCAAAGAATAAGAGAGAGTGCGTTAGCTTATTCAATAAATATCACATAACACATTGATAAAGCAAATAGCAGTATACAGTACAATAGAAAAACAAAGGGGGGTGGACTCTCTCCTCTTGTGCTTGGTGTACCAGATAGGGTAAGGCCGACTCTATCCTAGGCTTATTCTATATGGATGCATGAGGTTGGGCTTGCTAATGCATCTAGACTCAATTAGGCTATTGGTTCCCAAGCCTTCAGACCTAAGGGTAAGGGTCATTAATCCCAAAGCCCTTGGTCGGTGGCTCAAGTGATCTCTCGAACACTGCTACATGCACATCGTGCCCCAGCTACATGTCCAAGTGGATCTTAAAGTCCCCAAATCTCTAGACTTATGGACTAAAGCTGAGAGTTCGGGTGATCTCCCAAACATGGTTACATGCACGTCATGCCACGCTCACATGCCTAAGTAGATCAATCCTATTCCTAATCAGGACGGGTGGGTGATAACCACCAAAAATAACAAAAAAAGGTAAAATCGAATGCACGTATAGAGTACTCCTTATAAGAGGAGGGAATATAATGCTAGTACGCGTGGGCTCTAAGGGTAATTGAACCCTTCCCCAAATGCAAGTGCGTTCGAATAACAAAAATAATTAAACCACACATCACATAGACGAGAGATGAAGTGTGTGAAATGCAAAAACAAACCCTAAAATCGAAAAAACAAAAAATGCAATCCTAACATCCAAACGCGATAGAATAGAAGGGTTAAAGAAGAAAAATGTGATTAAACCTTGTGCTCAAACTTACTAGTGATCCCCAGTGGAGTCCCCAAAATACTGTCGCGTTCGAAAAATCGAGAGTGCACCTGGTAGGATTGTGACTGTCGCGCCTCGAGAGGTGGTCTAGTCCGGTGACCCTTTTTGAAAAGATAGGTTTTTGGAAAACTATGCGTATGTGAAAAAATCAAGTCTTAGTAAAAAGTGTTATTTTGAAAAAAATGGTATTTTAAAAGAAAATAAGATTGGGACTAAAAATGGGACAGTTTTGGCCAACTAATTTTGAAAAAGGGTTTTATTTTGAAAATGGAGTCGCTACTTGGCATCGAGTTAGGGTGTACCAAGTCACCCGAAAATAGTTTAGCAAAACAAAAATAAAATTTTTAGAAAAAAATTAAAAACTTTTTTTTTCACTCCGGTCTACGAAAAACGAGAGAAGAAGGTCCGGGAGTCACATTTGAAGAAAGAGAAGGCAAAGGCTCGTGCCTAAGGCACCCTTTCCACCTAGCCGATGCTAGTTGCGAGATTTAATCAAGTTTTCCTAAATTAAGCCTATATTCTATCGCATTCAGATGTGTCTATATGAATGCAAATCCTAAATCTAATATGAGTATCGAGAGGGTCGGAATGTTTCGTCGAGACTTGGTTGGGATTATTGCATTAATTGCGAAACCCGAATCGAGACCTCGAGGGAGTCACGAGTGTGAATGCAAAATGAAATGCAAAAGAAGAAAAAGAAAAAGGAAAATAGTATAGATAGTAAGTGTTCAGGAAAGTAGGGATGCAACATAACGGGTTTGGGGGACTAATAACTCGTGACTAAATGTTCCTACTTACGGAAGGAAGAACAGCATATACGCCACTGCTTTCCATATGAGTAGGCGACTATTTCTAGTCGGATCACACAGAATGGCCTAAATTCTAAGTGAGATGCAACCTAGATGTCATGCATTTGAAAATGTGTCAAAAATAAATAAATAATAGTAATAATAATAAAAATCATGCAAAAAAAAAATGGAAAGAAAAACTAAAAATGTGTGAAGTGGGATGTAAAATGCACACAAGTGCACCCAACACTAAAATGCCCTAAGAGTCTAGCATTGGACTAATCCTTTCTAGGGATTCCCACCAGCGTTGGACTAGCAGGAAAGTGATAAAGCCACAACTAGCGTTGGACTAGTGTGGTGACGGAATAATAATTGATAAAACATGAATTAAAGCAATAAAGCATGAATCGAAAGCAAGTAAACATATAAAGACACATGACAGCACGGAGGAGCATGTAACACGTAGGCATGATATCTAAATGTAAAATCCTAAAGAAAGCGGCAAAACATATAAACATGCAAGCAAACAAAAGCAAATAAGCCCTAACTATTACATCGGGGGGTTTAAGTTACAATCGTGATGGGAAAAATTAAAAATGACCTATCTATTACACTTGCTACTAAATACAAGATTTTGCTAAAAATATGAGAAATATAATCTAACTATTACATTGGCTAACTAAGTACAAAAACATTATATTTTTTGCCAAAATAATAAAATTTAAAATTAAATAACATAAAGTAAATAAATATGCAAAAAGCATGTAAAATAAGAATCATGTGAAGAAAATGCATAATAAATCACATAAGGGCACATTGAAACACATAAGAAAAAATTAATGAGAAATAGGGATACCCCTCGAAGACTCGGTACCAATACTTAAAAAAATTAAACACATACGTCAATGTATCATGATATAAATAAATAAAGCCTAAAAATATGTAAATATTGACAAATTGAGATAAAATGTAAATTCTAGCAACAAAAAGGAATAAAATAAAATTCTATAAAACTTAAGGGGTTGAAATTAGAAATTCACATAAGTCTAAGCGGGCAGAAATACAAATTTAAAGTAAATTGGGGGGCAGAACAATAAAATTTTTTTAGCAAGAGTGGGGCCAATTGCAATTAATTCAAAAACATAATTCAAAGAAAGAAATAAAAGAAACTAGGGGGGCCAATTTATAAATAGCAGGGACTAAATTGTAGAAAATGACAAATTCATGGAGGCACACTTAAAGTTACTCAAAATTTGAGGACTAAAATGCAAATATGAAATTTAAATGAAATAACATAAAAATCCTGACCAAATACTAATCTAAATAAACTAACCAAAATAACTTAATTAACTAAAATGAATAACCAAATTAAACTAAGCAACACCCTAAATCATAATTAGCTGAAATGAAAACTATGCAAATAAACAATGAAACATCATACAAATAGAACCAATAAACAAATTGGCAGGAACCTAAACTAGCTAAACTAAAAAAAAACAAACGACCCCCAATCCCCTTCATCTTCAACCTAGTTCTCTTTTCTATTTGTTTCCCCCACCGAATGCTCCCTCTCTCTATGTTCTTTCTTTTTCTTTTTCTATCTACCTTTGTTCTTTTCTTTTGCCGTTTCTTTCTCTTTTCCAATCCCCTAAATTAATTTTCCTTCTTACTTGAAATCTCTTCTTCTCTTTCTTTTTCTCTCCCTATCTTTACTTTCTCTCACTTCTCCATTCTGTCTGTTCTCTCCTCCAGCTTTCGTCTCTCTATTTTTCTCCCTTTCTCTTCTCTTCTCTTCTCTTTTATCTCCTTCTCCTGGTCTCTCACTCTTCTATCTGGCTGTCTCTTTCTCTCCCTTTCCTCCTCTATTTCTCTCTTTCTCTCTCCCTCTCTCGCTCTGATCTTTCTATGTTTTCTTCATCTTTCCAGTGTTCTCTTCCTTTGTACTCTGTTTGATCTTTTCTCCAGCTTCTATCTAGCCAGCTCTTTCCTTGTTTTCAATTCCATTCGCTCTCCTTCCCTTAATCGAACAATGCATATACAAAATTGAGGGGTTATGTCTTCCAACAAAACAATTTGAAATAAAAAATTAAGTATTACCTTGGTTCAAAATGTGGATGTCTGGTGAACATCGAAGATGCCTACAGTGGTGCAGCTGCTAGGTGATGATTCTGTCTTTGTGATGGAGGAGATGACCTAACTGATGGGACTCAGTGGCAGTGTGGTGGAGCTGGCAGTTTTTGGGTTGCAATTGGGTTGGATTTTGAGCTGACTGTGGATAAAGACAGGTTGTTTCAAACATTTGGTGGATTGATGTTTCAGGGGGCTGTTGGATGGGAATGACTTTGAACAGAATTTGGGGTGATTGGGGGCTGGCATTTGAAGCCTCACTGGTTGTTGGTGCAGTTGAATTGGGCAGGTTGTGGAAGGTCAATGAGGATTTAGGGTGGCAGAGGGAGTAATTGTTTTTTCTTTTTTTGGTCATATGTTTGTGAATTTCTGGACTGTGAAAAAAGTGGGAGGCTGACGAAATTGATTTAGGGGGTTGTATGGCTGCTTGTGGTGGTATGGTCTTTGGTCATGGGAGCCGAAAATAACTTGGGCAACAGGGGTTTGGATTTCTGTTATAGTGGTGAGTAATGGAGGCTGTGAATGGTTGGGACTGACTGATATGGACATGGGTAGCATTTGTAGTCATAGGGACTGCGTTAATGGTTGTTTTGGTGAGGATGACTGTGATTTGAGGGGCTTTGGGTTGGTGGTTAGTTGATGGCAATGACGATGGAAGTCAGGCATTGGTTTAGTTGTCTGAGGGTTGGAAAATAATGGCGGAGCTTGGAATGGTTGGTGACTGATTGTTGTTTGGTGATGTTGAAGCAAATTGGTGAAACAGGTTGTTTTGCTTGGTCGTTTATGGTGAAGATTCAAGAGGGGTTGCTGGTTGAAGGTAATTGGGGTGTCTATAATAGGATTTGGGTGTTTTGGGTGATTTTGGATAAGCAGAGCTAACTCTAGCAGTGGAAGAGAGAGGTAGTTTGAACTGCTATGGAATTTTGATAGCTGAATTGTTATGGTGGTGACTGTCAGTTAGTGTCAGGCATGTGTGAACCTATGTGTGAGTATGTGTGTATGTGCACAACTATTGTGTGTGTGTGTTGCTGTATATGAATGTGTGTATGTCTGAGTATGTGAATCATGCGCGTTCTGCTGGAATGTGTGTGACTATGTGTGTATCTATGCGTGTAATGGTGTGTGACTATATGTTGTGAATTAGTGCTTGTGAAATGTGGGTTTGGATGATTGTGTATGTGTTTGAATAACTGTGTGTTTGTGTGTGTTTGAATTTGTGGAGTGTGTGTAATGTGTGAGAACCTCTATGAGTATGTGTGTAGTGTGTGAGAACCTGTATGAGTGTGTGTAAAGTGAATGTGAACGTGTGATTGTGTGCAGTGTGTGTTTGTGATTGTGACAAATTCTGTGTATGGAAGTGTGTGTAGTGTGTGTTTGTGATTGTGATGGATTCTGTGTATGGAAGTGTGCGTAGTGCGTGAGAGAGAAAATAAAAGAAGTGTATGTGAGTGTGTGTAATGCGTGAGAGAGAAAATAAATGAAGTGTATGTGAAGTGTGTGTAGTGCGTGAGAGAGAGAAAATGCAAGAAGTGTGTGTAAGTGTGTGTAGTGCATGAGAGAGAAGGTGAATAAGTGTGTGAGATTAATTAGTGTGTGTTCTTGGTGTTTTAGGCGTAGGTTTGAAGATGTGCTAGTGTGTGTTCTAGGTGTTTTAGATGTAGGCTTAAAGATGTACTAGAACCTAGTAGGTGTTCTTGGTGTAGGTGTAGACACCAAATTTTGACACACCATTTATTTTCAAACACTGAGGGGGCATGTTTGCACTTTTTGTTACAAATTTTAATTTTTAATTTTTCAAATAATTTGGGGGGCAAAATAGTAATTTTATCTGTAAACATTTTTCTATCAACTTTTGGGGGTTTTAAATTCATATTTTTACTTTTATATGAATTTATTAATTTCTTATGATTTTTCTAGATTTAATTAGTATTTTTTATATTTTTACCAGTATAAGGGCAAAATGGAAATTTCGTCTCGCGAATACCATTTTAACTCATTTTAAGTTCCAAATTCATTTTTCAAATTCTTGAGGCATGTTTCTGAATTTTCTTGATTTTTTCAGAGACGATTACTATTTTTTTTTATGAATTTTCATTGCCCAAGGACAAAATCGTCATTTTATAGATTAAATTTATTTTTGTCAAATTTTGAGTCGAAAAGGCATTTTCCAGTGTTTTAAGCTTATTTTTAATTTTTGGTATTTTTTTTAAGGTCAATAGCTATTTTTCTGCAAATTTTCACTGCCCAAGGGCAAAATCGTCATTTTATAGATTAAATTCATTTTTGTCAAATTTTGAGTCGAAAAGGCATTTTCCAGTGTTTTAAGCTTATTTTTAATTTTTGGTATTTTTTTAAGGTCAATAGCTATTTTTTTGCAAACTTTTATTGCCCAAGGGTAAAATCGTCATTTTACAAATTAAATTCATTTTTCCTCAATTTTGAGTCAAAAATGCATTTTCTAGTGTTTTAAGCTTATTTGTAATTTTTGATAATTTTTTGAGGTCAATAGCTATTTTTCTGTGAATTTTCGTCATCCAAGAGCAATATTGTCATTTCACATTCCAAACTCATTTTTCACCACTTTTTAGGTCCCAAATTCGTTCTTTAGATTTTAAGCACTAAGTTTCTAACTTTTTTAGGGTGAATTTTTATTAACAAATTTGTTATTTACATTTTTCTTATTTTTTATTATTATTATTTTTGTAAGAGAAAATAGATTTTAAGGATAAAATTATAATTTTTGTAGTCAAGGGCATTTTGGTCTTTTAGCCCTTTCTTGGAGGTTAAGATTTGTGTAGTATAAATACCCCACTTAGGAATTTTTTAAAGAAGGAAAAAATAGAAAACCCTAAAACACTTTTGCTTTTGGTAATTTGTGGATTAAAACACACACACTCCACACCACACAACACACACAAACCGCCGTTCTTTCTCACCTTTATACACTATTCATCTTCAACCTCAAGAACTGTTCATCATTTCTACCGGAATAAGCTGCTGTTAATTTCATTTTCATCCTTAGCTTCAGGATTCACAGGTAACCTTTTAAATTTGTTTGTCTTGATTAACATTTTCTTTCATTTTATAATGTGTAATTTTATTAGTTTAAAGATTAAATCCCTTGAATCTTTCCAGTTGAGTTTGAATCTTTTGTTTTTGGATTGTTCTTTTCTTTCTATTATCGTTTGCTGGGTTATGTTCTGGGTAATGTTTTGTTCTTCATCTTTTCAAAGCCATCGTTAAATTCCTTCTCCCCTTCTTCTTCTGTTCCACCGTTTCTTCCTCCCCCTCCACCAGAAACCCCCAGCTACCTTCTCCGCCATCTCTTCCCATCACCTCCTCCCCAATCACCGGATCCCCTCCACCATCAGCCCCAACTCAATCCCCTGAAACCATCACTGCCATACTCACAAACTTCATTACCTCCTCCACCTACAGAAACACGCACAAACACCACATTCAAAGCCCCATCATCACCACCAGAAATTGCATAAAAAAAGAGTCCCAAGACAGCTGCAATTGCAGCCCAAAATCTGCTAAAAGACATCACAATTGGCAGATAAAAGAAATCATCCAAGCAGCCCCAAAGACAGTCTCAAATTGCGTTCAAAAAAAAAAAACCACCCAATCAATTCCAAAATCACAGCTAATTTCTGCCCACAATCAGCCCCAATAAAAGCTACAGCAGCCCATCATCCTCTACTGTCAAAATCACCACCAAAAACTACCCATTTACAGCCCTAAAGCCTTGCAAATCCCACCTGTTACCACCTGCACTACTACCGAATTCTACCCAAAATCAACCACATAAGTCAGCCAGGACAACCCACAAACCAACCCTTCCTGCCCTCAATTTCATCGGGCCACCGATGACCACCCGAAGCCATCCCAACCAGCCCCCAAACGACCCAAGTACAACCCCCCAGTCTCACATCACAGACATACAGGGCATCAAAAACACAAGCCACAACACACACAGTCACAGAAAACAGGACTCAAGCACCCATAAACAAACAATTCCCACACTCAGTCACAAACATTCACACACACGTAGAATCACAACAGACACACAGCCACAAGCAATCACACGCAGACACTTACACACAAATTCACAGCCAATAAAAACACACAACCTCAAGCCACACACAGGCGACACAAAGAAGCACACAAACATACACGAACAGGCTCACAAGATAGACCCCAATAACAAAACCTCTAACAACCACTTCACTGCACCCCCAAATCCCTTTTTAGCTACCTCCCATAATTGATTCCCACCGCCATACAGCCCCAGAACCAAAAGGGAACACTGGAGGAGAGAACAATCGAAAGAAGAAAAACAGAAAAGGGAAGAAGAGGGGAAGAGAGAAAAGAGTGAGAAAGAAACTGGAAGAGCAAGAGAGTGCGAGAGAAAGAGAAATCAGAGGGGAGGATAGAACAGAAGGAATCGGATGGGAAACAAATAGAGAAATCAGGGAAGAGAGATGCAGAAGAGAGAGAGAGAGAGAGAGAGAGAGAGAGAGAGAGAGAGAGAGAGAGAGAGTCCTCTGATTGAAGGAAGAAGACGAGAGTGAGAAAGGGGGAAACAGAAATTAGGCAAAACAGAAATCAAAGAGAAGAAAATCGGAAAAGGAAGAGAAAAAGAATGGAAGAAATAAAGGGGAATAAATAATGAAAATTGAAGAAAGAACCGATTGGGAGAGGAATTTCTTTTGTTAGTTTTAGTTCTAGTTTACATTTTTTTTTAATCTGTTTAAGATTTTGTTTTACTTTATGCCCGAATTAGTGATTAATATGGACAAATAAGATTTTAGTTAATTAAGTTAGTTTAATTCGTGTTTTGGCATTTTGTAATTTTGTTTAATTCAGTTTCAAGAAGTTTTTTTTTTTAGATTAGTGTAATTTCCTTTTGTAGTTATTTTATAATAAATTAAATAGTTATACTTTAGTCTTTGCTTTTCTTAAATATTATCAAATGGTCCCAAAACTGTTTTACCATATGCATTTAAGTCCTCTATAATTTTAGATTGGCCCCCCTTAGCTTTAGTTTCTTTCAATTAAGTCTTAATTAATTGCAATTATCTTTTAGTGATGGCTGAAATTTGCGTTTTATACCCTTTATTTTGCTGCAATTTACTGTTTTGGCCCCCTAATTACTTTATTTTACATCATGACCCTTAGATTTTTGTGAATTTCTAATTTCTATCCTCTTAGATTTTTGTGAATTTCTAATTTCTGCCCCCCTAAGTTTTATAGAATCTTATTTTTAGTCTGTTAATTGCTAGACTTTACATTCTACTCCAATTTGTCAATATTTACACATTTTTAGTATTTATTTGTTTATATTGTGAAACCTTGACGTGTGTATTCATGTTTTTAAGTATTTGTACCGGGTCTTCAAAAAGGTATTTTCGTTACCTTTTAATTGCTTCTTTATGTGCTCCAACGTGCTCTAATGTGATATTTTATGCACCTTTTTTATGCGTTTCCTTTTTTATGCACTTTTTGCATATTTATTTATTTTGTGTTCTTTAATTTTAAATTTTATTATTTTGATGAAAAATGTAATATTAGTTAGTCAATGTAATAGTTAGATTATTTTTCTCATATTTTATAAAAAATTTTGTAATTAGATAGAAAAATATAATAGATAGGACATTTTTAATTTCCCCCATTAAATTGTAAATCAAGCCCCCCAGTGTAATAGTTAGGGTTTATTTTGCTTTTGCGTGCTTATGTGTTTATTTCTTTTACCGCTTTCCTTAGGATTTTTGCATCTAGAATATTATGCTTATGTGTTACGTGCTCCTATGTGATCTTTTATGTTTTTATATGTTTAATTTACTTTTAATTCATGCTTTTAATATTTAATTCATGATTTATGGTATTCCGTCACCACACTAGTCCAGCGCTAGTTGTGGCTTCTTTCTTTCCCGCTAGTCCAACGCTAGCGGGATTTTTAGAACGGGCTAGTCCAACGCTAGACCCTCAGGACATTTAGTATTAGGTGCATTTGTGTGGATTTCACATCTCATTTTACACATTTTTAGTTTTCTTTCCATTTGGCATGATTTTTACTATTATTTATTATTATTATTATTATTATTATTATTAGCATTTTTAACACATTTTTAAAATACATGACATCTAGGTTGCATCTCACTTAGAAATTAGGACATTTGTGTGATTCGACTAGAAATAGTCGTCTACTTGCGTGGGAAGCGGTGGCGTACATGCCGTTCCCCCCTCCGTGAGTAGAAACATCCAGTCACGAGTTATTAGTCCCCCGTACCCGTTATGCTGCATACTCACCTTCTTTCTTCACTTACTATATATTATTATTTTCTTTTCTTTTTGCATCACATTTTGCATAGACACTCGTGACTCCCTCGAGGTCTCGACTCGGGTTTCGCAATTAATGCGATAATTTCGACCAAGTCTCGACGGAACATTTTGACCCTCTCGATACCCACATTTTAGACTTAGCATTTGCATTGATTTATGTACATCCGAACGCGATAGAACTCAGGGTTAATGTAGGAAAATTTGATTAAACCTCGCAACTAGCTTCGGCTAGGTTGAAAGGGTGCCTTAGGCATAAGCCTTTGCCTTCCCTTTCTTCAAATGTGACTCCCGGACCTTTTTCTCTCGTTTTTCGTAGACCGGAGTCGAAAAAGGGTTTTAATTGATTTTTCTAAAATTTTTATTTTTGTTTTGTTAAACGATTTTTCGGGTGACTTGGTACACCCTAACTCAGTACCAAGTGGCGACTCCATTTTTTTAAAAATAAAACCCTTTTTCAAAAGTTATTTGGCCAAACCTGTCGCACTTTTAGTCCCGGCCTTGTTTTCTTTTAAAATACCATTTTTCTTAAAATACACTTTTTTTAATAAAATTTGATTTTTCACATACACGCACGGTTTTTCTAAAAATTTTTATTTTTGAAAGGGTCATCGAGACCGGACCGTCTTTTCGGACGCGACAGTTAGTGACCCCACTAGCACACCCTTTCCTCTTTTACGATTTTTCGGATGCAACAGTAGGTTTGAAGATATACTAAAATTCTAGTGTGTGTTTTAGGTGAAAACTTGAAGATGAATGTAGAAAAAATGAGCGTTTTTGGTGTAATAGATAAAACTAAAAACTAAAACTATCTCTAGGCTTTTTATTTTTTTTCACTCCCTTTTCTAATCCCCAAGTGGGGGTATTTATAGTGCACAAAAGACTTATCTTTCAAGAAATGACTAAAAAACCAAAACGCCCTTGACTACCAAAATTACAACTTTACCCTTACAAAAACATTAAAAATCTAATTTCTCTCGGCAAAATGAAAAAAATTAAGAAAAATGTAAATAATAAATTTACTAATAACAATTCACCCCAAAAAAGTTAGAAAAATTTAAACGTGCTTAAAATACCTAAAATGAATTTGGGACCCAAAAATGGCGAAAATGGCATTCGCGAGACAAAATTACCATTTTGCCCCTATACTGTCAAAATATATGAAGAATATCAATTAGTCTCAAAAAATTACCAAAAATAAAAAATGAGTTTAAAATCCTAGAAAATGAATTTAACACTTAAAAATTGGTGAAATAATGCATTTGAAATGTGAAATGATAATTTTGCCCTTAAATGCTGTATTTTGCAGAAAAATAGTGATAGTCCCTAAAAAAAATAAAAAAATTTAGAAACATGCTTAAAAACTTAAAAAATAAATTTGGTACTATAAATGGACAAAATTACCATTTTACCCTTGTGCTGGCGAAATGCAGAAAGATATCAGTTAAACTCGAAAAAAATCACAGAAATTTAAAAAATACGTATGAAAGTACAAAACATGAATTTAAAACCCCAAAACTAATGAAAAAATATTTACAACTAAAAATTACTATTTTGCCCCCCTGAAAATGCTAATTTTGCTCTTTTTTTGTTTTTTTCAAAAATCCGGATTTGACTCCAAATAGTAAGAAAATATCCACCAATGTTAGAAAATGAGCGGTGTGTCAAAATTTAGTATCTATAGCTATTAACAAATTTATTTACATTTTTCTTAATTTTTTCCATTTTGTGAGATAACATAAATTTTTAATGTTTTTGTAAGGGTAAAGTTGTAATTTTGGTAGTCAAGGGCATTTTGGTCTTTTAGTCATTTCTTGGAAGATAAGCCATTTGTACACTATAAATAGCCCATTTTTGGGATAAAATAGAAAGGGAGGAAAAAATAAAAAAAGCTAGAGAGAGTTTTTAATTTTTAATTTTTTTGTTTTATCTCTTACACCAAAAACACACTTTTTCCTACATTTATCTTCAAGTTTTCACCAAAAACACCTTAAACACACTAGTGTATCTTCAAGTTTTCACTTAGAACACCTAGAACACACATTAGTACATCATCAAACTTATACCTAGAACACCTAGAACACACACTAATTTATCTTCTTACTCTACACTTAGTACTCCAAGAACACACACTAGCTAATATTACACACTTATTAACTTTCTCTCTCACACACTACACACACTTCTTACACATTCTCTCACACACACTTTTCTAAACAACACACAATCACACACAAAACACACACATTCACACAAAGAGACACAATTCACAAAACACACATTCACGCATTTCACACACAAACACATCATCCAATCTCACACACTCACAAACAATTCACACACCAACTTCACACACAATTCACACGCAAGTGCACACGCACAGCTCACACTCATTTCACGCACACTGTCATCATCACCATCCAAACCGCCACTTTAACCCCTAAACTTAAGCTCCAAACAACCAGAAAACAGCCCAAATTTGCAGCAGAAAAATAGCCACCAAAACACTGCCATTATAGCCCAAAAACCTGCAAAAACTTCCCAAAAAATCAGCCCCAAATCCAGCCATAAGCCAGCCACAAAACAACTCAAATCGTAACCTAAAATCAATACAAAAACAGCCACAAATTCCTAAAAAAAAAAGCCCAAATTCTTACAAATTTGCAGCTCAAAACAGCCCCAAATTCCTGCAAATTCACAGCTCAAAAATGCCCAAAATTCCTGCAAAAATAGCCCCAAGTCCCCTGCAAGAACAACCTAAAATTCTGCAATAGTAGCCTTAAAATCGCGAGCCAAAATCTCAATCAAACAACCACCAATAAAGGTCAAATTACAGCCCAAAAACCATGCAAAATAGCCCTTAATCAGCCCCATAACAGGTCCGAAAGAGCTGCAAAATTAACCCCAAAAGAGTCCCAAAAATCCTACAATTCTAGCCTCAAATTCCTCCAAAAACAGCCACTAAACAGCTCCAAATTCCTGCCAAAATCAGCCAAAAATTTATGCAAATTTACTACAAAAATCGCAACTAAAAAATGCCAAAAAATCGCCATTAAAAATACCACCAAAATCATCCAAATCACCTCTGAAAAACCAGCCCAAGAACAGCCACCATTGCTGCATAAAGACCACCAAAGACCACCAAACAGCCATCCAAAAACTACCAAAAGCAGCCCCAATCAGCCTGGAATCGCAGCAAAACCATCACCCCAAAAATACCCAAATCCCCACCACCATAGTCCATCCGAAGACCAGACACCATACAACTAGAAATGCGGACCCACGACCAGCCTAATAATTTTGCCAAAATCAGCTAACGTCAGCCACAGTAGGTCCCAAGTCGCAACCCAAAATCATCATCTTCAACTCATTTTTGAGGTAAAGCATCAACCTTACTTCTTATTAACTTGACTGAATTGATGTGCTTTATTGTTGTTTACCTACTATTTGAGTGATTTAGAGTTTAAAAAGTGAGTTGGGAATTTGGGTTTTGAGGGATTTGGAGCTTAATTGGAAGGCAAAGAAAATTTGGTTTCTCGGGAAAGCGTTACAGGGGTGATTGGAGTTTCAAGACTTTATGTTTGATTGTCTATTTAAACTTTTGTCCTCAATTATTCTCTAATAGCAATTGTGTCTTCAATGTTTTGGGTTCTTTGCTTTTAGGTTTTAATAATTATAGATTTGTCTACTAGATTTTAAATCCCTTTCATTTATGTTTTAGAAATTACTTGTTGTCCCCTTATGTTTTGCTAAATTTGCCAATTTGATCCCTATGTTAGGTGAAAATACAATTTTATTATCCTTTGTGCACATTGAAATTACATTCTAGACCTTGGAGATGACTGGAATTACATTTTATGCTCCCCTAAACTGCTGCAATTCACAATATCACCCCTCCCAGTTGCTGGAATTTTTATTCTAAGCCTATAGGCTTGCTGGAATTTTTGTTATAAGTTCCAAAACTTGCTGGAATTTTAGTTTTAAGTCCTATATTGATTGAATTTTTATTCTAAGTCTTTTTGACTTGCTGGAATTTTGATTTTAGGCCCCTCTAATTGCTGGAAATTGTATTTTACTCTTTCACATGTTGCTGGAATTTGTTTTAGGCCCCATTAATTGCTGGAAAATGTATTTTAGTCTATTACATGTTGCTGGAATTTGTTTTAGATCCCCATTATAGTGCTGGAATTCATGTTTGACCCCGTTAATATTGCTGGAATTTTAATTTTATGCATCATACTTGCTGGAATTTATTATTTCGTTCCTCCCACTTGCTGGAATTTTAGTTTTGGTACCATACTTGCTGGAACTGATTGTTTCATTCCTCCCACTTGCTGAAATTTTGGTTTTAAGTACCATACTTGCTGGAATTTATTGTTTCACCCCTCCCATTTGTTGGAATTTTAGTCTTAAGTACCATACTTGCTGGAATTTATTGTTTCATCCCTCACACTTGCTGGAATTATTTCTAAATCCCTTTAACTTGCTGAAATTTCGTTCCCAAGTCTTATGTTGCTGGAATTTTTATTCTAAGTCCCCTAACTTTGCTCGAATTTACATTTTATCCCAAATTTTAAGTAGTTCATATTTTTATACTTTAAATAGTTGTACCTTGACTTATTTGTTTATTTTGATAGCAGTAAATACTGGGTCTTCAAAAAGGTATCCCATTACTTGTTAATTTCTCTTTATGTGCTCCTCGATGATTTTATATATTCTATGTGGTATTTTTATTTTTATTTTATTTTATCTTTATTTACGTTACTTTTGAGTATTCGTGATCTTATTGATTTGATTTAATTCTAGTTTTTTAATTCCTCTAGAAGTATAATAGATAGGATTTTTTTTTTACTATTTTGGCAAATGTTTTTGTATTTAGATAGCCGATGTAATAGTTAGATTATTTTCCTTTCGTATTTTTACAAATATTTGTGTATTTAGATAACAAGTGTAATAGATATGTCATTCTTACTTTTTCCCTAAAATTGTAGCTAAATCCCCTAGTGTAATAGTTAGGGCTTATGCGCTTTTGTGGGCTTGCATGCTTATATGTTCTATTGCTTTCCTTAGGATTTTGCATCTAGATTTTACGTGCTTTATGCTCCTATGTGCTCTTATGTGTCTTTATAATGTTTATTTGCTTTTGATTTATGCTTTATTACTTTGAGATATGTTTTATCAGTTTTATTGTTCCGTCACCATACTAATCCAACGCTAGTTGTGGCTTTATTATTTCTCGCTAGTCCAACACTAGTAGGGGGTTTTCCTAGAGAGGGCTAGTCTAACGCTATACCCTGAGGTCATTTAGTTGTAGTTTTACCCGTGTGTATTTCACATCATTTCAAACAGCATTTCTCTTTTTTTTTTAGATTTTTTCATTAATGCATGATTTTTTGTATATATCTTATTGTTATTATCTATTTTTAACATTTGACAATGCATGACATTTAAGTTGCATTTCACTTAGAAATTAGGTTATTTTGTGTAATTTGACTAGAAATAGTCATCTACTTACGTGGGAAGCGGTGGACTGATAGGCCGTTCCCCCTCCGTGAGTAGAAAAATATTAGTCACGAGTTATTAGTTCCCCGTACACATTATATTGCACCCCAACTTTCTTTGACACTTATTATCTATATTACTATTTTTCTTTTCTTTTTGCATTTCCATTTTGCATTTACACTCTTGACTCCCTCGAGGTCTCAACTCGGGTTTCGCAATTAATGCGATAATCCTAACCAAGCCTCGATGGGACATTTCGACCCTCTCGATACTCACATTTAGATTTATGATTTGCATCCGTATAAATACATCCAAACACGTGTCGCGCCCCATTTTTCGAAAGACGGAAAAAGAGATTAAATTAGTGTAAAAGAACGAAAAAAATAAGTGTCGAAAAAAAAGAGTGGTTTTGGTATAAAAAATGTGATTTTTTGGAACAATAAATTTTTAGAAAATGATTTTCATTTTAGAAAAGAGAGTAGGTTTTGTAAAAATGATGTATTGAAAAATGCTTTATTTTTGGAAAAAGAAATGGTAGTCTGACAAAAATGTGATTTTTGATAAAAATGTTTAATTTTAAAAAAGAAAAAAGAAAAAGAAAAAGGGCCTAAATGAGACTTTGAAAATGTGATGATTTTGGTCCCAAAAATAGAGTTTAAAAAGGGTTTTTATAAAAACGGGAGTCGACATTTGGTATTGAGTTTTGGTGTACTAAGTCATCAGAAAATGTTTTATTACCAAAAGGTAAGAAAAATCATGAATAATTTCTTTGGAAAAACATTTATGAGAAAAACATAAGAAAACGAGAACATACTTTTAGACAACTCTAGGTCTTTGAAAACAAGAGAAAAAGGTTCGGAAGTCACAGTTGAAGAAAGGGAAGGCAAAGGCTCGCGCCTAAGGCACCCTTTCAACCTAGCCGAAACTAGTTGCGAGGTTTAGTCCAAATTTTGCTAATGTAACCCCAAATTCTATCACATTTGGATGCAACTATATGGATGTAAACCTAGACCTAAAAGAGACATTGAGAGGGACAGAAATGTCCCTTCGAGGTTTAACTGGAATCAACGCATTAATTGCGTAACCCAAAATGAGACCTCGAAGGAGTCATGAGTTATGCAAAAATGAAATGCAAAAAGAAAAAAAATAAAGTGTAAATATAGATATAAGTGATCAAAGAAAAGGGAATGCAACATAACGGGTATGGAGAACGAAAACTCATGACAAATGTGCTCCTTCTTACAGAGGGATAAATAGCATACTAAGGCTACAAAATCCATATTCGCTATTCCCATGTTCGAAGGATTGAGTCTTCCTAACCTAAGCAAGCAAATGATCTATTTAAGTCCTAAAATTCTGTATGAAATGCAATTTAAATGTCATGCATTATATATTTATAGGAAGAGGGATAATATAAGGGAAAATGACATGTAAAATAGACTAAGATCCTAAAAATAGAAAAACGATACATGTGAATGACATGAATTTCATGCAAATGAAACTAATGTTAAAGGAGCCTAAGGGTGTCAAGCGTTGGACTAGCCCATTTTTTAGAAACTCCCCACTAGCGTTGAACTAGTGAAGAAACCGAAATTAACCACAACTAGCGTTGGACTAGTGTGGCGACGATACACATATATTGTAATAAAGCAAGTAAGAAATAAAAACATAAATCAAAGCAAGGAGCACATAGGAGCAAATAATAACACAAATGAGCACATAGCACATAAGCATAATATTCCAGATGCAAAATCCTAGGGAAAGCCAATAAAACACATAAGCAAATAGCACACGTAGCACACAAAAGCCCTAACTATTACACCGGGGAAAAGCCTAATTACAATCTAAAATGGAGAAAGATAAGACAAATAGCCTATCTAACCTATCTATTACATTTTCTATCTAAAATACAAAAGCTTTTGTTAAATAGATGAAAATATAAACTATCTATTATATTAACTATCTAAATACAAAATTTTTGTTAAATAGAATATCACCTGTCTATTACATTTCTTTGAATAATTAAAATTAAATTCAAATAAATAACATGACATAAATAAATGCTCACACATAAATAAAAATAATAAACACAAAAAGATACAAAAAAAAATACATAGGAAAAACACATAAGAGTACGTAGGAGCACATAAAGAGACATTGAAAGGGTAATAGGGGTACCTTCCATTCGAAGATTCGGTATAAATTGCTAATAAAATAAACAAACATGTCAAAAATACCAGTATTTTAAATAAATAAGGCAATAAAAGTAAATCCCAACAATTTGTGAGGTAAAAATGTAAATGGGGCAATATCCTAGGGAGAAAAATGTAAATTCTAGCAAACTAAGGGACAAAAACAGAAATTCCAACAAGCCTAGTGCGTAAAAATGCAAAATATAGCAAGTCTAGGGAGTAAAACCTAATTTCCAACAACAATGAGGAGCAAAAATGAATTTCCAACAACTCAAAGGGACTGAATAGAAATTCCAGCAATTAGGGGGGGTCTAAATCAATTTTTCAGCAACATTCAAGGGCTAAAATGAAAGTTCTAACTACTTGGGGGGGGGGGGAATATAAATTCCACCAACATTTGAGGGTAAAAATATAATTCCCAGCAAACACAAGGACAAAAATCATAATTTCCAGCAATGCCTAGGGGTAAAAATGCAATTTTTAGCAATATAAAGGGACTAAACAAAAAAATTCCAGCAACTATAAGCATTAGAATACAAATTCCAGCAACAAATGGGAGCTAAGTTGAAACTAATTAGGACTTAAATGAAGGAAAAATATGCTTTAAGGGTCAATCTACAAATATTAGGACCTAAGTGCAACAATAAAAAATAATCAGGGGGCATAATAATAATCCAACCAGAATCCTAGGGACTAAAACATAAATATTAATTCTGATAAAATAATAAAAAACATAATTAAATGTAAAAAATAAAAATAATAAAATAAAATAATAAAAAAACCAAAATCTTTTATTTATTTTTTTTGCCGATTTCTCTTTTCTTTTTCTCTCTTTTTTTCTTTCTTTCTTCCTTCTTTTTCTCTTTTCTTTATTTTCTCTATTTCCCTCTTTTCTCTCTTTTCTTCATTCCCCATCCTCTTCTTTCCTCTCCATATTTCTTCTGCTCTCTCTCTCGTTCCTCTCTCCCGGCTTCTCTTCTCTGTTTCGTCTTCTTCTCTCTTCATCTCTCTCTCAGCCCTCTCTTCTTGTTCCGTCTTCTTCTCTCTTTGTCTCTCTCTCGGCCCTCTCTTCCTATTCTCTCCCCCTATCTCTTTATTCCAAATTGGGTTAGTTGAAACGCGAATGTAATTCTCCCTCAAAGCTTTGAACTCCCTAATTCTCTAAACCAAAATTTCTTCATTAAATCTCAAAATTTCAAGTATATAAACTAGCCATTTACAAATCAAACAAAAGCAAAAGAATTAAAAATTGGGGATGAGAGCTTTACCTGAGTCCAAGAGGTGGCGAGAGGTGAAGATGGTGATGGCGCTGGCTGTTGTTGGCGGTTGTGGAGAGCAGTGAGTGGCGGAGGGTGGCAGTTGTGTGAGTTGGCTTGTTTGATGTGTGCGTGCGTGTGCTTTGTGTTTGTGATGCTTGAGTGTGCGTGAATTGAGTGTGATGTGTGCGTGTTTTTTTTTTGTAGGTGTGTGTGTGTTTTTGCAAGGGGGTGTGTGTGTGCAGTGTTTGATTTTGCAGGTTGTATGGCTAATTGCTGGTCTGTTGATGTTGGTTGTGCAGGTGTGTGTGTGAGAGTTTTGTGTGTGAGTGAGTAAGTATCTATGTGTGTTTGAATGTTGCTGACGAATGGAGGGAGGTCAGTGATTGTGAGTGCAGATTTAGAGCCGAAAGAGTCTGTGTGTGTGTTGGTGTAGTGAAGTGAGTGCGTTGTGAGGGAGAGCAGAGTGTGATTGCGAGTGTTGTGTGAATGTTTGTGTTGTGAGATGGTTGTGAGTTTGTTATGGGTGTGTGCAATTGTGTGATTGTGACTGGTGAGCTTGGTGGAGATCAATTGTGATTGTGCAAGGGTAAACATGTGCTTGTGAGTGCAGGAGTGCAAGCGTGTATTTGTGATGTGAACCGTGTATCTGTGAGTGTGAACCATGTGGTTGTGCCAGGAGAGAAAAGGAGATGGAGAATGTGAAATGTGTTAGTGATTTTCTAGTGGAGTGTAGTGTGTTAGTTGATTGTGTGTGTGAATGAAATTGGAATGTATGTCTGCATGATGCAGGCAATTTTGGTTGTGATTTTTGGGTAGTAGAGGGCTGTGGTGACAAGGCTGTTTGCTTGTGGCAGTGTTTGTCTGTATGTGTGTTTGAATGTTGCAGGATGTATGCTTGTGTGTGCAGGTTTGTGCTTGTGTGAATGTGGCTTTGTGTGTGTGTGTATATGTTTTTGTAGGTGTGAATTATGTGTGCTTTGTGAGGGAAGGCAAAGAGCGAAAGGTGAGAGTTGTGTGCAGATGTGTAGTGTGCGGAGGGAGAAGATGAATGCAGGTGTGTGAAGAAGTGTTAGTGAATGTGTATGTGGGTGAGAGTTTGTGAGCTTTGTATGCGTGAATGTTGAAGAAACAGAATGGTGTGTAAGTGAGTTTGTATGGAGTGAGGGAAGAGGGGCCGAGTGTGTGTGTTGCTGTGCCGGTGAAGGGTAGTGTTATGGTGAGTGAATCTGAGAGAGTGAATTGTGTGTGAAGAGAGAGTTGAGAGTGAAAGTGAGCGAGTTGTTTGTGTATGGATTCTTGATAAGGGAAAGAATGGTGCGTAAAACCATGTGTGTGCAGAGATGTGTCTAATGAAGAGTGAAGTGAGGTGAATGTGAATCGTGTGTATCTGTGTGATTTGATGAATGAAGAAAAATCAACAAAACAATCCCCTAAAATCTGGTTGATTAAGTGCAAGTTTGGTAAAGATAATTGTTGGGGGCTAGAGGGTGAAGTTGGTGGTGTTAGGATGGCTGTTAGATGATGGTGTTTGGGTAAGAACATGGCTGATTAGCAGCCATTGCAGTGGCAGCAACAATAGTTACAACACTACAACTTGTAAGACTTAGGAAACTTAACAAAAACATAATTAACAACAAAAATTATTGGAAATTCGTCCAAAATCAGACCATGGGCTGGACATCCCCCTATAAGATCCATTGGGCCTCCATTTAGCAACTTAAAAGCCCTCAAAGCAAGTCCAAGTAACCAGCCCTTTGTAAGATTATTTTGGACAGTTTAACAACTTCTTTTGGGCCTTCTTTATATGTTGACTTGATCCACAACCAATACTTTATCCCTTGACCCAATGCGCTAACTTGAACAAAGTGAATTTCAAGCTTGCAAACAAGCCCAAAATCGTAAGTTAAGAACCAGCAATTATGCTTCTACGTTCCAGCCAAGATTATCAACCACTTGAGCTCAAATTGATCCATATAATTAGCCTCTTCAAGTCCTCCAAGTGTAGGTCCAAGTCCAACAAGTGTAGGTACACTTCGGTTCATATCAATCCCTCCTTGAAATGATTCGTTCTCGAATCTTCTGCATTAAATAAAACAACATAAGTAACTTGAGGATTGAAAGATAAACAAGTATAACCATCAGGAACGCTTAGCACATAAAAATCAGATGGCTCAAGGCAAGAATAATCACAAGTAATTAGAGACTCATCGTTCTTGCAAGATGAAACAAAATAAAACTCAAAAGCACATATAAAAGATACAAAGATAGATTGAAGTTAAAAACAACAAACATGTCTAGATGAGTATCATCTTTAAATACATTTAAAAGAATGAACACATGAGAACTAATAACGAAGTAAAAATCATAATCAAGAGAATGAATAAGCCTCTGCCCACAAAAATAGAAGTACTACATGGATCATGCAAGATAAATTATACATCATGAACTTCACTACTATCTAAAAAACTTGAATAATCTGTATGATGCGCCAAAGACTCAAAAACATGAACATTATCACAAATTAAGACACTAAAATGCATGGGGCAAAATGCATAAACAATTATATAAACTCTAGAACAAGTATCAATGCATGAAAAATCACATAAAACATGCAGAAATTCATTTAAGACATGATGAGAAATCACAAGAAAGCCCTTAAGATAGATTACACTAGATGAAGCTAAACAACTTAGATGCAAAACATAATCCCTTAGACTAATGGAATAAACATATAAGATAGAAATTAAGATACAAATTAGAGCGATTAAAACATAAAAACTTATGCCATAAATCAATTGTGTTCATCAAAGCTATATGTTGTGGCACTTGAACAAGGTTGTAATTCCTTCTCCACGATTGGATGCTCTTTACTCATTGAAGGAATTTGAACACCAAAACAGCAAGTATGTGGCAATTTTCCTTAAGTATTAACCTGCCATAACACTACAAAAACACTAGGAAAAGGTAGGTTAAGAGAATTAGCAAGTATACTTCTTCTTTGGAATACATGGATACAAGAGTTAAAGGTCTAACTAGCATAACACTCTTGCTCTTTTCTCTCTTCCCAATATCATGGATGGCTACTTCTTTCCCCTTGATTACGCCACTTTGTTCTCCAATTTGGAAATTCTGTGAGCTAACTTCCCCCTTGGGACTTACACCATCTTGCTTTTGGCTTAGCTCCTCAATTGCTTTAAATTCTCTTGCAATCCTCACTTGGTCAGCATGTGCTTCAGATGGTGCAATAGAACCCAAAGTCACCTTACGTCCATTCCCCATGAAAAAGTATCGATTTTTAAAGCCATCATAGGTCACCTTCTATCGAATTGCCATGGACGCCCAAGAAGAATATGGCATGCTTGCATAGGAACCACGTCACATCATACTTCATCCTTGTACTTATTGATGGAGAATGGCACCAACACTTGCTTGGTCACCTTTACGTCTCCAGTTTCAGCTAACCAATGCAACTTATATGGCTTGAGATGTCTCTTTGTTTCAAGCCCTAGTTTATCTACAAACAAAGTAGAAGCAACATTAGTACATGAACCACTATCAATAATCATGCTACATACTTTGTTTTGTACGGTACACTTAGTGTAGAAGATGTGATCTCTTTGAATATTCTCCTCATCCTCCATGGGTGCAATACTAAGTGCTTTCATTGTCACCAAAACTTCTCCATGGTCGCCTCCCCAAGGAGCATCTTCTTCATCACTTTCTCCCTCCAATGGAGGCATCTCCTCATCATCATCACTAGAGGCAACACTTGCTACCTCTCTATCATCAAAGATGACCATTGTCCTTTTGTTTGGACAGTTTGCAGCAATATGTCCAAAGCCTTAGCATTTAAAACATTTAATCTCCCTTTGCCTTGGCTTAGAAGCAATCTCTTTTCCCTTAGAAATTGTTTTAGAAGAAGTAGAAGATAAAGTAGAATTTCCCCCCCCCCAAAATGTAACCTCGATTTGGTTGAGTAGAGGAACGACTTTGATCACCACCTCTTACATCTCTTCTTGGTTGATCTTGCCTCCATGAAACACGATTTTGTGGTGTGGAGAACCCTCTTGGATGCCTCCCTTTGATTTGTTTTCTCTACCTTGATGGCCATGTCCACCAAGTCATGAATGTCAAGGTAGTGTTGTAACTCTACCCTTTTCAGCAATATCCATGTGCAAACCAGCAATAAATCTCGTCATTGTAGCTTCATTCTCCTCCTTAAGGTCAGCCCTAATGATGAGCATCTCCATCTCTTTGTAGTACTCATCGACAGTCATGAAGCCTTGTTTCAAAGTTTGAAGCCTATGGTGGAGGTCACGAGTATAGTAACTTGGCACGAACCTCTTCTTCATGATTGCTTTCATCTCACACCAAGTCCTCATGGGCTCCTCTTCACATCTCTTTCCCTTTTTGACAAGCTTATCCCCCCAAATACTAGCATAGTCAGTGAATTCAACAGCAGCTAATTGTACCTTTTTCTCCTCAGAGTAGTTATGGCAGTTGAAAACATGCTCCACTTTGCGCTCCTATTCTAGATATGCCTCAGGATCAAGTCTCCCTTGGAATGGAGGTATCTTCATTTTGATACTTCCAAGATTGCCATCTTGTTGGTTGCACACCCTCCTTCCTTTGCGTGAGATAATCTCCTCATAATTTGAATCATAATCCTCTTGCTCCTCCTCAATGGTCGGATTATTGAACACTTTTGCTTTCCCCTTCACGGATGACTCTACATCATCAATGTGTGTATGCATCCTCCTAAAGTCCTCTTGCATGGTTTTCAACAAGTTCTCAATGTCCTTAAGCTTTTGGTCAACTTGCTCAGCCATGACTACAAAGAAATTCCTACAAAAACAAGTTAGTAACAATAAACAAATAAAAGGAAATTGCCTTATTTCTCTCCCTTAGTATATAGACTCGTTCCCTCGTGTATCACTCAAGTTGTAGACTTTTTCCCTCTAGTGAGCTCACCACTAAGCCCTTTTCCACTCAAAGAATCTTCTTGTAGGCTCTTTGATGAAGAACCAGCTCAATCAATCCCACCAAGGACCTATAGCAACCTCAACTTGTAAAGAGTAAATATAGAGGCCAATAGAAATTAGCTTAGAGTGTTTTTGATCAAGAGAATAAATCAAAAAATGGATAAGAATCAAGAATTGACACAAAATAGACACCCTAATATGTGGTATAATTGTGTAAAAATCCTTGATTTTTAATCTTCTCTTGAAAAATAATAATATTTTTGTGCAAAAAAGTAAAACTCCAACTCCAATTCACTTTCCAAAAAGAATTCTTGAACAAATAATAATTAAAAACCAACACATCCAATTAGGAAACACCAAACCACGGTCAAAAAATCCCCAAACAGCTGGAAAACACGAAAAAAATAAAAAGGAAACAAGGTGTGACCACCACTTGCTAAAAAGAAAAAGGAAACTACTTGTTTTGTAGAATAAGTTTCCAAATCCCCTTTGTAACTACTTTCCTTTTCCCAATTGGTTTCCCTTTAACAAATAACTTCTATATAAACCCAACTAACACCTTTAGACCCCTTTTAACACCAAAATTGCTGGAAAAATTGTAACAGAAATTCGTCCAAAAATAAAAAGAAATTTCAGCAACTAGCATGCAAGAAAACCCTAACACATCTCTAGTTTATGAAGAAGACCCTTTGACCAACACTTCAAGGCTTCATGAACTTCAAGATTTGACCAAGAAGGTCCAAGAAATCAGCCAAGAACTTCAAGAAATCAGTCAAACAATTTCCAGCAAAACAAAAGTTCAAGAAACTCGACTTATAACCCAAGAAGTGCAATAAACTTACCAAGAACTTCAAGATACTTGTTAAGAACTTCAAGAAACCTATCAAGATCTTTAAGAAAGCTCAAGAACTTGTTCAAGACCTCAAGAAACTCAAGAACACACCTGGACAGATTTATTAATTTCAAGACTCACACCAAGTAAGTCCAATAAGTTCAAGAACTTGTATCCAAACACCAAGAAACTTCAAGAAGTTGTTGAATAAAGATTTGTGCACGGTTTTTGTTTGTTGTGCACTCCTTTTTACTATCTTTTTCGTTCTTTTTTTTTTCTTTGTGCTTTGTCTTTTTTTTTCGTTGCACAACTTTTCTTTTTTTTTTTTCTTTTTCTTGCTCACGTTTTTTTTTTCACGTAAATAACACCGAAGTCACCACTAAATCTACAAGAAAACTGATTGTATGAATTTTTATTTTCAAGAAACCCTTTTTCTTGCAAATTTTGACACAAGAAATTCAAGAAAACACCAAAAATAGTCAAGAATCACAAAATACCCCACAGGACCTAGAATTCTTGATTGAGAAGCAACCAAGAACAACTCTAAACACTTAAAGCACAAATTTTTATCAAAGAAAACAACAAAAATAATGGCTAAAAATTTAAGAAACGATTTTAGAAGAAAAGCTAGACACAAACACATATTATTATGACCAGGCTTGAGGCTCTTTGCCACAATAACACACAAGAACACAAAGACACAATGATAAGAGAGATATCAGAATTTTTCAAGAGAAAAATTGGATTGGAAAAACCAAAAAAATCCAAGAAGATGGCTCTGATACCACTTGATGTGCGCACGGTTGTGTTGCCAAGAAATTCTTGGATTTCAAGTATGCAACTCGTTGAACTCAAGACCTCGTTTGATTCGTGAACCAAGGAACCTTTGACGTGGAGTTGTTTTGCCTTGAATTCTTCCCTTAAAGATGAGCATGCCTAAGAACAACTAGAATTAGACCTAGTTGAGCGAGTTCAATCGTCTAACCTAATTAACTCTAAGACTTGATAAAAAACACAAGAAAAACTCTAAGCGAAGTTGGTGGTCACCACAAGCAGGCTTGATAAGACCAAGAGTAGTTCTTAATCAGCAAAGAACCAAGAAAATTCTCTCAAGAGAACACACGATTTTTCTGAAAATTCTCATTAAAAATCGTATGAACAGTAACATGCCTATTAATAGGTTTACAAAGAAAAGTCTAGAAGCTTAAAATAAAGTAAACTACTAAAACTAGTTGTAACCTATCACAATTGGGTAACTAACTAAAAGTTACAATCTGTAAGACTTACGAAACTTAACAAAAACATAATTAACTACAAAAATTATTAGAAATTCATCTAAAATCAGACCATGGGCTGGACATCCCTCCATAAGATCCATTGGGCCTCAATTTAGCAACTTCAAGGGCCCTCAAAGCAAGTCCAAGTAACCAGCCCTTTGTAAGATTGTTTTGGACATCTTAACAACATCTTTTTGGCCTTCTTTACATGTTGACTTGATCCACAATCAATACTTTATCCCTTGGCCCAATGCGCTAACTTGAACAAAGTGAATTTCAAGCTTGTAAACAAGCCCAAAATCATAAGTTAAGAACCAGCAACTATGCTTCAACGTTCCAGCCAAGATTATCAACCACTTGAGCTCAAATTGATCCATATAATCAGCCTCTTCAAGTCCTCTAAGTGTAGGTCCAAGTCCAACAACTGTAGGTACACTTCAGTTTATATCATTACATGATTACACTGATCGACTATAATCAACATTTAACATGTGAAATTAAGTAAAGAAAAGAAATTTACATCAAACACTTAGAATTTAGATTAGAATTTAGATGTAATTCCAACCACTTTACAAGATATACTTTCTATAATAACAAAACTGCAAACCACATAATAATCATTTCTTAGTGCTTGAAGAAAGTATTTGCCAAAGCACATAAAGTAATTTCAACAAGTAGGGGAATTAGACAAAAATCACGATTGCTAGCAATGACGCACAAGAACGTGACATCACCTTGTCTCAATCTCATAATTACCTATACAATACACTCCAAATGCAAGTAAGAAAAGTTAGGATATGAAACAATAAAACTCCCCTTGTGAATTGGTTGAAATCGTATCCTCTGTGTGTCCATTCCTCTGGTTGTCCTTGAATCTTCCCAAGCATACATGAGAAACTTGTTCAATGATTGATTGTGGCTCTCTTTCTTAATGACTTGGATGCTCACAAGTGAGAATCTGAACAATAAATATGCCACTCTGCCTTAGTGCCAGTGTTGATAACTTCTGCCTTCTCCAAGTTATGCTCGGGCTCCTTTTCGTATCGTTTAGAATCCTTAACATGGAATCCATATTCCATTTCGGTATCATTCTAATTCTCACTAGCAATTTGTGCTATTTCAAAATCCATAGGAATATCAAAATGGCAATCATCGGTTTCAAGCAAGGTGACATCCAAAAATTGCAAGCATTTATTTTTTATCATTTGAAGAAAAAATGAAAGACATGGCAACAACTGCATAGATAGACAAACAAGAAAAACTTCCATTTCATTGAACTCAAACTTGCATTTTCTTAAAAAGGAATATTTACAAAAAAACATTTTCTTAAAAAGGATTATTTATAAACACATAAACTGGCACTGGCCTTAGGGAAAGCAGTAAACACAGTCCAAGTCAAAAATATTTTCTTAAAAGTGAATAAAGATTCACGACCATTTCTAAATGAAAGCAAAACATGATATGAGCCCAGACACCAAAATCATTTGAAAAAAGAAATCCATTCCAGGACTTTATTTAAAAATGAATTTTGAAACAAAGGCAACCCTAAATTCACCGTCACTTCCTCAGCACAAAAAAAGTGATCAGTTGTCCAGTTGTTCAGCACTCCTTCCTCGATGACCTCAAAACCAACAGTATCAGATTTTCTCCTGTCATGAATTTCTCATCTAGCGTTATCATCCCAACAATAGGCTCGTGTTGAGACGAAGGATTGTTGTCGACATTTGGAGCCTGTTCTTCACCATTTCCCAACACGATTGTCGTGTCCTAAAAATCGTGAGCAAAGGGGTACTAGTGGGGTCGTTGACTGTCACGTCCCGAAAAGGCGATCGGTCTCGGTGACCTTTTCGAAAATAAAGGTTTTTTGAAAAATCAGTGCGTGTGTGAGAAAAATCAAATTTGATTAAAAAAAGTGTATTTTAAGAAAAATGGTATTTTAAAAGAAAACAAGGCTGAGACTAAAAGTGTGACAAGTTTGGCCAAATAACTTTTGAAAAAGGGTTTTATTTGAAAAATGGAGTCGCCACTTGGTACTGAGTTAGGGTGTACCAAGTCACCCGAAAAAATCGTTTAAACAAAACAAAAAGTAAGATTTTAGAAAAATTATTAAAAACCCTTTTTCGACTCCGGTCTACGAAAAAAAATGAGAGAAAAAGGTCCGGGAGTCACATTTGAAAAAAGGGAAAGCAAAGGTTCGTGCCTAAGGCACCCTTTCCACCTAGCCAAGGCTAGTTGCGAAGTTTAATCAAAATTTCCTAAATTAACCCTAAGTTCTATCGCATTCGGATGTATCTAAATGAATGCAAATCCTAAATCTAAATGTGAATATCGGGAGGGTTGGCATGTTTCGTCGAGACTTGGTCGGAATTGTCACATTAATTGCGAAACCCGAGTCGAGACCTCGAGGGAGTCACGAGTTTTTATGCAAAATGTGATGAAAAAAAGAAAAGAAAAGAATAATATATAGTAAGTGAAGAAAGAAGGTGAGTATGCAACATGACGAGTACGGGGGACTAATAACTCGTGACTAAATGTTTCTACTCATGGAGGGAGGAACGGCATGTACGCCACCGCTTCCCACATGAGTAGGCGACTATTTCTAGTCAGATCACACAAATGTCCTATAGTCTAAGTGAAATGCAACCTATATGTCATGCATTTAAAAATGTGTGAAAATAATAATAATACATAATAATAAGAGTAATAATAAATCATGACAAATGGAAAGAAAACTAAAAATGCGTGAAATGAGAAATGCGCACGAATGATCCTAACACTAAAATGCCCTAAGGGTCTAGCGTTGGACTAGCCCGTTCTAAAAATCCCACTAGCGTTGGACTAGTGGAAAAGAACGAAGCCACAACTAGCGTTGGACTAGTGTGGTGACGGAATACCATAAATCATGAATTAAATATTAAAGCATGAATTAAAAGTAAATTAAACATCTAAAAACATATAAGATCACATAAGAGCACATAACACATAAGCATAATATACTAGATGCAAAAATCCTAAGGAAAGTGATAAAAGAAATAAACACATAAGCACGCAAATGCAAATAAATCCTAACTATTACACTGGGGGTTTGATTTACAATTTAAGGAGGGGAAAATTAAAAATGCCCATCTCTAATTACACAACTCTTACTAAAATATGAGAAAAATAACCTAACTATTGCATTGACTAGCTAAATACAAAATATTATATTTTTTCAAAATAATAAAAATTCAAAATTAAACAAATTAACTATGTAAATACGCGACAAGTATATAAAATAAGGAATGAACAAATAATAATAAAAATAATGCATAAAATCACATTGGAGCATATTGGATCACATAAAGAGGAAAATAACAAGAAGTCGGGATACCTCTTTGGAGACCCGGTACAAATACTTAAAAAAAATGAACACACATGTCAATGTATCACAATATAAATAAATAAAACCTAAAAATGTGTAAATATTGAAAAATTAGAGTAAAATGTAAAGTCTAGCAATTAAAGGACTAAAAATAAAACTCCATAGAACTTAAGGGGTAAAGATTAAAGTTACACAAGTCTAGGGACAAAAATGCAAATTAAAGTGAATTTGGGGAGCAAAATAGTAAATTCTAATTAATGGGGAGCAATTGTAATTAGGGGGCTTAATTTAAAAGAAAGTAAAATTTAGAGGGTCAATTTAGTAAATAACAAAGACTAAGTTGTAGAAAATGACAAATTCATAGGGGAACACTTAAGATTACTTAAAACTCAAGGACCTAAAATGCAAATGTTAACTATAAATGAAATAACATAAAATCTTAACCAAAACTACTCTAAGTAAACTAATTAAATTAGCTTAATTAACTAAAATATATAACCAAAGTTAAACTATGCAACATCCTGATTCATAATTAGCTAGAAATGAAAACTAAAACAAATGAAAAATATACAAAATAAATAAACAAGCAACTTAGTAGAAACCTAAACTATCTAAATTGAAACAATTGAAATGACTCTCGATCCCTTCTTCTTCAACTTGACCCTCCCCCTTTCTGTTCTTTCTCCAGCACTGCTTCTTTCTATCTATCTCCTCTCTCTCACATTCTTCTTCCTATCAATTTCTGTTCTCTCCTGCTGATCCCCCTCCCTTTTCTCTAATTTCTCCATATTTTCTCTCAGCTTTCCTCTCATTTTCTCTCTCCAGTAACTCTGTTTCCCCAGCCCTCGCTCTTTCTAGTTTCTCCTCCCTTGCTTCTTCCCTTTTCTTTCCAATTTCTCTTCTCTATTTTTCCACTTCCTAGTTGCTAATAGCTCTGATTTCTTCTCTCCTTCCTTTCTGATTCTCTCTTTCTCTTTTTATTCTCTCGTTCTCTCTGCGCTTTCTCTCTTCTTCTACATCTGTCTCTCTCCTACCCTCACTCTTCTCTCCTCTCTTATTCTCTGTTTCTCTCAATTTCTCTATGGTCTTTCTATTGTCCTCACTCTCCCTCGCGTCTCTGGCCATCTCTGTGTGTCTCTCTCTCTGCCTATATAGTGCGCGGGGATGAGTTTGGAGGTGGGCTTGGTGGAATGACAGCGATTTGTTTCACTTTGCAGGTTATTTAGGTGGCGTTTTTTGCCGTGGGTATGAGTATGGTGGTGATAAGGCTACTGCAGGTGATGAATTGGTGATTGATTTTTGGCAGTGGGATGTGACTTAAGTGGTTTTTGGGCTGGTGGTATTGGATGGCTGATGTGGTGGTGGTGGTTTGGCGATGCAGGGGGTCACTTCAGTGAACTGGAGGTTGGTTCTTGTGATAGAGGGAGGTGGAGACTAATGACTAATACTGATTGTGGTTGTCTTTGGTTGGTCTGCAGGTTGTGGGATGAGGAAGCCAAATGGAGTGTTGGCATTGTGATTGCAGCTCGGTGGTTTGTGGGATGTCTAGGTGGTTCAATTTGTTGGTTTGGTGCTGTTTAGGGATTTGGAGGGCGGAATGGCAAGCTGCAAATGGTGATGCTGGGTGTGGAGGCTATTGAAAGGGCTATGGAGATGAAGGCTGAGGTTTAGGTAGTGGAATTATGTCATTAATGGAGGAGAGATGGTTGTGATAAGGATCAGTGATAGTTTTGGATTAATTGGTGGGATTGGCGATTGAATGAAGTTGCAATTTGGTTGAATTGGATTGCAGATTATGGGGCTTTGGGTTTGTTGTTCTGTTATTTTCCTTTTCTTTTTGCAGGTGGGCGATTAACTGTGATGATAGGACTTTGTGATGACAGATACTAGTTATGTGATTTCACAGTGGCTTGGGGCTGTTTGTGTTAGTCTATGGGCAAGGATATGATGGAAATTAGATGGCTGTAGTGTTGGCCTTGGCGGTGATGATTAAAAATGGGGTTGTGATGGGGATGTTTCCGATGGTTGAATGGTGACTTTGGTTGTGGTTCTGATAGCTGATAAAGGGTAATGGATGGCACCTTGTTGGATTTGTGACTGATCGTAGAGTTGATAGGAGGTAGTGAGGGCTATTTTGCAGGTGGGGGGCTAGACGTGAGGCGGTGGTAGTTGGGTTTGCTTGCTGATGCTGGGAAAAGGTGGGTGGAATCGATTAAGTTTAGGGACAGATTTGGGGTGGTAGTGGTTGATTGTAGTGGTTTTGGCACAGGCTTGGGTGGGGGTTTTGGTTTTCTGGGCTTGCTAGTGGTGAAGGAAATGGGTTTGAAGGTGACGGTAGAAAACAGAAATCTCAAGAATAGCAGGTCAGAAACAAGAACAAAAAACCAGAAACAAAGCAGAAAAAATCCAAAAACCGAAAACCCAGAAATAAGAATAGAAGGAAAATCTAAAAAAAAACTTGACTAAAATACCAAATAATAGAACACAAGTAATCAGATTTACATAGAAAAATTGAAAAAAAGTGAATCAAAAACAAAGAGAACAACTAAGTAAGAAATTACCTTTTGGAGTTTAAGGACAAGCTAATGATGAACAGTAGATAAAACTTGATAGTGATGATGAAAAATAGCCACAGCTGAAGCTGAAGATGATGATGAACAGTAGTATGCTCCTGCAGAAAAATTATGAATAGTGGAGGTGAATAGTAGATGGAACAAAATAAGGAAACAGTTGTTTGAGTGTGTGTTATTTTTTGTATGTAAGTGTGTGTGTTTGATCTTCAAAGGGATAAAATAAAAACTGTTTTTAGGGCTTTTCTCTTTTTTTTTTGCTGATTAAAAGGGGTATTTATAGGCTCCTTGTCTTGTTGGCCAAGAATGCTATAAAATAACGAAAACGCCACCGGTATTAAAAATGCTAATTTTATTTAAAAAATATTTTTTGACCCTAAAATTAAAAATTAATACAAGGAATATGACAAAAATATCTAAATTTTCAAAAACAATTCACAGTAGATTTCAAAAATAAAACTAGAGCTCAAAACTGATAAAAACGCGCTCGGAGTGTAAAATGACAATTTTGCCTCTGGACAACTAAAATACACAAAAAAATAGATATTAGCCTCAAAAAATTATCAAAAATTAAAAATAAGCTTAAAACATTAGAAAATGCTTTTTTGACTCAAAATTTGACAAAAAATGAATTTAAGCTATAAAATGACGATTTTGCCCTTAGACAATGAAAATTCACAGAAAAATAGTTATTGTCCTAAACAATTAAGAAAATCTAGAAACAATGCTTAAAGAATTAGAAAAATGAATTTGGAACTTAAAAATGAGCTAAAATGGTATCTGCGAGGCGAAATTACCATTTTGCCCTTGTGCTGGTAAAAATATAAAGAATACCAATTAAATCCAGGAAAATCATAAGAAATTAACAAATTCACATAAAAGTAAAAATATGAATTTAAAACCTCCAAAAGCTGATGGAAAAATATTTACAAATAAAATTACTATTTTGCCCTCCGACTATTGAAAAATTAAAATTTGTCTCAAAAAATGCAAACATGCCCCCTAGTGTTTGAAAATAAATAGTGTCAAAATTTGGTGTTTACAGTTTGTCCCTCTTTGTTGGAAATCTCGTAGAGATTTCAGACAAAGACGTAGACAACACCAAATTTTGACTCACCTAAATATGAAAATAGACATTGCTATAAACAAAACACCTAATCATGCTGATCAACGGAAGAGATGACGGTCCAAGACTCTCGAATTCCAAGTATGCAACCCAATCTTCTTGACCCCTTCGTAACTTGTCGAAGACCCAAAGAACAACTCGGATTGTTTTGGTTCAAATTCAACTAGATTCGTTGAACTCCCCCCTTTAAGAAACGATCCTAGACCCCTAACCAATAACGTACTGTAGACACCTAGTCGACAATCCTATTGGACAGATTGAAACCCTCAAAGATGAACCCAAAGCGAGATTCTTGAATACTTAACAAGATCTTTATCAAGCAACCAAGAGTAGTTCTTTAGCCAAAGAACTAAGGGAAACTCAATATCCTCTCAAGCACGTTTGAAGTAAAATTCCGAATAATTCATGTTAAAATCGGATGAATAGTAACTAGCGCTTATATAGGGTACACTTTGTGCTAATTAGGGTTAAAGACTACTTGAAAACTAGCACTAGTTGTAACCTATCACAAAGGTAACCATTAAAGATTACAATTTGTACTCAAAGTAAACTATTAAAACATAAAAGACTTAAATATCTAATTATAAAACAAATTAAATCACGCTCGAGCTCATTTAGGATTAAATCAAGTCCAAAATTGGCGTACGACTCTCTTGGGCTAGACTAGACGGATTGAGCTTATTTGGATAGCATAATTAGCTCCATTAGTCCTTCCTTGAAGATGTATTTGATCCACAAATATAAGCTCACAACTTGGCCCCAACAATCAGCATAAACATTGTAATCTCCAAGCCCAAGACAAACAACATAATCGTACAAGAACTTTGGCCGACAACCTTTTGCTCGATCATGCAAATTTAGCAATCTTTCAAGCCTCCAATGAGCTAAGTTGTCAATCCTTCCATCTTCATCAAACATGACTTCAGTAAGCGTCCAACGGATCTTATCATTCCCTTCTTCCTCACGAAGATCTGTCCTTGAATCGCCTACAACATAAAAACAGCAATTAGGATCCATATAAACTAAATTAACATTGCTATTCTTACCTAGCGATTCCATCTTGAAGGCTGTGTTGAGAAATTCGAGATCCTCATGGTAGGGGCTAAAGTCCTTAAAGATAAAGATATTGCTTTCCAAGTTCTGTACATAACAACTAAAGCCTTCACCATAATAACACAAATAAAGCAAAAATGCATCAATTAGCTTAACCTTTAAAGCATAATAAATAGCTTCATGCATGTCATCTTTATAAACCTTATTCAAGCTTAAATAGCAATTAAATATGACAGCACAAGAAGTCTCATCTAAATTCATCACAACACAAAAATTATAATTCATAGTAGATGAATCCTCAACAAAGTTGTGCATAAGATGACCATGCAAAGAACTAGACTCATGCATACTACTTGTACTGAAATGAAGTATGTCAAAATATTGAGACTTACTATGCAAGAATGTATGATGAACTAAAACACTTAAACTAAACATAAGAGTATTAACGACGAAATCACCAATGGTAATCAATACTAAAGCATTGAAACCATAATGTAAATCATGCAATAATGCTAAATACAACGTATACTCACTCCTATGAGCATAATCTCTAAATACATGGAAACATAATAACACGTAAGGACAAAATAGAGACCAACTATGAAAAGACAACAAATTCCAAAAATCAAATAAATAACATGACTCAAACTCAATCCTAGTAAAATGTGAAAAGGTAAGTTCCTCATGCAACGAAGGCTCCAAAACACAAACTAAAACAATTAGAACATGGTTTTCACACATAATCAAACCTATAAAACAAAACGTAGGTGCATGCAAGTATATTTCAACACAAACGATGTTCCATAATGAACCATATAAATTATGATAAACTAAGATGCATGATGCACAATTATCTAATCGATCATTCAAGACAAGACAATCATGTAAAGCTATATTATAATGTAAACCACAAACAAACATAAAGTTAGAAAACCAATTGATGCCATGCCACCAATCAAACACATAAAGCAACCAATTCTTAATAATGGCATGAGAGCAAAAAGTTATTCCAACGTCTGCATTAACCATCAAGTCATGTCCTTGCTCCTTTTGCAAGATATCACCAAAACTCTGCACCATGGGAACAAACACACTAGGAAAATATAAGTTAAGAGAGTTAGTGAATGAACATAAATGTTTTGGCCTCAAAATCAAAGCACTCCTTTCCTCACTTTTGCTATCTTTCACTCTCTTGTCTGCTTCTTTTATCTCAGAATTTTCCAACTCAACTTGTTTCACATTGCACTCATTTTGTTTCCCCTCAATACTCACACTCTTTTCTTGCACACACTCTTCTTTTTCTTCATTATTCTCACTTGATTGTGTGCTCTTCCATTCCCTCTCTTGGCACTCTTTTGCAATTCTCTCTTGATCCTTAGTAGCCTCGAGTGATGACAGAGGTACTAGTACAAGTTTCCGTCTATTCCATTTGAAAGATACTCTATGGTTCAACTCATCATACCTAGCTTGCTTATTCGATTGCCATGGATGCCCCAATACAAGATGACAAGTTTGGATGGGCACTATATCGCATAAAATCTTGTCATGATACTCTCCAATAGTGAAATCCACCTCCACTTGCTCGGTAACCTCTAGTTCTCCGTGGTCAGTCAACCCTCGCAACTTGTATGGATTTGGATGTCTTGATGTAGGCAATCCTAACTTCTCCACAAATAGAACACTAGCCATATTAGTGCAACTTCCAAGATTTATATACACACTACATAGCTTGTTGCTCACAATGCATCTAGTGTAGAATTTGCATTCAAGTTGTATTTCCTCTATGAACTCCTTCATTGGTAACTTATCTTCATGAACTCCTTGAACCCTCTTTTGGTCATCAACACGAGCGTCATGTTGATCCATAGTCCATTTCACACATTCATCCATAGTAGCCATGTTGCACGTGATTCTCTCTTCCTTTGTAGAACTAAGACATTGTACTCTAGAGGGTTTAGAATTCACAGGTATCCGTCTTTTTGAAGCATAGAAGTATTGAGCTCCTTTTTCTATAGACATTTTTGAAGCCTGCAAGAAAAAACGTTAGTAGCTCAAGAAAAATCAAGAAAGATATCCTCACTCACTCCCTTTCGTGATTCACTCTTCACTCGTGTATCACACCAATGAAACTTGGCTTTTACCTGATGATGAGCTCACACCTTAGCCTCTTATCACTTCTTGAGCTTACCTTGTATGCCTTTGGATAAGAACCTGCTCAATTGAGCTTGACAAAAACTCCAATCAAGTATTCAAGATGAGCAGTAGTGAAAATGGAAGCCTAGAGTAACGTTTGAACCAAGTAGAAGTCAAGAATTCAAGACACTAAAAATTTCAGATTTAAGAAGCACATATGACACCCCTAGTGTGTGGCTTTTCTTGTAGAAATCTTGATTTTCAAAAGTCCTTTAATAACTTTAATGCACTTATGTTCAAACAGAAATAACAAAAAACTACACCAAAACACTAAGAAACAAGAAGAGTAGAATATGGTCCATTAAACTTTCGTGCTGTGGCGTTATTCTTTGTCCAACGATCTGGATGTTTCAACAGGTCTATTCGGTTACACAAGGACAGTATTCCAGCCAAATATACTTCAGTTTAATTGGTTTAGTTCGTGTGCTTGGTTTTTATCACCTTGCACGCCTCTTTAGCTTCCCTTTGTATTGCACGACTTTTCTTTGTGCAAGACTTTTTTTTTTTTCAACCCAACTTTTGGCTTTTCTTATAGAATCTCACAAATTTGCCTTTTTCCACTCACAATTTTTTTTCCCATTCTAACAACCTCTCTCTCTCTCTCTCTCTTTTTTAACAACACAAACAACTCACAAAATACAAAATTCAACTCCCAAAAATAAACAAAAAATTAAACTGAAAAAAATTTTTGGAAAAAAAGGAAAAAAAATTCGGATGAACAGTACTCCCCCCGTGTGAACAGTAACCCTAGGCGTGAACAGTAACGATGGCATGAAACAGTATGCTATAGTACTATAAACAGTGACGATGAACAATACAAAATTTTTTTTTTTATCAAAAATCAAGAGTAACCTTCAGAAAAATTGTTTCAAGGTTCTTATTTAGGCCACGATTCAATTTTCTCAAAAGTTTTAACAAAAGAAAAATTAAAACACCAAAAAATAATTAAAAACAGTCAAGAAAACAAGTTTAAACCACACAAAAACCTAGAATTCTTGATATGCAGATATCAAGAACGACTCTATAGACTAGGACTACCCTAAAGTACGAACAAAAGACACAAAACACGAATTAAAGTGACTAGAAACATGGAGAAACAAAGCTGGACAGATTGGACAGCAAAAACAAACGCAAAAGGACACCACAAGAATGATAACAAAATACAAAAAAATTCAAAAAGAAAGAAAAAAAAGCGATATAATCGAAATCTTCCAAAGAAAAATTTGGCTTAGAAAACCTAGATTTCAAGATGAACCAAGGCTCTAATACCAATTGATGCGTTCAACGGAAGAGATGACGGTCCAAGACTCTCGAATTCCAAGTATGCAACCCAATCTTCTTGACTCCTTTGTAACTTGTCGAAGGCCCCAAGAACAATTCGGATTGTTTTGCTTCAAATTTAACTAGATTCGTTGAACTCCCCCTTTAAGAAACGATCCTAGACCCCTAACCAATAACGTGCTGTAAACACCTAGTCAACAATCCTATTGGACAGATTCAAACCCTCAAAGATGAACCCTAAGCGAGATTCTTGAATACTTAACAAGATCTTTATCAAGCAACCAAGAGTAGTTCTTTAGCCAAAGAACTAAGGGAAACTCAATATCCTCTCAAGAACATTTGAAGTAAAATTATGAATAATTCATGTTAAAATCTGATGAATAGTAACAGCCCTTATATAGGGTACACTTTATGCTAATTAGGGTTAAAGACTACTTGAAAACTAGCACTAGTTGTAACCTATCACAAAAGGTAACCATTAAAGATTACAATTTGTACTCAAAGTAAACTATTAAAACATAAAAGACTTAAATATCTAATTATAAAACAAATTAAATCATGCTCGAGCCCATTTAGGATTAAATCAAGTCCAAAAGTGGCGTACGACTCTCTTAGGCTAGACTAGACGGATTGAGCTTATTTAGACAGCTTAATTAGCTCCATTAGTCTTTCCTTGAAGATGTATTTGATCCACAAATATAAGCTCACAACTTGGCCCCAACAATCAGCATAAACATTGTAATCTCCAAGCCCAAGACAAACAACATAATCGTACAAGAACTTTGGCCGACAACCTTTTGCTCGATCATGCAAATTTAGCAATCTTTCAAGCCTCCAATGAGCTAAGTTGTCAATCCTTCCATCTTCATCAAACATGACTTCAGTAAGCGTCCAACGGATCCTATCACATGCATAGTACATAAATGTGATGAGATGTAACTAATAATCAGAGAACACATATAAACATGTGACCGAGCTCTCTAGGAGCTGCCTACGCATCCCAATGAAGGGAATTAGGTCAAACGTAGTTCAGATACAAGTGAACGGTGGCTGCAAAACACAATTACAAATAGTAACACCAGAGTTCAAACTTGTTATTAAAAGAAAGAAATGCAACATTCGAACTGCTAAGTAAAAATACATTGGCAAAAGACTGCAAGACAAAATAAAGTGCTTAAACTGAAAGTCAAAAAATGAGTTCAGGTTGCTAAACAAAATAAATGTTGATAATCTAAATGCAATGTCTAGGCTGCCAAACTTGAAAATGTAAATAAACATATGCCGTTCAGGCTGCTAAACGGATGCATGACCTTGGGCTGCCATGGTTGATGAATGCAAAGTTTGGGCTGCCAAACTTGAAAAAGTAAATAGATAGATGCCAATCAGGCTACTGGACGGATGCATGACCTTGGGCTGCCAAGGTTGATGAATGCAAAGTTTAGGCTGCCAAACTTAAAAAAGTAAATAAATGATGCCAACCAGGCTGCTGGACGGATGCATGACATTGGACTGTCAAGGTTGATGAATGCAAAGTTGGGCTGCCAACTTGGAAAAGTAAATAAATGATCCTGAGCTGCTAGGAATCATAAAATGCAATGTAAGGTCTGGGTTGCCAGAATTGAAAACGTAAATAAATAGATGCCGACCAGGCTGCTGGAAGGATGCATGACCTTGGGCTGCCAAGGTTAATGAATGCAAAGTTGGGCTGCTAACTTGGAAAAGTAAATAAATGATCCTGGGCTGCTAGGAATCATAAAATGCAATACAAGGTCTGGGCTGCCAGACTTGAAAACGTAAATAAATAGATGCTGACCAGGCTGCTGGACGGATGCATGACCTTGGGTTGCCAAGGTTGATGAATGCAAAGTTTGGGCTGCCAAAATTGAAAAAGTAAATAGACAGATGTCGACCAGGCTGTTGGACGGATGCATGACCTTGGGCTGCCAAGGTTGATAAATGCAAAGTTGGGCTGCCAACTTGGAAAAGAAAATAAATGATCCTGGGCTGCCAAGAATCATAAAATTCAATGTAAGGTCTGGGCTGCCAGACTTGAAAACGTAAATAAACATATGCCGAACAGGCTGCTGGAAGGATGCATTACCTTGGGCTACCAAGGTTGATGAATGCAAAGTTTGGGTTGTCAAACTTGAAAAAGTAAATAACAAAAGCATATTCCTGTGCTGTCAGGAATCATGAGATGCAAAGTCTGGGCTGTCAGACTTGAGAATGTAAATAACAAATGCATGATCTTGGGCTGTCAGGAATCATGGGATGCAAATTCTGGGCTGTCAGACTTGGAAAAGTAAATGACAAATGCATAACCCTAGACTACCAGGAATCATGGAATGTAAAGTCTGGGCTGTCAGACTTAGAACAGTAAATGACAAATGCATGACCCTGAGCTGTCAAGAATCATGGGATGCAAAGTCTGGGTTGTTAGACTTGGAAAAGTAAATAAACAAATGCCGACCAGGCTGCTGGACGGATGCATGACCTTGGGCTGCCAAGGTTGATGAATGCAAAGTTTGGACTGTCAAACTTGAAAAAGTAAATAACAAAAGCATATTCCTGTGTTGTCAAGAATCATGGGATGCAAAGTCTGGGTTGTCAGAATTGGAAAAGTAAATAAACAGATTCCGATGGTTGAATGGTGACTTTGGTTGCGGTTCTGATAGCTGATAAAGGGTAGTGGATGGCACCTTGCTGGATTTGTGACTGATCGTAGAGTTGATAGGAGGTAGTGAGGGCAATTTTGCAGGTGGGGGGCTAGACGTGAGGCGGTTGGAGTTGGGTTTGCTTGCTGATGCTGCGAAAAGGTGGGTGGAATCGGTTAAGTTTAGGGACAGATTTGGGGTAGTAGTGGTTGATTGTAGTGGTCTTGGCACAGGCTTGGGTGGGGGTTTTGGTTTTCTTGGCTTGCTGGGGGTGAAGGAAATGGGTTTGAAGGTAACGGTAGAAAACAGAAATTTCAAGAACAGTAGGTTGAAAACAAGAACAAAAAACCAAAAACAAAGCAAAAAAAATCCAAAAACCAAAAACCCAGAAATAAGAATAGAAGGAAAATCTAAAAAAAAAACTTGACTGAAATACCAAACAATAGAATACAAGTAATCAGATTTACATAGAAAAATTGAAGAAAAGTGAATAAAAAACAAAGAGAACAACTAAGTAAGAAATTACCTTTTGGAGTTCAAGGACAAGCTAATGATGAACAGTAGATAAAACTTGATGGTGATGATGAAAATTAGCAACGACTGAAGCTGAAGATGATGATAAACAGTAATATCCTCTTGCAGAAAAATGATGAATAGTGGAGGTGAACAGTAGATGGAACAAAATAAGGAAACGGTTGTTTGAGTGTGTGTTTTTTTTGTATGTAAGTGTGTGTGTTTGATCTTCAAAAGGATAAAATAAAAAGTGTTTTTAGGGTTTTTCTCATTTTTTTTTGCTGATTAAAAGGGGTATTTATAGGTCCCTTGTATTGTTGGCCAAGAATGCTATAAAATAACGAAAATGCCATCGGTATTAAAAATGCTAATTTTATTTAAAAAATATTTTTTGACCCTAAAATTAAAAATTAATATAAGGAATATGACAACGATCTCTAAATTTTCAAAAAGAATTCATAGTAGATTTCAAAAATAAAACTAGAGCTCAAAACTGATAAAAATGCGCTCGGGGTGCAAAATGATAATTTTGCCCCTGGACAACTAAAATACACAAAAAAAAGATATTAGCCTAAAAAAATTATCAAAAATTAAAAATAAGCTTAAAAAAATTAGAAAATGCCCTTTTGATTCAAAATTTGACAAAAAATGAATTTAAGCTGTAAAATGACGATTTGGCCCTTAGACAATGAAAATTCACAGAAAAATAGTTATCGTCCTAAAAAATTAAGAAAATCTGGAAACAATGCTTAAAGAATTAGAAAAATGAATTTGGAACTTAAAAATTAGCTAAAATGGTATCCGCGAGGCGAACTTACCATTTTGCCCTTGTGCTGGTAAAAATATAAAGAATACCAATTAAATCCAGAAAAATCATAAGAAATTAACAAATTCACATAAAAGTAAAAATATGAATTTAAAACCCCCAAAAGTTGATAGAAAAATATTTACAAATAAAATTACAATTTTGCCCTAGGATTATTGAAAAATTAAAATTTGTCCAAAAAAATGCAAACATGCCCCCCAGTGTTTGAAAATAAATGGTGTGTCAAAATTTGGTATCTACAACGATGTCTCCAGCATCAATCATATCTTGAATTTTTTTGCCTCAACACTCGACAATTAGCTGTAGAATGTCCCTAACTTCCTGAATGGTAGGCGCAAAAGGCTTGGGGGTCATAATTACAAGAGAGCCCCCTAGGGTATGTTCTTTCGGTTATGGTGTCAATTTTGCCTAGTGCTTTCAGTTGCTCATAGATCTATTCCACAAGGCAATCAAGGGGAGTGAAAACCCTATGCTGTCATTGTGGTTGGCCAGATTGATCAACAGTTGCTTGTTGTTGCCTACATGGAATATAAGCATTTGGTTGTATCGGCCTTGGTAAGTTTTGGAAATGAAGACGGATGTTATTTTGTAGTGTTGACTGAAAATTTTGGAGCATGGGTCGAGGATTTGGAAGAAATGGTTGGACATTTGTCGATTGAATTTGGGTGTGAAAAACAGGTTGAGAATATGGTAGATGAATAGGCAACAATTGTGTTGGCTAAAAATGTGGCGAGTGTTTGGTAGGATGTTTTAGATTAGTTTTGGATTCGGATCTAGGCTTTGAGCCTTGGTTTGATACAAAGACCGACTCTTCTTCTTTCTGCTCAAACTTCTTTTCAACTGCTTTCTTCAAATTGTAGTTGTTTTGCAATGATTCAACATGCAATTTCATAGCAGCCATATCTACTACCTTCCCCTTTTTGATTCCTCTTTCGATAGCTTCTACTTGTTCTATGACCTGAGCAAATGTCTTTCCTATGGAACCCACAATGGCCTGGTAATACGAAGAGTCTTGAGCATCAATAAACAGCTTAACCATTTCATTTTCGTTAATTGGCAGACTTACTTTAGTTGCCACACTACGCCAACATTGGTCATAAGCTACATAGCTTTCTGAGGTTTCTTCTTTAACTCTACCAGAGAAAATCTGTCAGGTGCCAAATCACAATTGAATTCGTATTGTTTGATAAAAACTTGTGAGAGGTCAGTCCAACTTCAAACTTTTGAGAAATCCAGCTTCAAGTACTACTCCAATGCATCGCTTTCTAAACTTTCTCCAAATAACCTCATTGGTAATTTGTCATCCCCAGATGGCTTGCCTAGCTTATTGCAAAATATTTTGAGGCGTACTATAGGGTCCCCAGCATCATTATACTTAGAAAACTTAGGCACATTGAACTTCGGCGACAACTATGCATCTGAATACATGCAGAAATTATCGTAGTCCAATCCACTGTATCTATTAAACCCCTAACTTTCTCTAATAAAGTCATCAAACCTATCCAATCTTTTTAACAGGGCCTTTTTCATCATGTTTGGATTTTCATCTTTAGCATAAGGCTCCATATCTGTTTCTCCCTAATACCCAGGGTCCAGCACAAACTGATTTGTATTGAGCGCTGGTGGCAGTTGAGTATTTAGAGGAAACTAGGTGGCTTGTTAGGGGTATTGGGGTTGGTTCAGAGTATTCTGAATGTTTCTAGGGCTGGATGGAATATGGGTAGGCATTTGAGGATTTTGACCACTTGGAGGTGGAATTTGAGTGTCTTGGGTAATCATACATGGGTTTTGCATTTGGACAATCGTGCTATTGTTATTTGCATCTGGAGTGAGTCCACTTGCATTGGGTTGGGTTTGTGGGAGTTCCAGAGTGATGGGTGCATTCGAGGTGGAACCATTGTGGTTCGTATTGCTGATAAAATGAGCAATGATTTGGTTGTGACAGGATACTTCACGGGTTACATCATCCATCTTAGCCAGCATTTCATTCATCTACATCCGAAGTGCGGTCAACTCAGAAGTCTGATTTCCAGTGGGGCACTCAAAAGATTCTAGATAGGTGCTCATGTTTCTATGGCTTTGTAGTTGGCAGGTATGGGATCGCGTTCAAATGGGGCTGCGGTGAAAAGAAGCTATGATTTAAAGTACCTGAGAGAGGAAGATAAAAGGGAGATGATTTAGGTATTTATCTTGCATGGCACTATCAAATTTATTCTAAAAAAGAAAAAGAAAAAGACTGAAGTCAGTAAATGTATAAATAATTCGAATGCATGTCCTAGGGAGTGCCCTTATTATGCCAAGGGTAGGCCTAGTATGAGATACAATCCTTTAGGGTGAGACCCCCCTTTCAGCATTGGAGCAACAAGAATTTCAGCTTGGTAATTTAGTCAACTTTCGTACCATTTGAGCATTAAAAGAAAATATTCCACTACTTTTACTGCCAATCAGATACGGTAAAGCAAAATAGTACATCATTCTGTTAACTCTCCTACACAATCTAAAACTCTCTTCAGCTGGTCCTCTAGGCGTTAAGCTTTGCTGCAGTCCGACTCCCAATAGTACCTGTTCATCGTATGATTGATGTCATCTTTTCGCTCCAAACATTTTCTTTTCTTCTCTCGTAGTTCCTGTTTCGCTTTTGTATAAAGTTGCTTGACAGATTCATATATCTCCTTATTCTTCTCAGAAATTTGCTTTGCTTGTATTAATTCACTATCTTTCATTTCTAATAGGGCTCTCAAACGAACGATTTCCTCAACGGGGTCAATGACGGCTTGTTCCTTTAGATGGCTTTGATTCTCAAGCCACTCGTCATATTGCGAAGTAGTTACAAGAGTACTTTTATTCTTCACATCGAACAGGAGATTTCGGTTTGTACATTGACTTTGCCATTCTTTCATAAGTTCTTATCTTCTAGGAATATCACTGGGACAAAAACCCTTGTCAAAGACGATAAGGAAATCTGCTAAATCAGGTGTCGATGGTAACCCTTGTATACGCCCCATCTGTCGAAGAAACCTTTTTGGAATGTAAGCTGCGATGACTTGAGTTCCCAACAAAGGTATGAAGTCGGCCAGCTAGGTGCGGAGAGCTGGTTTGATACAATCCCTCCAGTCCAAAACCCACCGAATCTTTTGATCTGGTATCGTTATCAGAAAATCTAGACATTTGATGCTGTTCTCATCAGACTATTTCTATCAATCCTTCTGTGATGCATGACTATTCAATTATACCCGATCAATGGCAAATTGTTGGGAATAGACGAGTGCTTCTTGAAGTGTTCCATTGCCCAAATGTGCAAAATTTTGTTGGATGCATGAAAGAAATTTTTTCTTCTCTGGCAATTGGTGCAAGCAGTGAATATATCGGTTAACACAGTTGGCGCTATGAAAACGCTCTCTTCTCTCTCATATCTTTCCTTCCTATTTTCATGGTTTTTGAATTTTGAACTCCTTCTCCACCGTTCTGGTGGTGGTGCTCGGTGGCTTTGCCGTGCACTGCCATCTTTCCTATCATGGCTTCTCTTCCTCCAGCTGCTGCTCTTCATGCTGATCATCCTTCTCCTTCGAAGCGCTCTTTTGCAGATGTGCTATCTGGAGTTGCTGTTCCATCTGATCCTATCATAAAGCCGCCTGAAATCCATCGAGGTCAGCCTGCGATTTCTTTTTCCATTGAAGAAATTCATCAACTTTCGGCTCCATTCAAGTACTCACTAGTTGGTAAGTTCTCCAAGGGACGTCCTTCTATGGAATCTCTACGTAAAGATTTCCATTCAGTTGGTTTTAAAGGGCCTTTTTCAATTGGTCTTCTGGACCCTCGACATGTACTGATTAGATTTGAATTGGAAGAAGATTTCCATAGATGTTGGATGCGCAGTATGTGGTCCTTTCAAGGCTGTGTCATGCGAGTGTTTAAGTGGTCTGCCTCGTTCAATGTTGATGTGGAATCATCTATAGTTCCTATCTGGATTTGCCTTCCTCATCTCCCTATTCATCTATTTGCCAAGGGCCCTCTCTTTTCAATTGCTCATCTGATAGGAAGCCCTCTGAAACTGGATGCATCCACAGCTTCTCTAGCACGACCTAGCGTCGCCCGAGTGTGCGTTGAAGTTGATTTGAAACAACCCCATCCGGATCGTATTTGGATCAATAATGGATCTGCTGGGTTTTGGCAATCCATTGAATATGAGAATATTCCTTTATATTGTGATCATTGCTGCAAGCTTGGACATGGCAAGGAGACATGCAAACTTGGCAATGAAAATCCGAGTCGTCCTGTCGCACAAGGCCCTTCTGATACTCAGCACTTGGTTTGGGTGAAAAAAACCCAGAAACACGAGATGGCGATTGACGAACCTACTGCTACTTTGCAAGCTGGGAAACAACAAACGCAAGATGTAGCCATGCAGTCGACAGACCTGGAACAAATCGTTACTTCTAATCTGGAGATGGCTCCACCTTCGGTTATTCCCAACAGGTCAGACACTCAGATGGAACCCACTGAAGTTGATGGAACACAGCAAGCTGGACAACAGCTTCCAGTCAATGAGCCAAGGGCAGCTCCTCCCCAAACGAATTCTCCAATTCAGGATTTTTCTATGATGACATATGAACAGCAGTCGCATGCTAGGCATGAGGAGAATATTATTGCACATGATGATGAAGGGTTGCTGCAAGTTAATGAGCAACACTTGCCTGTCATTGCTGGTAACCTTTCACCTAGAAATGTAGTGCATACCACTACGACTGCACATTCATCTGCTGCTGGAAATCTGGACTCTATGATAATAATGGCTGTAGATGGACAATCGAATAATGCTAAGGGTCTCAAAGGCATCCGAGCTGCGTTTCCTTCGGATCGTGAGTTAAGATCGTCGGTTAGATCCTCACTTACTTCTTCTAAATTGTCTCAATGATCAAGTCTCTTTTTGGAATATACGGGGTATTACTCGAGCTCCAAATTTCAAAAGATTAAAAAGGTTGATTAAATGTCACAAGATTCAAATGCTCTTAATTTGTGAACCTAAAAGGGATATTACATTATTGGAGGTACTTAGGCTTAAACTAAAATTTGATATGGCTTTGAGTAATGAATGTGGATCACTTTGGATCTTCTACAATAGTCCTTTTCAATGCTCGGTGTTTGGACAAAGTCAGCAACATCTTTCAATTTCTGTTAATCATCCGCAAGTTTTAGCTACATATTCTCTATCAGTTGTTCATGCTAGATGTTTAACAGTTGAGAGACTTGAATTATGGGATGCTTTATTGCATGATAAACCATCCTCTGGCCCTTGGATGGTATGTGGAGATATTAATCTCGTAGTAGATTCTTCTGAGAAACAAGGTGGCAGACCTTTCCACCCCTCCGAGGCTTCAAGATTTTTTAAATTTTATGTCTTCTGCAAATTTGTTTGATGCTGGGTTTTCAGGCTCCAGGTTCACATGGTGTAACAACCGTAACGGCAGGATGCGCATTTGGAAACGTCTTGATAGGCTTTTACTGAATGCTGCGTGTGCTGATAGTCTGTCCATTTCGGTTTCACATTTGGCTCGGGCCCCTTCTGATCATGCCCCCATGCTGATTTCATCTTCCACTCGGCTTGACAACAAACCCCGACCTTTTCGATTCTTAAATGTGTGGGCTTCACACAACGAGTTCATGGAGGTAGTACGAGCGTCTTGGCAGCAAGATGTTCCTGGTCGACCCTTGCAAGTTTTATGTGCAAAGCTACGCCGTTTAAAAAGAGACTTACAACATTGGAACAAAACCTCATTTGGTAATTTATTTACTAAAGTTGTTGAAGCTGAAAAGGAGTTAATGTTGGCGGAGCAACGGGTGGAGATTGATGATTCTCTTGAAGCGAGGAGGGCTCTAGACCAGGCTCATTCTAATCATCACCATCGTCTTGCTGTGGAGGAGCTTTATTGGCAACAAAAGGCAAGGATCAAATGGCTACGAGAAGGGGATAAAAACACTAAGTTCTTTCATTCCGTTGTTAAGCAAAGAAGATCTCAAGCAGTGATCCATCGGATCAAAAATCAACAAGGTGCATGGATTTCATCGGATGAGGACATTGGACAAGCAGGAGTTCAGTTTTTTCAAGAATTATTTTCTGGAGGTCAATGTCCTACTTCTTTAGACATGATCAAGGTGATCCCTAATATTGTTACTTCAGAGGATAATTCTATGCTTGAGGAGTATCCTCACAATGGATGAAATTCGGAAGGTCATTTTTTCTATGGATGGGGACAGCTCAGCTGGGCCGGATGGTTATTCTGGCAAATTTTTCACTACTACTTGGGAGATAATATGTCAGGATGTATTTGAAGCGATTAATAGTTTCTTCTGTGGTGCAGAATTGCCAAAGGGGGTCACAGCTACTTCTATAGTGTTGATTCCAAAGATCGTATGTCCTCAGGATTTTTCTCAATTCAGACCCATTAGTGTTTGTAATTTTTTTAATAAAGTTATTTCTAGGGTGTTATCAGACAGACTGGCTACCCTACTTCCTAAGTTGATCTCACCTAATCAGTGTGGCTTCATCCGTGGAAGACTCATCTCTGAAAATTATATGTTGGCACAGGAGATGGTTCAGGGAATTGGGAGGAAATGTAGAGGTGGTAATGTGGCTCTAAAACTTGATATGGCTAAGGCTTATGATCGAGTGTCATGGCCATTTTTGTTACAAGTGCTCCGGGCTTTTGGTTTTGGTGAGCATTTTATCGATATGATATGGCGTCTAGTTTCAAATTCATGGTTTTCTATAATCATTAATGGCTCTAGTTGTGAGTTTTTTAAGTCTTCTAGAGGCCTTCGTCAGGGAGATCCAATTTCTCCAGCCTTGTTTATTATTGCTGCTGAGGTGTTATCAAGAAGTCTAAACTCCGAAATCTTGGCACATCCTTCCTGTGCTTTTAAAGTACCTCGGGGCTGTCCTATTATTTCTCATCTAGCTTACGCAGATGATGTTCTAATTTTTTGCAACGCCGGGGCTAGTTCTTTGAAGCGTATAATGAAGGTGTTGGAGGGCTACCAACTGGTTTCTGGGCAGTTGATTAACTGTCATAAAAGCTGTTTTTTGTTGCATGATCGTATGTCACTTCAACAGAAAGTAAGAATTGGCCAGATTACGAGTTTTTCTCATAAGAGTTTCCTAGTTCGTTATTTGGGTTGTCCTTTGTTCTCTGGACATAGGAAAGCATCGTACTTTGCAGATATGTCTCAATCCGTGGTAAATCGGATAGCTTCTTGGCAGAACCGATTACTATCTCCTGGGGGTAAAATTGTGCTTATTAAAAGTGTCTTATCTTCACTTCCTCTTCATTTATTAGCTGCTTCAAATCCAACAAAAGGGATCTTTCAAGATTATAGAGAAGACTATTGCTGATTTTTTATGGGGAACTTTTGAAGGTAGGCACAAATTCCATTGGATTAAATGGAATGAGCTCTGTTACCCGCATGGCGAAGGTGGCATTGGAGTTAGGTCCCTTGAGGATGTGTATGTAGCCTTCTCTATCAAACTTTGGTGGAGATTTAGGACTACTTCAACCTTATGGACTAATTTCATGAAAGCCAAATATGATGCTTCTGAAAACCCTATGATTGCTTCAGCTTGCTCTTCATCTTCATTAACTTGGAAGCGCATGATGAAAGTACGTGATGCAGTGGAGAATCACTTGTTGTGGAGCCCGAACAATGAAGCAGGAGAGTCACGTGGCATTTGGACTTTAACATCCTCAGGCAATTTTACTTTGTCTTCGGCTTTTCAATTAATTCGACGCAAAGGTACTTTATCTTTCATGCATAGCAAGATTTGGCATCCGGTGATTCCTTTTAAGCTATCCTTTTTTATGCTACGACTGTTACGTGATAAGCTTCCGATCGATGTCACTATGAAGAGATTTGGCTTCCATGGCCCTTTCAAATGTCACTGTTGTCTCTATCCTCAGGAAGAATCCATTGATCACATTTTTGCTTCTAGTGATTTGGCGAGTAGATTATGGAGTTTTTTCTTGCCTGATTGCCATCTTTGGATCTCCCATGCTCGAATTCGTCCTATCTTGGCTGGTTGTTGGTTTCATGGGTCAGGAAATCTTCAATTCTCTTTTATATTGCAGATTTTACCTATTGTTCTTTGTTGGCAGCTATGGAAGGTGAGAAATATGGCTCATTTTGAAGATAAACATATTCCTTTTACTAATATGGTGCAGAAAATTTTTTTTGGATATAAGAGAACTTTTCCACTTACAATTTAAAAATGTTCGATTGGAGGAGGAAAGTTGGTCTTCTTTTATCAAATCTATTCGTCTCTCTCGTCAGTCTTATTCTCTCCGTTTGGTGAAATGGTTGCCACCTCCTTTCATGTCTTTTAAATTAAACACGGACGGGAGCTCGAAGGGAAATCCAGGGATTAGTGGTGGAGGAGGGGTGCTACGTGATCATGAGGGCAGAATGATATTTGGCTTTTCTTGTTATTTTGGTGAGGCTACAAGTATTCAAGCAGAAGCTAGGGCTTTACTCTGGGGTATTCAATTATGTAGACAAAAGGCCTTTTCCAGGATCATGGTAGAATGTGACTCTCAGATCCTCATTTCAGTCCTTCAAAATAAAATATCCTGCCCATGGTCTATTGCTAAAGAAGTTCAGGAGCTGTTCAACATAAGTTCTATAATCATTTCATTCAGCCATTGTTATCGTGAAGCAAATAAAGTTGCCGACTTGCTAGCCAATGAAGGATGTTCTTTGCCAGTTGACTTCGTTATCTATGATGAATTGAATCTTCCACGTCTGGCAAGAGGAGAGATTAGAGTTGATAAACTTGGGTTTCCATCCATTAGAAAATTCAGAAATAGTATTTAATCATATTTACATGTAATAAGAAGTTGAATTCCTCTAATTTTATTATTTCTTCATCTAGAGGTAAGGTTTTATGCCCCCTCTACTTATGTTCTTTTGTCCTTTTATTTTTAATAAATTTTAGGCTGGCATCCCACCCCTGCATACAGGGTTTGCCAAAAAAAAAAAAAAAAAGCTTAGTTATCTTAAAACTGATCTTCTTGTCCTCTCTTGGAAATAGGTAAGTTCCGGCCATGACAAACCCATACACCCAAAGTCTCTTGTATGCCCATGCTGTCTTGGATGCAAGTGTGAAGTCCTTGAATACTTGTCAAATCTGTCCTTATCTGCAAACCTATCAAAAAAGAATTTCACACTTATACTCTGATCTGAACCTTGTAGTGCAAACTCCATTAACCCTGCGAAATGGCAGAACTTGACTTTTCCTGAAACAGATAGAAAGATCAGGGTCGTCTGTTCCACTGGTAAATTAAGTAGTTCGGCTACCTCTTCAACTGTTATGGTCAATTCCTTGTCTCTAATCCTAAATGCTAATAATCAGGGTCCCACAGATGAATTAGAGCTTCTACCAAACATCCGTTTGTCTCTATTTTCTTAAAGTCACCAATAGGTCCTAAAAATGCTACTACTTGGTTGATCTTACTAGGCAAGAGGAGCCCCGGCCACTTCCGGACTTCGGGCGGGACTGTTAGCATTTGCTTGATGTGTCGTGGGCTATTCATTTTGTCATTTTGATGCAAAAACATGACTTTGTCAAATTACCTTACCTAGGGTCTCACCCACCAGGATTTACTGAAATTTAAACGTGCATGTCTTTTTAGGGTTATGTACCCAAGACAAAAGGACGGCTTGCCTATAGTGGGATTCCCAAAGTGGCATTCCCTCTAGGGTTCATTCATGATGCCGATTTATCAAAGCAGATTAAAATATGTAAAATTTGAAAAATGCTTTAAAGATTTTTATTCTAATTATGATGCATAATTTCTCCGAGAAAGATGTACCAGAAATTATTGGCTTTATTTATTTGACTGAAAAATTGAGCCTTCATGCGGCTTCAAACTACAGCATTGAAAAAAAAACCAAAAATTACAACCCTATTTGGGAATATACAAGTCAAACTTGTCAGTTTATTAAAGTATGATGAAATATGTTTTAAAATCACCTTTTGTGTAGTGTGGGATGGGAGGTAGGGGATAAGACAAAAATGATGCGTTAATTTCTTTGAAAAAAATAATAAATATGAACTATGCCAACGTTTGACCACTTGGGTATATTTATTGGCTCTAAAAAAAAAATTGGTTTGGATAAAACTGACAACTACAACAAGGACGAATTAAACTTCCCAAAAGGTTTAAAACTACAAATCTTATTCGAAAAGATGCACGTTAAAAAAAATAGATTTTTTAGATTTGACAAAATTTACAATGATTGGACCCTTGGGATGCCTTTTTTATGACAAAAGATGTAATTTTTTAAAATTTTATTAAAAATCTCATTTCTATCTTTCTCGAAGAAATTAATGGTAAGACAAAAATTTAAACGTGCCGATAATGGGTTGGTTTCCTTCGAGAGCACCATGCCAAGGCTCTTTGTTCTATGGTTGTGAATAAACTAATAAAAAAAGTGAAAGCAACTGCGTTAGTTTATTCAACAAATAACATATAACACATTGGTAAAAACAAACAGTAAATGGCATAACAAGGAAAATAAAGGAGGTGGATTCCCTGCCTTCGTGCTTAGTGTACCTGATAGGACAAGGCTGACTCTAACTTAAGTTATTCTACATGGATGCATGAGGTTGGACTCACTAATGCATCTGGACTTGATTAAGGCTTCGGTTCCTGAACTTTCAGATTGAGGGATCCAAAAAGTAACAAGTCCGTCAATTCCAAGGATCCCAGGTCGGTGGTTCAAGTGATCCTCTGGACACTGCTATGTGCACGTCGGGCCACGGCCACATGTCCAAGCAGAGCGATTTTTAAAGGCCCCAAATCTCTAGACTTATGGACTTAAGTCAAGAGTTCAGGTGATCTCCTAGACAATATTACGTGCATGTCGTGCCACGGTCACATGTCTAAGTAGACCAATCCTATTCCTAATCGGGATGGGTGGGTGACAACTACCAAAAAGAGAAAAAAGGGCAAAAATAGTGTATGCACGTACGAAGTGCTCCTGTGAGAGGAAGGAATAATACTGTTAAACACGAAAAAGGCTCTAAGGGTGACTAATCCCTTCCCCAAATGCAAACGCGACACGAGCAAATCATCATAAACAAATATACCATATATTATACACTTAGAAGTGAGAGACGAAGGTGCATGTAAAATACAAAGAAAATCCCAAACAAGAAAAAGTGCAATCCTAAACATCCAATTGAGATAAAATGAAAGGGTTAGAGAAGGAAAAAGATGATTAAACCTAATGCTCGGACTCACTAGTGATCCCCAGTGGGGTCGCCACCTGTCACGCCCCATTTTTCGAAAGACGGAAAAAGAGATTAAATTAGTGTAAAAGAAAGAAAAAAAATACGTGTGGAAAAAAAATAGTGGTTTTGGTATAAAAAATGTGATTTTTTGGAAAAATAAATTTTTAGAAAATAATTTTTATTTTAAAGAAGATAGTAGGTTTTGTAAAAATGATTATTTGAAAAATGCTTTATTTTTGGAAAAAGAAAAGGTAGTTTGACAAAAATGTGATTTTTGAGAAAAATGTTTTATTTTAAAAAAGAGAAAGAAAAAGAAAAAGGGCCTGAATGGGACTTTGAAAATGCGACGATTTTAGGCCAAAAATAGAGTCTAAAAAGGGTTTTTATAAAAACGGGAGTCGCCACTTGGTATTGAGTTTTGGTGTATTAAGTCACCAGAAAATGTTTTATTGCCAAAAGGTAAGAAAAATCAAGAATAATTTCTTTGGAAAAACATAAGAAAACAAGAAAATCCTTTTAGATAACTCCAGGTCTTCGAAAACAAGAGAAACAGGTTCGGGAGTCACAGTTGAAGAAAGGGAAGGCAAAGGCTTGGGCCTAAGGCACCTTTTCAACCAAGCAGAAACTAGTTGCGAGGTTTAGTCCAAATTTTTCTAATGTAACTCTAAATTCTATCACATTTGGATGTAACTATATGGATGCAAACCTAGACCTAAAAGAGACATTGAGAGGGACCGAAATGTCCCTTCGAGGTGTAATTGGAATCAACGCATTAATTGCATAACCCAAAATGAGACCTCGAAGAAGTCATGAGTTATGCAAAAAATAAAAAAAAATAAAGTGTAAGTATAGATATAAGTGATCAAAGAAAAGAGAATGCAACATAACGGGTACGGGGAACAAAAACTCGTGATAAATGTGCTCCTTCTTACAGAGGGATAAATAGCGTACTGAGGCTACAAAAACCATATTCGCTATTCCCATGTTCGAAGGATTGACTCTTCCTAAGCTAAGCAAGCAAATGATCTATTTAAGTCCTAAAATTCTATATGAAATGCAATCTAAATGTCATGCATTATATATTTATAGGAAGAGGGATAATATAAGGGAAAATGACATGTAAAATAGAATAAGATCCTAAAACTAGAAAAATGATACATTTGAATGACATGAATTTCATGGAAATGAAACTAATGTTTAAGGAGCCTAAGGGTCTAGCGTTGGACTAGCACATTTTCTAGAAACTCCTCACTAGCGTTGGACTAGCGAAGAAACCGAAATTAACCACAACTAGTGTTGGACTAGTATGGCGACGATACACATATATCATAATAAAGCAAGTAAGAAATAAAAACATAAATCAGAGCAATGAAGCACATAGGAGCAAATAATAACACATATGAGCACATAGCACCTAAGCATAATATTTCAAATGCAAAATCCTAGGGAAAGCGAGTAAAACACATAAGCAAATAGCACACGTAGCACACAAACGCCCTAACTATTACACTGGGGAAAAGCCTAATTACAATCTAAAATGGAGAAAGATAAGACAAATTGCCTATCTAACCTATCTATTACATTTTTTAATCTAAAATACAAAAGCTTTTGTTAAATAGATGAAAATATAAACTATCTATTATATTAATTAGTCTAAATATAAAATTTTTGTTAAATAGAATATCACCTATCTATTACATTTCTTTGAATAATTAAAATTAAATTCAAATAAATAACATGACATAAATAAATGCTCACACATAAATAAAAATAATAAACACAAAAAGATACATAAAAAAAACCACATAGGAAAAATACATAGGAGCACGTAAGGAGCACATAAAGAGACATTGAAAGGGTAATAGGAGTACCTCCCATTCGAAGACTCGGTATAAATTGTTAATAAAATGAACAAACATGTCAAAAATACCACTATTTTAAATAAAAAAGGCAATAAAAGTAAATCCGAACAATTTGTGTGGAAAAAATGTAAATGGGGCAATATTCTTGGGGCAAAAATGTAAATTCCAGCAAACTAAGGGACAAAAACAGAAATTCCAACAAGCCTAGGGAGTAAAAATGCAAAATATAGCAAGCCTAGGGAGTAAAATCTAATTTCCAACAACAATGAGGACCAAAAATGAATTTCCAACAACTCAGAGGGACTCAATCGAAACTCCAGCAATTTGGGGCGTCTAAATCAATTTATCAGCAACATTCAAGGGCTAAAATGCAAGTTCTAACTACTTGGGGGGCAAACAATATAAATTCCAGCAACATTTGAGGGTAAAAATATAATTCCAAGCAAACACAAGGACAAAAATCATAATTTCCAGCAATGCCTAGGGGTAAAAATGCAATTTTCAGCAATATAAAGTGACTAAATAAAAAAATTTCAGCAACTATAAGTATTAGAATACAAATTCCAGCAACAAATGGGAGCTAAGTTGAAGTTAATTAGGACTTAAATGAAGGAAAAATATGCTTTAAGGGTCAATCGACAAATATTAGGACCTAAGTGTAACAATAAAAAATAATCAGGGGGCATAATAATAATCCAACCAAAATCCTAGGGACTAAAACATAAATATTAATTCTGATAAAATAATAAAAAATATAATTAAATATAAAAAATAAAATTAAAAAAACCAAAATCTTTTATTTATTTATTTTTTACCGATTTCTCTTTTTTTCTTTCTTTCTTCCTTCTTTTTCTCTTTTCTTTATTTTCTCTATTTCTCTCTTTTCTCCCTTTTCTTCTTTCCCCCTCCTCTTCTTTCCTCTCCATATTTCTTTTGCTCTTTCTCTCATTTCTCTCTCTCGGCTTCTCTTCTCTGTTTCGTCTTCTTCTCTCTTCGTCTCTCCCTCGACCCTCTCTCCCTGTTCTCTCCCCCTCTCTCTTTACCCCAAATTGGGTTAGCTGAAACCTGAATGTAATTCTCCCTCAAATCTCTGAAATCCCTAATTCTCTAAACCAAAATATCTTGATTAAATCTCAAAATTTCAAGTATATAAACTAGCCATTTACAAATCAAACAAAAGCAAAAGAATTAAAAATTGGGGATGAGAGCTTTACCTGAGTCCAAGAGGTGGCAGAGGTGACGATGGTGATGGCGCTGGCTGTTGCTGGTCGTTGTGGAGAGCAGTGAGTGGCAGAGGGCAGCAGTTGTGTGAGTTGGCCTGTTTGATGTGTGCGAGTGTGTGCTTTGTGTTTGTGATGCTGGAGTGTGCATGTGAATTGACTGTGATGTGTGCGTGTGTTTTTTTTTTTTTTTTTTTTTTTTGCAGTTGTGCGTGTGTTTTTGCAAAGGGTTGTATGTGTGCAGTGTTTGATTTTGCAGGTTGTGTGGCTGATTGCTGGTCTATTGATGTTGGTTGTGCAGGGGTGTGTGTGAGTGAGTGAGTGTCTGTGTGTGCTTGAATGTTGCTGAAGAGTGAGGGAGGTTAGTAATTGTGAATGCAGATTGAGAACCGAAAGAGTCTCTGTGTGTGCTGGTGTAGTGAAGTGAGTGTGTTGTGAGGGAGAGTAGAGTGTGATTGTGAATGTTGTGTGAATGTTTGTGTAGTGAGATAGCTGTGAGTTTGTTATGGGTGTGTGCAATTGTGTGACTGTGACTATAAAACCACTTCGTTTCAATGTTATGAATATTAATTGTAAAATTTCTTTATTAGTGTTATTATTAATACATGTTTGATGATAATCATAGGAAATTCCACCAATTAAATGTTACCAACCAAACTTAGATATTTAGAAAATTAAGGCCACCTATTACTTAGATATTTAGGAGATTAATGCCACCTAGCACCCAAGAATGGCCACCTAACATTTGCTTTTACTTTTACCAATTCTTTTCAAATTTTTGGCACAATTTTCCTTGCATCTTTCTTTCTCATAGCCAGCCACCATTAAGCCAAGAAACACTCTTTATTTCAACCATTTTAAACACTTAAAGGACTAACATAATCTTTCCCAAAAGCTTAACCTACCTAAAAAAGAAATCCCTTCAAATTTCATCAAATTCTCCCCAAGTTTCAAGCTCAAGTTCTTGCGCAAAGTTCAAGGTTCTTAAGGGACTAATCATTCACTTTTCTTCAACTAAAGAGCTACCTATTTTGAGGTATATTCATCAAGAAACTTTAAGATCTTTCAAGTTTCAATAGAAGATTTATTATGTTTTTCTTATGATTTCATTAAGTACTTAAGATTTATGGTTATATTTTGTTCTCTTGTTATATATATGAATATTTATGCTCATGATTGTGAGGTTTTCCTTGTTTTGATCCTTTCCTTGATAGTAGATTAACTATGTTATGACTTACTTGATTAGTATTGACTTGTATAAGAAATTGATGCTTTATTTGAGTGGAAAATCCTGGAATTTATGGCTGAAATTTCTACAAGAGTTAGAAGGCATGTTGGTTAGCCTTGTTAGAGGAAATATTTTGGAAAAATTTCATGTATTTAAGCCCTGTTTAGTTGGCTGAAGTTGCTGGAATTTCAGCTTGCTGACTGGCACTTTCTTGTTTCAAAACCATGAACAAATTTCAGCTTTACTTGTTTACAAAATTTCAGCTTTGACAACCTAATATTTCCAGCTATATTAACCTTGTTTTGGCCAAGTTTTGATGACATAAACTGCTGGAAATTTCAGCTTGTAAACTGGTTGAAGTAACACCAAATATTTAGCACTTTAAGCTTAATCTACTTAACCAGTTTTTAAGAAAACAATTTTGGAACCTTGTTAATCAATTTTAGGAAGAAACTCTTATAAATTTTGAAGGTTTAAACTGGTTAGAAGTTAGACTTTTATTAAATGAGTAAGTGAAAATTTTAACTAGTTTAACCTTGCACTCGATTCTAGTACATTTTCACCAAATAACTCTAATTTGTTATTTAACTAGTCTTAGTTTAATTAAATATCATTAGTTTGATATTAATTATGTTAGTGTATGCCCTAAAACCAAGTTGGTTTTTGGAATTTTATATTACGCTTATTTCGTGTTATACTTATATATGTGGCATTTTCTTTGTCATTTAATACTTGTTATTATATTACTTGTTTATTTGATAAAGTCCATAGAATATTAACTGTGTATAAGAGATTGTAAGAGTTACAATGATGAGACTCTTATTACACATTAAGTTATATTCTTAAATATCCCTAGTCGTAGTATTAATGAGATTGGACATCATTAATATGGGAAGACTAGCACATACTTTGCCTCTACTTATGGTAAGTAGTAGTTGATCTCGTCAACTATGGTGTGTGACACCTAAGCTGGTATGTGGATGCTTGTTAGAGAACAAGTTCATTGGATTGATCCGCCAAGAGTTACTATTCATAGTGCTAATGAATTATACTCTTAATGGCAATGGTGTAAGTGATCCTTAGACTTGAGATTACCATGGTATCTTGAGTGTGGATTGCTATGCTTTGACTCTATTGCTCGGTGCTCAGTAAAAGAGTAGCCCATACGGTAGAGATTGGGTATAGTATGAAGCATGGAAGGATAGTGAGTAATCGATATAGGATTCACCACTCCTTATTATAGGAGAGTATATCCCGGATTGGCCACTTGTTGAAATATGACTTAAAGAATCTTTTGCGCAAAAGTGAAAGTATGACTTGAAAGAGTTTCAAGGTTATACTTTTATGGAAAGTTATATTTCGGGAACAAGAAATCATTAATTAGTCATTTAAAGAGTGCGCACTACACTCTTAGACTAATTGGGATATAGTGTGGTGAAAGGATATTAATTACACGGTAACATTGTCATTGATAGGTGTAGTCTACCATATGACTTTCCTATTCACTTGGGTGGTCATGATGCATTGCTAGACGCCACTCATGATCTATAAGTGACAAATTAATTAATTAGTGAATTAATGATAAATTAAAGTGTTAATTTATCTAGCTCTTAATTAATTAATTAATGAGTTATAATTTGTACTTATTGCCAACGTGAATGGAACCTAATGGGTCACACACAATAAGAACATGGTCTTTGGGTTAAATTGTTATTAAGATAAGTATAAGATACTTATGGGGTTAATTTATGTGATAAATTAACTTAAAGGACTTATTTATAAATATTCTAAGTCTTGATGGAAATTAGTTTCCTAAAAGGAATTAAGAAGCTATTTGGTTTCCTTTTGGAATAGGTTTCCTAAAGGAATAGGATTAGCTTAAGGTAAGCTTCCTAAACCTTCTTGGTTTCCAATTGCTCTTGTTTCTGTAAAGACTAGGATACTACATCTATAAATAAGTCCATGCCTTGACTCTTGGAAGATTGATGAAACACAACACAAAATCTAGAGAGAGAAAAATGGAGAGCATGAGAGGCGTTTCTCTTCCAAGAAAAAACGCCACCTCTCTTCTTCCTAATAGTTAGGGTTTCTTTCTTCCTTCTTGTGTTCTTCATGAATCATTCAAGGGAGCTAAGCACTCAAAAGGCAAGGCAAGCAAGCCTAAAGGTTCCTAAAGATCATGTTCGTGTGGATACCGTTGGAGGCTCTACACTTGGAGGGCTTTTCATGGTAGATCAACACCTTCATCGAATAGGATCTTGCCCTTTGAAGCATAGAAACCTTCTATGCTTGAGGTATTTGTGCTAAACACCCTTTAATCGTATAGATTACATCAAAGAGATCCATGGCTAAGGTAATAAATTTTAAATTTTCCGCTGCGTTACTCTCCTTATTACCTTACAGTGGTATCAGAGCCTACTTTGATTATATCCTATATGATTTGTATTTATTTAATTGTCATAAATATGGATGGTTTGTTCTTGATGAATTTTGTCTCAAAATTGTTTTAGAAAAATCAAGAGTTTGATTTTTAAGATAAGTTCTTAATTGTTTTAAAGTGTTTTAAATAATTAAGATGAGTTCTTAAGGTTGTATTTATGGTTTCTAGACTAATTTTAAGTGCTAAAAGGGTTTTAACACGTTTTGAGTTCAAAAGAGTTTTGAAAAACATCAAGAAAAATCGTTTTTCGCAAGTTGCAGAAGGCCAGCCGGGTGAGCCGTGGGTGTTTGCCCGCGGGTGAACCCAGGGCTAAGAGATCGTATTTTTCAAAGTCTGAGCCGTGGGCTCAGTAGTGGGCACTTTGCCCGTGGCTCAACCCACGGCTCATGAGCCATGGGCTCAGCCGTGGGTGATTTACCCACTGTCTGGCACTCACAGCTCAAGTCTGTCCGCGAGCCATGGGCACGAGCCGCGGGTAGTGTACCCATGGCTCACCCACGGCTCAAGGAAACCCTAGCGAGAAAATTTTGATTTTTTGGAAAAATGTGTTTTTGTGTGAATTTTTGTGAAAAACTCTTTCTAATTTTAATTGTTAAAATTTGGAAAGTTGATTTTAGAAAAACTCTTTCCAATTTTAAGTGTTAAAATTTGGAAAGACAATTTTGGAAACCATAAACCTTCTTTAACATTTTTGAGACAAATAATTCAAGGATATTAATCTAATTTGATTAGACCATGTGATTTATGATTTGAATTAAATAAAGTTTATATTATTTAATTGTTAAATAATATGATGGCATGGTGGATGATTATGGACTACGACCAATGTGATTGAATGGTTAAATTTTTATTATTTTGATGGTTGGCTTGTATTGGTTTTTAAAATAGGGCCTGCGTGTCCTGCCTTCTCTATTTTCTCATGTAATTCTCTTCTCACCTAACTCCCCTCGAATGTAACTCGAGGTTTCTTAATCAATACATGTAATGTACATAGTGTAGGTTAAGGTTAGGTTTTAATTTTCTAAATTGTTTAGAGTAGAATTACATAGTGTAATGTACAAAGAAGATGGAGATGGCACCAAGGAGCAACCATGGAGGTTCATCAAGAGTTGAAGACCTCACAAGGAATGCATCAAGGAGTTGATCACGTCCCTTAGGAATTTGACCATATATTTTCCTTAAGGCTCGAGGAAAATATCTTAGTAAAGTCCATAATCATCCACGGTTTATTATGCATGTTTTTATTTTATATGTCGATATATTTTAATTACATGCTATGATGAGACTATATATTGTATAATTAAAATAAAATCCCTCAAATAAAATATTAAGTCACTATGCCTTCCATTATTATAGTAAAAATCATAGTTCTTGCTAAGTGTTGACACGTTGGCCTCCGTCAAGGTCACCTTACCTAGAGCATGTTTTTTACTATGAGATATGATCTCAAATAATGGGTCTGACTTAACAAAAATGCTTAACTTGTTGGTCTCCATCAAGGTTATGGTGTTTTTGAGGCGATATTAAGTCAATATATAAGTTGCCTTCCATTATTATAGCAAAAACGAAGAGTTCCTATTAAGTGTTGACACGTTGGCCTCCGTCAAGGTCACCTTACTCGGAATATGTTCTTGCTATGAGATGTGATCTCTGAATAATGGGTATGACTTAACAAAAATACATAACGAGTTTGGCCTCCGTCAATGTTATGATATTTTTGAGGCAATGTTGGGAAACACATAAGATGTGAATATCAAGAGTTGATACCCAACTATCTAGGAGTCACAAGAGTTGTGATTGATAAAAGTTATCTACCTAATCGAAGTTACCTTTGGGGCATTGGCCTCCGTCAAATCCCAAAGTTAATTAGATGGGATCCTAGCCCACTAGGAATCTCCAACGGATTCCCGAATCAATATTTGAGGGTTATTGATTTGAAGTAAAATAGTGGGAGCAAACCAAATAAATTCGAAGCCCACATTTTTGGTTTGCAATTATAACATGAAACAAATACTTGTACTATCTTTTCATTTGTTGTAGAATGAATGTACACATGAACACACTTATCACCCTATATCTCCATTTATATACGATTTTCTTGGACTAGTGTAAGACTTGAGAATAGTTCTTAAGCACAATTGGCTATGTCCTTGATACCCACTTCCACTTGTCCTATAGTGACAATTATAGTTAGGAAACAATGTGCATACAAGATGCATAAAAGATGATAATGATATTGCTACTTATATCATAATGTCATCTATAATTCCTAAGCTATAAAAGTAGCACAAATTGATAGATCTTTTGTCTGTGATTGTGCATCTCAAAGAGTTGTTGATACACAATCTAGGACCATTAGATATGAGATATCTAAAGAGTAGTCTGTCAAGGAAGAAAGGGGCACTTTATTGCTTGTCAAGGGAAACCCTAGCGTGGTCTTGAGAAGACCCAAGTAGCTATGACAAAGCTTAAAGGTGTGATCAAAATGGACAAGTCTAAGGGCACATGTTTCCAATTCTATTGGAAAGGGAATTGTAAGGCTCGTTTCAATACTAAGAAGATAAAGAGGCCTAGTGAAGCTTCTACTTCTAAGTATGTTTATAGTTTGAGATAAATTCATCTACTAATTAAGACCATTGGGTATTAAGATACTGGATTTGGATCCCATATTTGCAAAAATGTGCAAGGTCTTAAGCATAGTAGACAATAAGCAAAGAGAAAGTCAAACTACGTGTGATGAATGGAGCAAGAGTTGCTACACTAGCCGTAGAGACTTATGCACTCTTTACCAACTGGGCTTGTTCTAGAATTTAAAACATTGTTATTATGTTGTGATACTTACAAAAGAACATGAAATCAATTCACATTAAATGTGGAAAAGATTTACCATTACAAAAGAGAATATATACTGTTCTTTTACGTAATGGTGTTCTTTGTGGTATTGGATCATTAATACAACGTTTTACAAATTCTAGACCTTAATAAGTCCATTCTCAAACATAGACAAAAACTCTATATTTTGAAACAACTATCCTTCTGGCATTATAGACTTGGTCATGTGAATGAGAAACGCACTTCCAAATTACATAATAGTTGTGTACTTGGACTCATTCAATTATGAATCGTTTGAGACATGCGATTCTCATTTACTTTGAGAGATGACCAAAACACCTTTTATCATAAAAGGTGAATGTGCTAGTGATCTTCATAGGGCTTCAACATATAGATGTTTTTGGCCCAATGTCGATCTATGCTAGAGGTTGTTTATCATACTTCATCACTTTCATGGATGATCATATGGGATATGATTGTGTATCATATGATATACAAATCCATGGCCTTTGAAGTGTTCAAAGTCATTAGGATTGAAGTAAGAAAAACAAGTTGACAAGAGTATTAAAACACTAAGATTTGATCTATGTGGATAATACTCAATGTCAAGTGTTTCAAAATAATTAAAGAAGAATGTGATTCTTTCTCAATGTCTCCACTTGACACACCATTGTTGATGATGTGTGAAAGAGGAGAAGTTGTACCCTATGAGATATGGCGCAAACCATGATGAGCCATACTACAATTCCTAACCTCATTTTAGGGGTTCTTGTCTTAGACGCCAACTCCTATACACTCAACCATGTTCCGACAAATGTCTATTTGTGGGGTATCCTTGTGAAAACAATAGATATCACTTCTATAATCCCTTGAGAAAAATGTTTGTCTCAAGAAATGTCTTTTTCTAGAAAAATAGTTTATTCTTAAAAGAGACAGTGGGAGCAAGATAGAACTTGAAAAGGTTCAAGAACCGCAAGTTGACAAAGATCAATAGTTGGAACTAGAGCTTACGCCACATGTTGATGAGGCGCAACGGAAGCTCAAAAGTACACAAAATCTTCAAAAGACTGGTAGAGTGCGTTATACTCTTGAGAAATATAGATTTCTCACACATGAGAGATATAGATTTCTCATTAGCAAGAGCAATAATGTACTAGTCATATATGATGACAAACCTACTAGTCACGAAGAGGCTTTGTCTAATGTAGACTCCTTGATGTGGCAAGATGCCATAAAATCCAAAATGGATTCCATGTACAAGAACAAGGTGTAGACCTTGCTCAAGTCACCTAAAGGGATAAAACCCATAAGGTGCAAGTAGGTCTTTAAAAGAAAGACTGACATGGATGGTAACATAGTTACCTATAAAGCAAGGTTAATGGAAAAGGGATTCAATTCGAAGGTTTGACTTTGAAAGAAACCTTTTCACCAATAGCCATGCTTAAATCCATTTAAGATTTTGCTTGCAATAGCTGCTATTATGGCTATGTCAAATGGATATAAAGACCCATTCCTTAACAGGAATTAAAAGGTATGTATATGACACATTCCTTGGGTTTTCACTTCCATTGATAGTCATAAGGTGTGCAAGCTTTAAGGGTCCATTCATGGACTCTTGCAAGTGTCAAGGTGTTGGAGCATTTGTTTTGATGAGATAATCAAAGAGTTTGATTTTCTCGAAAACAAAGACAAGCTTTGTGTAAATGTAAAGTTGAGTGGGAGCAGTTGTCATTTTCTTGATACTATATGTGGATGACATATCGTTGATGGAAACAACATACTTTAAAGTAAAGATATGGTTGTCCAAGAATTTCTTAATAAAGGAGAGGCGATCTCTAATCTGGGAATTAAGATCTATATAGATAGATCCAAGAGGTTGCTTGGTCTCACTAGATCCAAGTACATAGGCTAGATGCTAAAGGGTTTAGCATAGTGCAATCGAAGAAGGGGTTTTACCTATGTGATAGGAGATTACTCTTTCGAGAGACATGTGTCTTTGACACTTGTTGAGATTGATAGCATTAATAGATCCGTATGCTTTTGCAATGGGTTCTATTTGTATGCTATCCTATGTACGAGACCCGATGTCTCCTGGCTTTAAGTGTTACGAGCAATTCTAGTGAGTGTCACTAGATGGTTATCAAAGAATATTCTTAAGTACTCGAGTAAGCACTAAAAGACTATTCTTGACTATGGAGATCACACTTAGGAAGTGTGTGGATTTAAAGATACAAGCTTTTAATCCAATAGGGATGATAAGTAAATCATGAGCATGAATTGGTGTTCACGTTGAACTGTAGTGGATAAAAGCATTTTATGATAGACACTACAACATATTCTACAACAAAGGCGAGTACATGGTAGCTTTAGAAGTTACTATGGATCAAGGGATTCTTTGTTGGACAAAGAATAGTTCCTTCTATTGTTTTATGAAACAATTGTGCCATCACTTAATCAAGGAACTAAAGTCTCATCCATGATCCTAAAGTGTATTTAGGTGCCACCATCTATTTATGGAAATAGTTTGGGTCAAATGATGAAAAGATAGAGGAAGTTCCCACAAGGATAATGTCACTAATCCTTTCACCATGGCCTTGTCCCAGAATAGGCATGATAGTCATGCTTATGGCCTAAAACCTATAGGTGATTGGTTTTAGTGCAAGTGGGAGTTTGTTAGTGTATGCCCTAAAACCAAGTTGGTTTTTGGATTTTATATTACGCTTATTTCGTGTTATACTTATATATGTGGCATTTTCTTTGTCATTTAATACTTGTTATTATATTACTTGTTTATTTGATAAAGTCCATAGAATATTAACTGTGTATAAGAGATTGTAAGAGTTACAATGATGAGACTCTTATTACACATAAAGTTATATTCTTAAATATCCCTAGTCGTAGTATTAATGAGATTGGACATCATTAATATGGGAAGACTAGCACATACTTTGCCTCTACTTATGGTAAGTAGTAGTTGATCTCGTCAACTATGGTGTGTGACACCTAAGCTGGTATGTGGATGCTTGTTAGAGAACAAGTTCATTGGATTGATCCGCCAAGAGTTACTATTCATAGTGCTAATGAATTATACTCTTAATGGCAATGGTGTAAGTGATCCTTAGACTTGAGATTACCATGGTATCTTGAGTGTGGATTGCTATGCTTTGACTCTATTGCTCGGTGCTCGTAAAAGAGTAGCCCATACGGTAGAGATTGGGTATAGTATGAAGCATGGAAGGATAGTGAGTAATCGATATAGGATTCACCACTCCTTATTATAGGAGAGTATATCCCGGATTGGCCACTTGTTGAAATATGACTTAAAGAATCTTTTGCGCAAAAGTGAAAGTATGACTTGAAAGAGTTTCAAGGTTATACTTTTATGGAAAGTTATATTTCGGGAACAAGAAATCATTAATTAGTCATTTAAAGAGTGCGCACTACACTCTTAGACTAATTGGGATATAGTGTGGTGAAAGGATATTAATTACACGGTAACATTGTCATTGATAGGTGTAGTCTACCATATGACTTTCCTATTCACTTGGGTGGTCATGATGCATTGCTAGACGCCACTCATGATCTATAAGTGCAAATTAATTAATTAGTGAATTAATGATAAATTAAAGTGTTAATTTATCTAGCTCTTAATTAATTAATTAATGAGTTATAATTTGTACTTATTGCCAACGTGAATGGAACCTAATGGGTCACACACAATAAGAACATGGTCTTTGGGTTAAATTGTTATTAAGATAAGTATAAGATACTTATGGGGTTAATTTATGTGATAAATTAACTTAAAGGACTTATTTATAAATATTCTAAGTCTTGATGGAAATTAGTTTCCTAAAAGGAATTAAGAAGCTATTTGGTTTCCTTTTGGAATAGGTTTCCTAAAGGAATAGGATTAGCTTAAGGTAAGCTTCCTAAACCTTCTTGGTTTCCAATTGCTCTTGTTTCCTTAAAGACTAGGATACTACATCTATAAATAAGTCCATGCCTTGACTCTTGGAAGATTGATGAAACACAACACAAAATCTAGAGAGAGAAAAATTGAGAGCATGAGAGGCGTTTCTCTTCCAAGAAAAAATGCCACCTCTCTTCTTTCTAATAGTTAGGGTTTCTTTTTTCCTTTTGTGTTCTTCATGAATCATTCAAGGGAGCTAGCACTCAAAAGGTAAGGCAAGCAAGCCCAAAGGTTCCTAAAGATCATGTTCGTGTGGATACTGTTGGAGGCTCTACACTTGGAGGGCTTTTCATGGTAGATCAACACCTTCATCGAATAGGATCTTGCCCTTTGAAGCATAGAAACCTTCTATGCTTGAGGTATTTGTGCTAAACACCCTTTAATCGTATAGATTACATCAAAGAGATCCATGGCTAAGGTAATAAATTTTAAATTTTCCGCTGTGTTACTCTCCTTATTACCTTACAAATTAGTTTAAAACTATTAATTTACCTAAGTATAAGATATTTCAAAGTTTTCTCATTTTAACCTACATTAATTTTGCTAAGTTATTAAATTATACTTGGCTATTACCAATAAATCTTTCTTGGACTTTAAAAGCTAGTTTACCTATAAATTAACTATTTTGGGCAAAATTTCTTTTACACCAAAAACCTTGAAACCTAATCAATATTTATTTAAATTACCTCTTTAGTCCATAGTATTTAGCTGTAGTTTCTTTTGGTCCGAAATTTATAACGAATTAGTAAAGTTTTGCAACTATAATAATAAATAAGGCAGAAATTAGTAACGAATTTCTAGTATTAGTCATTCCTTTTGAATTTAACCTTAATTTTAACACCTAATGAAGTATTTGCCCTTAGAACCAAATTACTTTCAAAAAGGAAATTTCTCAAATTTCCTTATTAGTTGATTTAGGGTTTTACCCAGATTCTTTTATTATAACTTCTTGGATTTTCCTTATAACCAATTTACATTTAATTTTAAAACCTTAGTTAAACTTGGGTATATTTTATAAAATTCTTTTAAAAGAAAATTCGGTAGGTTAATTAGGCTACCTTTGAATTTCAGGATCCAAGTCTGAACCTCGCATGTTTTACGAGGTACTTTCTTTAATTTCTAGGTGAGTCTTTCCTTGTGTGTGCCTGATGCATGTTTAAGTGTTAGTTCCATTATATGCCTGATACTTGTTAGCTACTACGATGTGCTATATGAGGGTAAGATGTGTACTTTATCACATCTATCCCGCAATTTGTTACATGCACAACTTCTATCAAATGTAAATATACTTGTTTGTGAACTTTCAACTGAATTGAGCCTTCGGGCTAGGCTTCTGTGGTTATACTTCACCAGTTACGCCACGGTTAGTCATACTGGTTAGGAGGATATAAGGTGTTTGGGTGTTAGGGACTTGTGTTCTTTCCCCTGAGTTGAGATTCCTCAAAGAGGCCAACTCTGGACTGAACAAATTGTTTTACCCTCCAAGGTTGAGATTTCTCCCTGGTGTGGAGGTATTGAGGAGGTAAAGGTGCATGGGTGGTTTCGGGTACTATTATCTTATATTTACCTGATCATTGGCAAGGACCTAGGTTTTCTCTATTGGTCTGAATACTATTGCCACATGATTATGCACTTGATACTCCCACGGTGGAGCTTTCTCCCATGGTTGAGATGTATCCTTTTTTATTTGATGAATTATTTACTTAGCTTGTTCTTATACTGTTTTATGGCAATGTTATTTATTTGTTTATTTTTCTAATTGTCTGCTATGTGTTTACATGTGTGGGAATCTCACTGGACTATTATAGCTCATCCCATTTATTTGTTCTCCATAAACAGGCTTCTCTCTTAAGGCTATTGGTGAGGATTCAAATATAGTTCTTGGTAGGATTTTTTTAAAAAAAAAAAAAGTTGTTTGAGATTATATTATATTAGTTAGGTGTTTATGATGTAAACTACTTAACTGGTACCCTGACTCTTAAGTTTGAATCATATGAATGTATTTATGAGTTTTTTTTTTAAATATCGATTGTTTTATGGAATCTAGTGTGTGCTTGACTTGAGCCCTGGCGAGAGCTAGGCGGGCAGTCCACTAAGTCTTTTGGTACGCCGTAGGGTAAGGTGGGGCTGTCACAGGTGGTATCGGAGCTTAGGTTTGAGAGAAGTGAGTCTTAAAAGTGAAATTTGATTATGAATAAATGGCCATTAAGTACTTTTAGAATTAGGTCTCTAATCGATTTGGTATTGACAAATATAGGTATGGTAGAGAGTGGACATAAGGAGGCATCCCAGACATCTAAGGTATCCCGGAGATATCAGGGACCTCGCACCAAACCTGTAATCTGATACCGGAAGGGACCTAGACATCCCTATAGGATCTTTTCTCCTACCCGTCGAGTGCGTCCTTCCTGTGGTTGTTGGAGAGTGTATTCCTACCCTTATATTCCCCTTATTAAGGAGAGTAGGCGTCTAGGATGCGCAGACGACACCTCATAGGATCGTATCCATGAATTGAGGGAGATGGTACGAGCTCAGACCCAGAAGATTAGGGAGCTCGAGACTGAAGTTCAGGAGGAAGCAGGAGCGGACTGATGCTTTTAGAGAGCTATTTCATAGGACCTGTGCCTGACTTACCCGAAGTCATACAACACATACATGACCATACAGGGAGTATCTACTGCGAGTGCATTCAGATGTTAGAGAGGGTTGTAGGCGAGGCGAGAGATGGAAGAGTTCACATAGAGCCTGATCAGCCAGCACATCCACCTCCCAAGGCTGAGGAGGTGCTCGAGGAGGAGGCTGAGGGGGGCTCACGGAGGGAGTGACCTCCAATAGTTCTGTAGGTAGTTAGGTTAGACTTATAGACAGGAGCCTGTATAGGGACTTGTACTTGTTTTGCTATGTTTTGTATCTTGAGCTCCTGAGATGTTACTACTTTTGTTGTTTGTATATGACCCTACTTGTCATGACTCTTGTATCTTTTATCTTATTAATGCATCTGTACATTTTATGATATATGTCTTCTTAACTGTCGCATTGATCCTAAAATAATTAGTTAATTTCGCTCTAGAATATTAAGCTATGGCAAGTCGATGCCGAGGATGCCCACGTAGGCAGCACCAGGATGAGGGGGCAACGTCGGACGTGAACCCTAACCTTGGAGTTGATAGAGGCGACCCAATGGTAGCCGTTTTAAATCGTATGACTGATATCCTTATTCAGACGGGAAATCAGCCGAACCCTGGAGGAGAGACCGGTAATCTCCACAGAAATCCTGTGGTAGGGGAGGATGTTGCATTAGAAAGGTTCTAGAAATTTGCCCCTCCTAAATTTAGTGGTGGGCCAAATCCCGACATAGCAGAGAAGTGGTTAGAAGATATAGAGAAAATTTTTGCTGCTTTGAAATATCCAGAAGGGAGACAGGTGACCTTTGAAGTATTCCAGTTAGAAGGGGCTGCTACCTCTTGGTGGATTCTGGTAAATGCCAAATAGGACCGATACTAGATTCCAAGAACCTAGGCAAATTTTACCTAGAAATTTAGGGAAAAATACATCCCTACATGGGTACAAGAAAAGAGAGAGGATGAGTTTCTAAAATTGAGACAAGGATTCATGAGCTTGGCCGAGAATGAGGCCCAATTCACCAAGTTATCTCGATACGCCCCAGAGTTAGTGGCTACAGAACGAAGTAGGAAGAGAAGATTTATGCAGGGCTTGAACCTAGAAATTCAAGATGCTCTTGCTGCCACTACTATTGAGACTTATGGAGTCGTGGTGGAAAAAGCACAACAAGGTAGAGGACATGAAGTCTTTAGTTAAGACTGTTCAAACACGAAAACAGGAAAATGTTAGTGCTTCCCGGCCATCAACTGGAAATGTCCCAGCCCCTAAAGCTGGAAGGAAAGCTGGTGATGTGAGATTGGGTAAGGTGTACACCCCAAAAGGATGAGAGGGGCTCCGATAGGAAGGACCCCACAAGAAGGAAGACGAAGAGAGGAAATCCAGAAGGGAACCCAACCTCCAGCGGCTCAGGTTGTCTGTGTATATTGTGGGAAAAGAAATCATACTATAGACGAATGTTGAAAGAAAGAACGAAAGTGTTTGTACCGCGACAATGTAGAACATCAAATTAGCCAATGTCCAGCTAAGTCTACCAGTAGGTCGAGTGCAGCTCAGCCCAGATGCAAGCGACCTAGTCAATCCAAGGAGAGTGGAAATAAGCAGAAAGTACCAGCTCGAGTGTACGCTATGGATAAGCAAGACGCTAAGGAATCTTCTGACGTAATTGAAGGTACGATTTTTGTCTTTCATCGTCCAGTTAGACTACTGGTAGATCTTGGTTCTACTCATTTATTTGTAAATCCTCAATTTATGTTTACTATTGAAGTGCAATCCTATTAAGTTACCTTATGAATTAGAGGTTAAGACTCCTACTAGGGACCATTGCTTGATGACTAATCTTGTTTATAAAGATTGTGAGTTCTGGATAGGAGAAAGAAAGCTCTTAACTGACCTCATAGCATTGCTTATTCGAGGTTATGATGTGATTTTAGGTATGGATTGCTTAACTTGGTACCATACTCAGCCATATTGTGGGACGAAAGTAGTAGATTTTAGTATATCGGGAGATGCTACCTTAAGAATGGATGTAAAGAAAGCCTAGCTTCTTCAACCTTTATTTCTAAAATGCAAGTTAGGAAGTTAATGTTTAGAGGGGTTGTAGGCTACCTTGCTTACCTGATTAAAACCCTGAAGATAAGGTTAAAATTGAGGATGTGCCAGTGGTAAGAGAATTTCCTGATGTCTTTCCTGAGGAGTTAAGCTCCCTACCCCCTACAAGAGAAGTAGAATTTGAGATAGAGTTGGTGCCAGGAGTCATACCTATTTCTAAAACATCTTACCGTATGTCTCTAGCCGAGCTTAGAGAGCTTAAGATCTAGCTTCAAGACTTGTTAGAATGGGGATTTGTGAAGCCAAGTGTGTCTCCACGGGGAGCTCCAGTGTTATTTGTAAAGAAGAAAGACAGCACTTTGAGACTTTGTATTGATTATCGAGGATTAAACAATGTTACAATAAAAAATAGTATCCTTTACCCCACATTGATGAACTATTCGACCAGTTGGAGAGAGCAGTAGTATTTTTCAAAATAGATCTTAAACAGGGATATTATCAGTTGAGAATTAAGAAGGAAGATGTATCCAAAACTACTTGTAACACTCGGTACGGCTATTATGAATTTGTAGTAATGCCATTTGAAGTGACCAATGCCCCGGCTTCATTCATGGACTTGATGCACAGAGTTTTAAGCTGTATTTGGATGAGTTTGTGATGGTGTTCAACGATAATATTCTGGTATTTTCTAAGTCTCATGATAAGCATGAGCAACACCTGAGAATAGTTTACAGACTTTAAGAGAAAATAAGCTGTATGCCAAGTTTAGTAAGTGTGAGTTTTGGAAGGATCAGGTATCATTCTTAGGTCATGTAATTTCCAGGAAAGGGATAGCGACCAATCCCTCCAAGGTAGAAGTGGTGGTTAATTGGAAACGACCTAAGAATCCAACTGAGATCCGTAGTTTCTTGGGGTTAGCTAAATATTACCAGCGATTTATTAAGGATTTCTCAAAAATAGCAGCATCTCTTACCACTTTGACTAGGAGAATGTTAGATTTATTTGGGATAACCGGTGTGAGCAGAGTTTCATGAACTTAAGGAGCGACTAACATCAGCCCCCGTGTTAGCCCTACCAAGTGGAAAGGAGACTTTCAATGTATATATGGATGCTTCACAAGAAGGTTTAGGATGCGTGTTAATGCAGGGAAAGCAAGTAATTGCCTACACCTCCCGTAAGTTAAAACCCCATGAAAGGAATTACTCGACCCACGATTTGGAACTTGCAGCTGTAGTGTTTGCACTTAAGAAATGGAGACATTATTTATATGGAGTTACTTTTGAGGTATACATGGATCATAAGAGCTTGAAGTATCTGTTCTCTCAGAAAGAGCTGAACTTGCGGCAACGTAGATAGGTAGAACTGCTAGAAGATTGCGATTGCACTATTAATTATTATCTGGGTAAGGCTAACATTGTCGCAGATGCCCTAAGTAGAAATGTTCAAATAGCTAGCTTGGCCATTGTCGGGTCCTAAAAAACCATGAGTAAAAGGTGTACTAGTGGGGTTGTTGACTGTCGCGTCCCGAAAAGACGGTCTAGTCCGAGATCCTTTTTGAAAAGATAGAGTTTTGGAAGAACCGTGCGTGCGTGAGAAAAAATCGTGTTTTAGTGAAAAAGTATTATTTAGTAGAAAATAGTATTTTAAAAGAAAACAAGGCCGGGACTAAAAATGCGACAGTTTTGGCCAACTAATTTTTGAAAAAGGGTTTTATTTGAAAAATAAAGTAGCCACTTGGTACTGAGTTAGGGTGTACCAAGTCAACCGAAAAAATCTTTTAAACAAAACAAAAAATAAAATTTTAAAAATTGTTTAAAACCCTTTTCCGACTCCGGTCTACAAAAAAAAATAAGAGAAAAAGGTCCGGGAGTCACATTTGAAGAAAGAGAAGGCAAAGGCTTGCGTCTAAGGCACCATTTCTACCTAGCCGAAGCTAGTTGCGAGGTTTAATCAAAATTTCCTAAATTAACCCTAGATTTTATCGCATTCTGGATGTGTCTAAATGAATGCAAATCCTAAAATCTAAATGTGGGTATCGGGAGGGTCGGCATGTTCCGTCGAGATTTGGTCGGAATTATCACATTAATTTCGAGACCCGAATCGAGACCTTGAGGGAGTCAGGAGTGTGAATGCAAAATGAAATGCAAAAAAGGAAAGAAAAATAATAATAATATAGATAATAAGTGACCGAAGAAAGTGGGAATGCAACATAACGGGTACGGGAGACTAATATCTCGTGACTTAATATTCCTACTCACAGAGGGGGGAACGGCATGTATGCCACCGCTTCCCATCTGAGTAGGCGATTATTTCTAGTCAGGTCACACAAAATGACCGAAATTTTAAGTGAGATCCAACCTAGATGTGATGCATTTGAAGATGTGTCAAAAATAAATAAATAATAGTGATAATAATAAAAATCATGCAAAATAGAAAGAAAACTAAAAATATCTAAAGTGGGATGTAAAATGCACATGAGTGCACCTAACACTAAAATGCCCTAAGGGTCTAGCGTTGGACTAGCCCGTTCTAAAAATCCCACTAGCGTTGGACTAGCGGATAACGACAAAGTCACAACTAGCGTTGGACTAGCGTGGTGACAGAATAACATAAAACATGAATTAAATAATAAAGCGTGAATTAAAAGCAAATTAATCATATAAAGACATATAAAGTCAAGTAGAAGCACATAACACATAAGCGTAATATCTAGATGCAAAATCCTAATGAAAGCGGTAAAATAAATAAGCACGTAAGCACGCAAAAGCAAATAAACCCTAACTATTACACCAGGGGCTTAATTTACAATTTAAGGGGGGAAATTAAAATAGTCTATCTATTACACTTGCTATCTAAAATACAAAATTTTTTGCTAAAATATGAGAAAAATAATTTAACTATTACATCGCCTAGCTAAATACAAAATATTATATTTTTCCAAAATAAGAAAATTTTAAAATTAAATAACTTAAATACGTAAATGCGCAAAAAGTATGTAAAAATAAGAAACAAACAAATAATAATAAAAATAATGCATAAAATCACATTGGAGCATATTAGAGCACATAAAGAGAAATTAAGAAGTAATAGGGGTACCTGTTTTGAAGACTCGGTACTTAGCACTAAGAAAATGAACAAACGCATTAAAAGTACCATGAACAAACGCATTAAAAGTACCATAATTTAATGAGATAAATCACAAAACACAAAACTCTAATTAAATTGAGGGAACAATGCAAATTCTATCAAACGAAGTGCTTGAAAGCAAAAATGTAAACCTAAGGGGCTTAAGGGCAAAGTTAGAAACTCCAACTAATCAAGAAGCAAAGCTAAAAATTAAAACCAAAATTAAGATTAAAACTATAAAGTCCAAAAGTGCAAATCAAAGTTTGAATTTATAGGGCGAAATTGACAAAAATAAAATCTAAAAGGATCACTCTATAAAATTGAGCTCAATTGCATCACCTTGAAAGAAAAGTTGGAGCATACTAACACTTAAACAAAATCCAAGGACTCGAGTGCCATTATTGCTTTTATATTAAAACCCGAAAAAGAATGTGTTCAGTTAGAAAAAATGAGATTTAAATTACAGTTAAATAACAAATTAACTAATTGAACTAAAAAACTAAAATTGAGTCCAGAATCAGAAAAAAAAAAACCTTTTCATTCCCAACTATCTATAAAAGGCAAGAAACAAAATAAATAAGCAAATTGAGAAAATAAATTAATTAATTAAGCCTAAAACTAAAAGAAACGCATTTCTCAGATATTTTTTCTTCCTGTTTGCCCATTTCCCTTTCCTAGTTCCAGATGCTGTCTCTCTCTCACCTTTTCTTCTTTGCTATTTCTTTCTTTCTTTCTTTCTTCCCGGTTCTCTCTCACTCTCTACCTTCATCTCTCTCTCTCTTGCATTCTTCTTCCACCTGATTTCTCCCTACTCCCTCCTCCTTTTATCCCTTTTCATCTTAGCCCTCTTTCCCTATTTCTCTTCCTCGTGGCTACTCTCCATCTTTCTCTAATCCCTTCTCCTCTTTTCTCTTTCCCTCATCTTCCCCAGCTGTTCTCAGTCTCTCTCGTCCTCTCACTGGTTCTCTAATTCTTCCCGTCAATCTCCCTCTCTCGTTCTCTCTCTACTTCTTCGGCCCTCCTCTCAACTCTATCTTAGTCTCCCCTCTCTCTCTCTCTATCTCTCAATGACGGTTCAACTGTGTGGGTGAGAGATTGGAGTTGCTTTGATGATTGACTGTGGTGGTGACGGGCCGAATTGTGCAAGAAGGTAGGGGAGGTGGGGAAATTTTGTGTGTGTATGTTGTTGTTTCTTTTGCAGGTTGTCACGGTGGAGCTTACGGTGGTATTTTGATTGCTGTGGTAATGGGTTACAATTGCGGTGATGATCAGGCGAGTGGTGGAGTTAACAATTGACTGGGTTTGAATTGGGCAGTGAAGGCAATTGACAATTGTGGTGAAAGATGATAGTGATGCAGTTGTTATGTTTGTGACAGGGGATATTGGGGCTGCAGTGAATGGTGAAGTGAATTGGGTGATGGTGGGTTTGGTGAGATGGGGAAGGTGAGTGTGGGTCTATTGTGGTGGTGTTGGGTGAGTGTTTGTTTGTTTGAGACTGCCTGGGTGATGTTGTGAGGGCAATCTTTTGGTTGTTGTTTTTGCAGGTGAACCGAGCGATTTTGAATATGTGATTGCAGGGCTATTAATGATTGCATTTTGATGGTCAGACAATTGGGATTGTTTTGGTTTTTGCAAGCAGCATGAAGGGTATTGCTGGACTTATTGGTCTGGTTTCTGGGATTGTAGAAATGGATGGACGGTGGCTGTGAAATTGCTGTCTGATTGTTTGTTGTGAAGGTGGATTGGGCGTGGTTGGCAGATTGTGGTGGAGATAATGGTGGAAGAAGGGGTTGACGATGGTGGATTAGAAGGGCTGTGAGGAGGTAGACGGTAGAGGGGAAATCTTGTGGGTGATTTTGATGGTGGTGGTGTGAAGAGATTGGAGGGAGAGAGAAGCGGGAGACGGTGAGTATATGAACCCCAGGAAAAACAGACCCAAAAGCAATAAAGAACAAAACTCAGAAGAAAAAAAATATACCCATGAAACATGAACGAAACAGAAAAGGAAAAATGAAAAGAACCTAGGAACAGAAAACTAAACAAAGCAAAATCAGAAAATTTAACTTCTAATAAAAAGAACTAGGTTAATCTTTGATCATATAAAAGCTATAAAAGAAAAATAGAGATAAAGATGTCACCTTTGATTGTTCTTGACTTGATAATGGAAATTTGATAGCTAAAATGGAATCCTGTTGCTGGCTTTTTAAACTGGAAGATGATGAACAGTACCATAATGACGATGAACAGTACCAACAAGGTGAAGAAGGCCGTTTCAAGTGTGTGTTTTTTGGTGTAAACTATGTGTTTTGATCTTTATGAATAAAAAGTGAGTGTGATTTTAGGTTTTTCTGATTTTTTTTCTCCTCTTTTTTGCTGATTAAAAGGGGTATTTATAGGCCACTTGTCTTGTTGACCAAGAATGCTATAAAATAACGAAAACGCCAATGATAAAAAATACTAATTTTATTTAAAAAAACATTTTTAACCCCAAAGTTAAAAATTAATACAAAGAAATGACAAAAATCTCTAAAATTTTCAAAAAGAATTCAAAGTAGATTTCAAAAATAAAAGCTAGAGCTTAAAGCTGATAAAAACGCGCTCGGGGTGTGAAATGACGATTTTGCTCCTAGACAACGAAAATATACAAAAAAATGGCTATTAGCCTCAAAAAATTACCAAAAATTAAAAATAAGCTTAAAATACTAGAAAATACCTTTATGACTCAAAATTTGACAAAAAATGAATTTAAACTATAAAATGACGATTTTGCCCTTGGACAATGAAAATTCACAGAAAAATAGCTATTAGCCTCAAAAAATTATCAAAAATTACAAATAATCTTAAAACACTAGAAAATGCATTTATGACTCAAAATTGACAAAAAATGAATTTAAACTGTAAAATGACGATTTTCCCCTTAGGACAACAAAAATTCGCAAAAAAATAGCTATTGACCTCAAAAAATTACCAAAAATTAAAAATAAGCTTAAAACCCTAGGAAATGCATTTGTGACTCAAAATTGGTGAAAAATGAATTTAAACTGTAAAATGACGATTTTGCCCTTGGACAATGAAAATTCACAAAAAAAATAGTAATCGTCTCTTAAAAAATCAAGAAAATTTAGAAACATGCTTAAAGAATTAGAAAAATTAATTTGGAACTAAAAATGAGCTTAATGGTGTTCGCAAGGCGAAATTACCATTTTACCTTTGTGTTGGTAAAAATATAAAGAATGCTAATTATATCCAAAAAAATCATAAAAAATTAACAAATTCACATAAAAGTAAAAATATGAATTTAAAACCCCCAGAAGCTGATAGAAAAATATTTACAGATAAAATTACTATTTTGCCCCCCAGATTATCGAAAAATTAAAATTTGTTCCAAAAAGTGCAAACATGCCCCTCCAATGTTTGAAAAAAAATGGTGTGTCAAAATTTGGTGTCTACAGCCATACATGAGTGGGGCTTGTTGGAGCAGTTTAGTGAGAATAATCCCCGCATCGTTGGCTTTAAGGTGATTTGTGAAAATATTGAAGTAAAATCTGAATTGTTGGAATGAATTAGGGAAGCTCAAGGTAAAGATCTTACCTTACAAAAATGGATAACAAAGACTAAAGAAGGGATCCTACCTGAGTATAACATTGGGCCAGAAGGATTATTAAGATTTCGAAACTGGATCTTTATACCGAGAGATGAAAAATTGAAGAAAGTAATTTTGGATGAAGCTCACCTTTCTAGATATACTGTGCACCCAGGCGGTACCAAGATGTATCAAGACTTGAAGAAACTATATTGCTGGGACAACATGAAGAGAGATATAGCCTAGTATGTCCAAACTTGCCTTACATGCCAACAAGTGAAGGTCAAGCATCAGAAACTATCAAGGTTACTGTAACCTTTAGAAATCCCAGAGTGGAAATGGAAAAATATCACTATAGATTTTGTTTCGGGACTATCGAGAACTCAAAAAGGGCATGACACTATTTAGGTGATAGTTGATCGATTGACCAAATATTCTCATTTTCTACCCGTAAACATGACCTATTCTTTAGAAAAACTTGCCCAAATGTATATAGATGAAATTGTTAGACTCCATGGGATTCCTGTAAGTATAGTCTCGGATCAAGATTCTCGAAGACAAATGCAAGAAGCTTTGGAAACAAAATTAAACTTTAGCACGGCCTATCATTCCCAAATCGATAGACGGTCAGAACGGGTAATCCAGATCTTAGAAGATATGCTACGGGCATATGTGATGGACTTTGGGAGCAGTTGGGATCGACATGGAACCCTGATAGAGTTTGCTTATAACAATAGCTACCAGTCCTCTATCTAGATGACTCCATTCAAGGCGTTATATGGAAGGAAGTATAGGACACCTGGCTACTGGGTTGAAGTTGGAGAGCGAAAGGTACTAGGTCTAGAAAGGGTACCGTGGATAGAAGAAGCATATGATAAGGTCAAGTTAATACAACAACGAATTTAAACTGCATAGAGTCGACAGAAGAGCCACACCGACAACTAAAGAAAGGAGTTAGAGTTTGAAGTTGGGGATAAAGTGTTTCTCAAGATTTCTCCATTAAAAGGAAGTATCAAGTTTGGAAAAAGGAAGAAGTAGCAAACCAAGATATGTGGGACCGTTTAGAATCACTAAATGTGTAGGCAATATTGCCTATCAATTGGACTTGCCTTCAAAATTGTCTAGACTGCACAATGTCTTTCACGTGTCTGTAATGAAGAAGTACCACCCAGACCCTCATCACGTACTTCAGCCTGATGAAATCGAACCTGATGAGACTCTATCGTACAAAGAACGGCCAGTACGGATCTTGAATTGAAACGTGAAGGAATTGACAAATAAGCAAATCCCCTTGGTTAAAGTTCTTTGGAAACATCATGGTTTGGAAGAGGTCATATGGTAAACGGAACAAGAGATGCGAAGAAAATACCCGAGCTATTCGAGAACTAGAATATAATTTTGAGGACGAAATTCCTTTAAGGGGGGAGAATGTAAAACCCTAGAAGCTTAAAACCACTTAGTTTCTATGTTATGAATATTAATTGTAAAATCTCCTTATTAGTGTTATTGTATAATTTTCTTTTACAATTTGATTTCTTAATTTATTATTAATACATGTTTGATGATAATCATAGGAAATTCCACCAATTAAATGTTACCAACCAAGTTTAGATATTTAGAAAATTAAGGCCACCTATTACTTAGATATTTAGGAGATTAATGCCACCTAGCACCCAAGAATGGCCACCTAGCATTTGCTTTTACTTTTACCAATTCTTTTCAAATTTTTGGCACACTTTTCCTTGCATCTTTCTTTGTCATAGCCGGCCACCATTAGGCCAAGAAACACTCTTTTTTTCAACCATTTTAAACACTTAAAGGACTAACTTAATCTTTCCCAAAAGCCTAACCTATCTAGAAAAGATATCCTCTCAAATTCATCAAATTCTCTCCAAGTATCAAACTCAAGATCTTGCCCAAAGTTCAAGGTTCTTAAGGGACTAATCATTCACTTTTCTTCAACTAAAGAGCTACCTATTTTGAGGTATATTCATTAAGAAACTTCAAGTTCTTTCAAGTTTCAATAGAAGATTTCTTATGTTTTTCTTATGATTTCATTAAGTACTTAAGATTTATGGTTATATTTTGTTCTCTTGTTATATATATGAATATTTATGCTCATGATTATGAGGTTTCCCTTGTTTTGATCCTTTCCTTGATAGTGGATTAACTATGTTATGACTTACTTGATTAGTATTGACTTGTCTAAGAAATTGATGCTTTATTTGAGTGGAAAATCTTGAAATTTATGCCTGAAATTTCTACTAGAGTTAGAAGGAATATTGGTTAGCCTTGTTAGAGGAAACATTTTGGAGAATTTTCAGTGTTTAAGGCCTGTTTAGTGGGCTAAAGTTGCTGGAATTTCAGCTTGCTGACTGGCACTTTCTTGTTTCAAAACCTTGAACAAATTTCAGCTTGACTAGTTTACAAAATTCTAACTTTGATAACCTAATATTTCTAGCTATATTAACCTTGTTTTGGCCAAGTTTTGATGACATAAACTCCTAGAAATTTCAGCTTGTAAACTGGTTGAAGTAACACCAAATATTTAGCACTTTAAGCTTAATCTACTAAACTAGTTTTTAAGAAAACGCTGTGCAACGATTTTGAAACCTTGTTAATCAATTTTAGAAGAAACTCTTATAAATTTTGAAGGTTTAAACTGGTTAAAATCTAGACTTTTATTAAATGTATAAGTGAAAATTTTAACTAGTTTAACCCTACACTCAATTCTAGTATGTTTTCACCAAATAACCCTAATTTGTTATTTAACTAGTCTTAGTTTAATTAAATATCATTAATTTGAAATTAATTACTTTAAAACTATTAATTTACCTAAGTATAAGATATTTTGGAGTTTTCTCATTTTAACCTTCTTCAGCTCCTTTAAATCGTTCTTTTGCCGACGTTGTTGCAAGCAAATCATCTTCTCCAATCAAGATCAAACCAACGACCATTTACAAAGGGGAACCATCTATAAAATTCTTGCCAGAAGACATCACAAAACTGGCAGAACCTTTTAGGTTCTCGCTGGTAAGAAAGTTCAGCCATGGCCGCCCAAGCATGGAAGCTTTACGTAAGGCATTTGCAGCGATCGGTTTTTCAGGTTCATACTCGTTGGGGCTGCTGGATTATAGGCATGTTTTACTAAGGTTTGCTATGGAAGAAGATTTCCAAAGATGTTGGATCAAAGGGTTGTGGATGCTGCAAGAATTTCCTATGAGGGTCTTCAAATGGACGACTGATTTTCGTCTAGATATGGAATCATCAAGGGCGCCTGTATGGATTGCTTTGGAAAATCTTCCGATTCATTTTTTTGATAAGACTGCACTCTTCACAATTGCTAGTGCAGTAGGTGTTCCAATGAAACTTGATGCTGCGACTGTGAATCTGTCTCGGCCTAACGTTGATCGCATTTGTGTCGACCTGGATCTCATGAAGGAACTCCCACATCGCATCTGGATTGCAGTAGGTGATGGAGGCTTCTGGCAGAAGGTTGCATATGAGGATTTGCCATTATACTGCTCTAAGTGTAATAAGCAAGGTCATGGTATTGAAAGCTGCAAATATGGCCTATCCAAAGGCAAAGGCCCGGAGATGGCAGACAAAACAAAACAACAACAGAAGACTGTAAAGATGCAATATATTCCGAAAGCGAATACGTCCAATATGGAGAATGATAAAGACAATTTTCTGGATATTGGCCACTCAGTGCAACAGGTTTCGGATGACACAATGATGCGGGGATTGAAGAAGATTAATGTTTCGGGAGATAATACTAGGAATGAGGGGGAGTTGCAAGGCACACATCAGCAGCAGGAGAATAAGGAGAATGAGGGTTTGATGGAAAATATTAGCTTGGAGCTGACGGAGTTACAGCACCACTCTCAGCGACATGAGCAGTTGGCTAAGTCTTCGGACCATCATCAGCAGGAAAGTTGTAACAATGGCATTATGGTTGGGGTACATGGGATGGATGAGGATCTTTTACATCAGAACGTTCAGAGGGAAATGGTTTTGGAAGCGGAAACAGCAGCTGGAAATTTGTCTCCACGCAATGTTGTTCCTGAATCGGCACCTGCCCAAACTGATCACAGATTGGATTTCTGCAATTTGGAAGCCTCGTCTTCCCAAATGATTCAAGTTCAGCAGCAGCAAATTGAGTGGAGCCTTCCCAAACAAGGTAGACAACAAGGTATTCGTCCTAAATTTCAATCGGATAGAATCCTAAGATCTCAATTGAGATCGTCATTGAATGCTTTTGCTCCGTTGTCTAATGATTAGTTTTCTCTTTTGGAACATTAGGGGCGTGGCTCGCCCTCCAAATTTACGTAGGTTGAAGAAACTAATTAAACTTTTTATTCTGCAAATGGTAATTATATGTGAACCAAAGATTGGCTTAGGAAGATTGGATGATATTAGATTGAAGATCGGGATGGATGCTGGAATAACAAATAGTAGTGGTTCTGTTTGGTTATTTTTTCGTAAGTCTTTTTCATGTTCTGTGTTAGCCAAAAGTAATCAACATATTTCGGTGGTGGTCTCATCTACACTCCTTTCGGTGACATGTAAGTTATCCTTTGTTCATGCTAAATGCTTGGAGAATGATCGACAACAGCTTTGGCATGCTCTCTTAAATGAAATGGACTAGAATGTTCCATGGTTGATTGCGGGTGATTTCAACCTTGTGACGCAAGCTTGTGAGAAACGTGGGGGTCGTCCTTTCCAAGTTCAGGAGGCCTCTGAATTTCTATCATTCATGCAGCAAGCTAGAATGTTTGATGCTGGATTTTCAGGCTCCCCATTTACATGGTGTAATAACCGGCAAGGGAATGCAAGAGTATTGAAGAGGCTTGATAGGGTTTTTTTGAATTGTGAATTCACTGCTTTGCAACTGGAACTATCTGTTCGGCATTTGTCCAGACGGCCCTCTGATCATGCACCTTTACTCTTGAGTGGTAAGACAAGATTGGATGCGAAACCGCGCCCCTTTCGGTTTCTCAATTTTTGGGCAGCTCATCCACACTTTCTAGACATGGTCAGGCAGACATGGTCTAAGAGTTATAGCTGCTCTCCGTTATTGAAGTTTGCTTTAAAATTGAGGGATGTCAAGCAGGTTATTCGTCACTGGTCTACGCAGACTTTTGGAGACATTTTTGCAAAAGTAAGACAGCTAGAAGGGAGGACAGCCGAGTTGGAGCATGCATTTGATGAGGATGGTTCGGACCATTCTAGGGATTGTTTAGAGGCTGCTCAATCTGAACTTAACAAAGCGCTTACTATTGAGGAGAGTTATTGGCGCCAAAAAGCGAGAGTAAAATGGTGGAAGGAATGAGATAGAAATTCGAAATTCTTTCATGCTATAGTTGCTGAACGAAGAAGGAAAAGTATCATTCATCGAATTAAAAATTCCTCTGGAGAATGGGTAGAAGGTGAGGCTGAGATTGGAACAGTTGCTTGTCATTATTTTACTTCTCTTTTTTCTCAAGAAGAAATTCGAGAGGTATGTGACTTGGGACACATTCCTAGATTGATTTCAGATGAGGAGAATAATATGCTAGAGATTTGTCCTAATCAGGAGGAGATCCAAAAGGTAGTGTTTGATATGGATGGAGAAAGTGCTGCAGGACCAGATGGTTTTACAGGTGCTTTCTTTAAGGCGGCCTGGGATATTATTGGGGAAGATTTATACACTGCTGTGACTAGCTTCTTCTGTGGGGCTAACATGCCAAGGAGTATGACTTCGACCTTAGTGGTGCTTCTTCCGAAGGTTGATCATCCGCAAGAATTTTCTCAATTCCGACCTATTAGCTTGTGCAACTTTATAAATAAAATTATTTCTCAGGATTTTGGCAGATAGGGTTTCAGCTATCCTCCCAAAGATCATCTCTACTCAGCAGAGTGGTTTTGTTAAAGGGAGGTTGATGTCAGAGAATTTTTTGTTGGCTCAACAGTTGGTGGGAGACTTGGGAAAGCGTACCAGGGGTGGCAATGTGGTTTTGAAGCTAGATATGGAGAAGGCTTATGATAGGGTGTCCTGGATTTATTTAATTCAAGTTCTGCGTGCTTTTGGTTTTGGGGAGAGGTGGATTGACATGGTATGGAGACTAATTTCCAATTGCTGGTTCTCTATACTAATAAATGGATCTCCTACAGGTTTCTTTAAATCTTCCAGAGGGATTTGACAAGGGGACCCTATGTCTCCAACGCTTTTTATTATTGCAGCTGAAGGATTATCAAGAGCTTTGAATCTATTACCATGTCAGAGGGGCTTTTCTCCATTTAAAGTTCCACTTGGATGCCCTATTATCACTCATCTTGCTTTTGCTGACGACATTATGATTTTTTCAGGTGCCACAAAGCGTTCATTAACAATGGTGTTTGATGTGCTAAGAAAGTATGAGTCGCAGTCTGGTCAGAAAATTAGCACTTCAAAAAGTGTGTTTTTATGCCACCCAAAAACTCAGCGAGTTAGGAGGAGGATCATAAAGCGGATAACGGGGTTTAAAGAAAGAGCTTTTCCGGTACGTTACTTGGGCTGTCCCTTGTTCATTGGAAGGAGCAAAAAGAATTATTTTGCTGATATTTGTGTTTCAATGATGAAGAGAGTCCTATTTTGGCAGAATCATTTTTTATCTATGGGGGGAAGGCTTATTCTTATAAAGCATGTGTTATCGTATATCCCGTTACACATTCTGGCAGTTTCAAACCCTCCCAAAGGGGTTCTTACTCAACTAGAGAGTGGATTTGCTAATTTTTTCTGGGGTAAGGATGGTGAGAAATGGAAATACCATTGGATTAATTGGCGGAATGTATGTAGACCAACCGGGGAAAGTGGAATCGGAATCCGGTCTCTGGAGGATGTATTCAATGCTTTTACTATTAAATTATGGTGGAAATTTAGAGAGCAAGGATCATTATGGGCTGTTTTCATGGCTGCAAAGTATTGTAAACCTGGACTCCAAAGCACACAGAATAGATTGATTTCGGCAACTTGGAGAAGAATGTTGGGTAAAAAGGAGTTGTGTGCTGAGCAAATTGTGTGGTTATTGAAGGATGGTTCTGTTAGCCAAAATTCAATATCCAATGAAAATGCTCATCCAATTTGGTCCTTAACTGCGTTAGGTTTGTTTTCTTTTTCCACGGCCTATGACTGTGTTCGTGATTGTAGATCGTCGGGATTTCTATTTAAGAATATTTGGGCAAGTTATATTCCTGTTAAAATTTCTGTTTTTTTGCTAAAATTATTGCTTGGAAGACTCCCTTCTGCTGATGTACTTCATAGGATGGGGTTTCAAGGTCCGTCTAAGTGTTTTTGTTGTGATAACCCAACTGTTGAATCAATTGAACATATGTTTTCTTGGGGTCAAGTTCCGTCTAAGGTGTGGGACTTTTTTGAAGCACCATTGGGTATTATAGCTAATGAGATGAGGATTCGTGCAAGATTAATGAAATGGTGGCTGTTATCATGTTCGAATGATCAAGCTCAATTTTTGTTGCATCTCACTCCTATTTTAATATTGTGGCATTTATGGAAAGCTAGAAATGCCAGTTTTTTCACAGGTGAAAGACGTTCTTGGGAAGGGATTGTAGCTGCTATATTCGCTGATGTCAGAATGGCTTTTGAGGTGAAGTTCAATATTGTGAATTCACTTGCATCTTGGCCGGAACTTTATCAAAAAGCTTGCTCTCGGAGGAAGGAAGTGAAGATTACTCTTGTGAGATGGTCTTTTCCAATTGATTTTGTGAAATTGAATACAGACGAATGCTCTAAAGGAAACCCAGGTGAGTGTGGTGGAGGTGGAATAGTTCGAAACAAGGAAGGTAAGTTTAATCTTGGCTTTGCATGCTATTTTGGCAATGGAAACAGTTTGGAGGCAGAAATGCAAGCTTTACTCCATGGAATCAAGTTGTGCGTATCAAATGGCATTTCTTTCTTCCATGTGGAATTGGACTCCTTAGTGGTGGTCAATATTTGTAAAGGTTTAACCCTATGTCCGTGGTACCATAGAAAGTTAGTGGAGGAAATTAAAATATTACAACATCACATTATTTCCATCTCACACTGTTATAGGGAAGCTAACAAACCTGCAGATATTCTTGCTAATGAGGGATTGCTACTCAAGAGCAATATTACTTTCCACGATTTTGCAGATCTTCCAAAAGAAGCACGTGGTCCAGTTCGAGTTGATCGTTTAAATTTTCCAGCTTTTAGATTTCGTAGACATTAACATAAGATTAGTGAGGTGTTCATTTTCTTGTGTTGAAATTTTACTTTCGCATTCTGTAATAATAAGAGGTAAGGCTTTAGCCCCCCTCTTTGTAATTTTTTACTTATATTAATAAAATTTGGGTGTGGCGCCCCTCCCTGTGTACAGGGTTAGCCAAAAAAAAAAAATAAACCTACATTAATTTTGCTAAGTTATTAAATTATACTTGGCTATTACCAATAAATCTTTCTTGGACTTTAAAAGCTAGTTTACCTATAAATTAACTATTTTGGACAAAATTTCTTTTACACCAAAAACCTTGAACCCTAATTGATATTTATTTAAATTACCTCTTTATTCCATAGTATTTAGTTGTATTTTCTTTTGGTCCAAAATTTATAACGAATTAGTAAAGTTTTGCAACTATAATAATAAATAAGGTAGAAATTAGTAACAAATTTCTAGTATTAGTCATTCCTTTCGAATTTAACCTTAATTTTGACACCTAATGAATTATTTTCCCTTAGAACCAAATTACTTTCAAAAAGGAAATTTCTTAAATTTCTTTATTGGTTGATTTAGGGTTTTACCCGAATTCCTTTATTACAACTTCTTGGATTTTTCTTATAACCAATTTACATTTAATTTCAAAACATTAGTTCAACTTGGGTATATTTTACAAAATTCTTTTAAAAGAAAATTCAGTAGGTTAATTAGGCTACCTTTGAATTTCAGGATCCAAGTCTGAACCTCGCACATTTTACGAGGCACTTTCTTTAATTTTGAGGTGAGTCTTTCCTTGTGTGCGCCTAATGCATGTTTAAGTGTTAGTTCCATTTTATGCCTGATACTTGTTAGCTGCTACAATGTGCTATATGAGGGTAAGATGTGTACTTTATCACATCTATCCTGCAATTTGTTACATGCACAACTTCTATCAAATGTGAATTGCATGTAGTACTCACCGAAACTAGCTTGTGTTGTAGTCAGAATTTCAAGTTGAGCTGCAGGCTGTGGATGATATGCAGCCTTTTGTGCAACAGAAAAGTGCTTCATGCCCAGCTTCAGATGCGAACAAGAGGAGGTGCTGGCTGTTCATCAAAGGGTTGATAGTGAGGCTGGAATTCTTGAATCTTCTCTACGTAAATTTCAACTAGTTCAGAAAGGTAGTAAGGCTTTACGTGCCAAATTTTCGTCAGATAGGGAGCTGCGTTCCAAGGCTAAGCCTCTCCATAACTCTTTCCAACCACTTCAAGATGATTAATTTCTTATTCTAGAATATCAGAGGTTTGTTTAAGCCTTCTCACTTTAGACGTTTAAAAAGTTTAGTCATTTATCATAAGATTGAGTTGCTATGTGTTTGTGAAGTAAAGGTGGATTTTTCAAGAGGAGAATTCTTTCGAATGAAACTTAAGTTTGATCATGTGTGTGCTAATCAAGCCGATTCAGTTTGGATTTTTTATAATGATATTTTGTCTTGCTCACATGTGGGGAAGAGCAATCAACATTTGTCCCTTGGGTTTAGACATAATGCGTTGGCTCGTTCTGTGGTTTTTTCTTTTGTTCATGCTGCCTGTACCATGGAGGATAGGAGGGTTTTATGGACTAGCTTGATGTCTGAGAAGCGTCCTCATTGTCCGTGGGGTATTGTTGGTGATTTCAACTTGGCTTTAGATGCTTCAGAGAAAAAAGGTGGTCGTCGTTTTCAATACTCAGAGGCGTTGGAACTGAGAGAGTTTATGGCCGAGGCGGAGCTTTTTGATGCTGGTTTTTCGGGTGCAAGCTTCACTTGGTGCAATAATCGGTTGGGTAGAGGCCGAATTTGGAAGCGGTTGGATAGGCTTTTGGTGAATCAAGATTGTTCAAATGCTGGACTTTCTCTTTCGGTTTTCCACCTGCCCAGGGATCCCTCTGATCATGCTCCCTTACTTATTACTGGTAAATTGGAAAATGGTTGACAAGCCTCGTCCGTTTCGATTTATCAATGCTTGGGTAGGCAGTTCTAGTTTTTTGGGTGTAGTGGAAGAGTCCTGGAATCAAGGTTGCTGTGCTTCTCCAATTCAAAAAGTGTGTATCAAATTGAGAAGATTAAAGCAATGCTTGAGAGAATGGAACAAGAATCACTTTGGCAATATTCACACGGCAGTTCAGACTACTGAAGGAGAATGTCGTTTAGCTGAAGACCAATTTCAAACTAATTTGTCTGATGAGAACCACCAACGGCTTGTGTGCTGCTCAAGCAAAGTTGCGAAATGCCTTGCTAGTTGAGGAGAAGTTCTGGAAGCAAAAAGCACGGGTTAAATGGCTTGATGTTGGGGACAAGAATTCTAAATTCTTCCATGCGGTGGTGAGGCAAAGGCGCACAAAGGCTTATATTCATAGAATACAGGATCGTAATAGGTACGTGGCTATCATCAGAGCAGGATATTGCAAGTGAGGCTGTCCATTTTTTTACGAGTCTTTTTTCAGGCGAGCCAGGAGAATGTAGACTTGACTTTGTTAGGGGATATTATTCCACAGATTATTTCACCACAAGAGAATGAGAGGTTAGAGGAGATTCCATCTATGGAGGAAGTAAAAAAAATTAAATATTTTGAGATGGATGGAGAGAGCGCAGCTGGTCCAGATGGGTTTACTGGTTTATTTTTTACTGCTACTTGGGAGATTATTGGGGAGGATATATATCAAGCTGTGGTGAGTTTTTTCTGTGGTGAGGAATTACCAAAGGCGGTGACAGCAACTTCTATTGTTTTGTTGCCTAAAGAAGGTAGTCCCTCAAATTTCTCTCAGTATCGTCCCATCAGCTTATGTAATTTTCTCAACAAAATTTTCTCTCGTATTCTGGCTGATAGATTGGGAGTCATTTTACTAAATATCATCTCCCCTAATCAGAGTGGATTTGTTCGTGGCAAGATTGATCTCTGATAATTATTTGTTGGCACAGGAAATTTTGCAGGGTATTAAAAAGCCAAATAGGGCTGGTAATGTGGCTCTTAAGCTTGACATGATGAAAGCTTATGATAGGGTCAACTGGGTTTTTTTTATAACGATTTTAAGGAGATTTGGATTTGGTGAGCATTGGATAGATATGATCTGGAGATTGATCTCAAATCCGTGGTTTTCTATTTTGATTAATGGGACCCTGTGTGGCTTTTTTAGAGGATATAAAGGACTTCGACAGGGTGACCCTCTTTCTCCTGCTTTGTTTATTATTGGTGCTGAGGTATTTTCTAGAATGCTTAATCAACTGTATATGCAGCCAAATTTTAAGGGATTTGCTTTGCCAAGGGGATGCCCTAAAGTGAATCATTTGAGCTATGCTGATGATGTGATGGTTTTTTCGAGTGCTTCTGTGGGGTCTTTGCAGGCTTGTAATGAGGACTATTAAGAAATATGAGTCTCTGTCAGGGCAAAAAATTAATGTTTCAAAAAGTTGTTTTATGGTGGACTCGAAGCTTTCTCAAGGTAAGAAGAATAAGATTAAGCAAGTTATGGGTTTTGCTCTTAAAAATTTTCCTGTGAGGTACCTTGGTTTTCCTTTGTTTGTGGGAAGGAGGAAAAAAGAGTTTTTTCTCATATTTGTAATGTGGTGGTGAGTAGAATTCTATCTTGGAAGAATCGTATGCTATCCTATGGGGGGAAAAATAGTGTTAATTAAATTCAGTTTTGTCCTCTATTCCCATATATTTGATGACAGCAGCCTCTCCTCCGAAGTCGATTTTTCGGGAACTAGAGAGTATTTTTGCTAATTTTTTTTGGGGAGCTACTGAGAGTGTAAAAAAGTTCCATTGGATAAAATGGAAGGATTTGTGTGCTACCAAGGAGGAATGGGGGTGTAGGTTTTCGAGCTTTTGGAGGATGTTTTCGCAGCTTTCTCTATAAAACTTTGGTGGAGATTCCTGTCAGGGGGATTCTCTTATGGGCTCAGTTTATGAAGGCTAAATATTGTCAGATTGCTCACCCTTGCATGGTTGATCTCATACCTCAGTCTTCTTATACTTGGAGACGTATCATGGATGTGCAAAGTTTGGCAGAGAGTCACATTGGATGGGTTGTGCATAATGGTAATGCAAATTTTTGGTTCGATAATTGGTTGGGATCAGGGTCTTTGGCTTCTAAGTTAACAAATGTCTCAGATCACCTTATTAGTAATTTTGTTGTGGGAGGAAGTTGGAATTTGGAGGAGCTTCGGTTATGGATCCCTCCTAGTTTTGTGCAGGACATCTCAAGCAGGAGGCCGCCATCTTCTTGTGAGCCAGACTTAATGGTTTGGATGCCAAATCAATATGGTATTTTCTCTTTAAATTCTGCCTTTAATATTTTAAGAAATCAAAGTTGTAATTCCTTAGGTTTGGAAATCCATTTGGCTGGAATAGTTACCTACAAAAATTTCATTTTTTATTTTGAGATTGTTGAAAAATAGACTTCCACTAGGATTCGGTGCTGAGGAAATTTGGTGTGAACGTAGTTTCAAAATGCTTTTGTTGCTCTAATGCGAGTGAAGAGCATGTAGAGCATATTTTTTGCAGGGGTGAAATTGCTTCTTGGGTATGGAATTTTTTTGGTTATAGTGCTGGGATGATTCCTCATGGTAATTCAGTGAGATTACAGATTTTAGAATGGTGGTTTATTAAATGGAAAAATAAATTTTTACAATTTGTTCACCATATTACTCCTTTATTGATCTGTTGGCATTTATGGAAGGCAAGGAATCAAGCTGTTTTTGAGGGTTTAAAGATGTCCCGGGAGGAGGTTTGTAACAGGATTTTTGCAGATATACAAGATCTATTTAATTTAAAATTTCCTCATAACTCTCTTGTGGTGAATTCTTGGGGGGTTTTTTATCAGAAGGTGGCATCCATGAAGAAGATTAGTAGATATAAATTGGTTAAATGGGTAAAGCCAAGGATGGATATTGTAAAACTGAATACGGATGGATGTTCAAAAGGGAATCCAGGAAGAGCTGGTGGAGGAGGGATATTACGTGATCATCAGGGGAATATGATTTTTGCATTTTCAGCATCCTTTGACACGGCTACAAGCATGCAAGCTGAAGCTAAGGCATTATTGGTGGGTATCAATTTGTGTATTGAGCGTGGATTTAATTCTTTGCAATTGGAGTGTGACTCTTTGGTTGTAGTTCAGATTATCCAGCATTTGTGTCAACATCCTTGGTCTATTGCAAATGAGATTCATCAACTGTTTGCTTTAGAGCGTCATTTTGTTGATGTTCGACATTGTTATAGGGAGGCTAATCAGGTTGCGGATCACCTTGCTAATGTTGCGACTTCTCACCTTGGTGTTACCATTTATCAACATTGGTCTGAATTGCCTAAGATTGTTAGAGGTGCTCTAAGGCTAGATAAGTTAGGTGTGGTTTCCTTTAGGATGTGTTAAATGTAAAGGGAGTAGTACTCCTTGTTTCTTTTTTTAATTTTTCCACATGTATTCTCTGAGGTAAGGTTTATGTCCCCCTCATTTTTTCATTTCTTTTATTAGTTTTTTAATAAAATTTGAGGGTGGCGCCTCCCCCCATGTACGGGGTTTTTGCCAAAAAAAAAATAAATAAATAAATAAATACGAAATTACCTCTAAAATCATGAAATTTTACAAAAAATCTATAAATGTATGAATACAAAAAAATTTTCACTCAAAATTCTAATAAAATAATAAAATAATAAATGCATTGAAAAAGCGCGCTTTTAACTTAAAAATACTAAAATTCTAAATAATTACTAAATGACTTCGAAAAATCATTAAAATTAGAAAAATCATAAAAATATAGAAATATGAATTTAGAAATTAAAACAAAAATAAAATGAAAGGTATCTACAAGCTAAAATTTTTATTTTGCCCCTGATGCGACTAATTAGTCATAATTTGCATAAAAATTACAATTAACCCCGAAAAATAAAAAGTATCCCAAAATATAAAACAACTAAAGGATGTGTCAAAATTTGGTGTCTACAGCTTGTCCTTCTTTGTTGAAAATCTCGTAGAGATTTCAAACAAAGACGTAAACAACACCAAATTTTGACTCACCTAAATATTAGAACACATGCATATGCAAAATGAAACAAACATATTTAAACTTGGATAGCAGGATGATGTGATAAAAAATAAACAGATATCAAATGAATGTGTAAAAAGATGTGATCGAGCCCTCTAAGAGTTGCCTACGTATCCCACCTAAGGGAATTAGGTCAAAACGTAGTTCAAAATGATGGAAAATAAACATATGAAATATAAAAAATGAAAACAATATGAACTACCCTATAAAGATGACTGTGGCAACAACTAACGCTTAAAAAATTGAAACACACTTTTTTTCTTTTTCTTTTTCTTTTTTTTAAAGACTAATGAATAAACAGAAAAGCAAGTAGAGCGATCAGATAACTAAAGCTTAGGATGACAAATGAAGCTCATAAACGCATAATTGAAAATAAACATGCGTCTGGGATGAAATATCTGGCAACATTGCGAATTGGATTATTGGGAATTGAGACAAGCACGATGTCAAACGCATGAATCAGAACTACTTGAAGCAAATTATTCAAATTGTGGACAAATGCTAGATTAATGCACATTTGAAAAATAAAACATGATGACAAAGTCTAAACCGTTAAACAAAATAGATGCCAGACTAAAATGAATGGAAAGCAAGTCCAGGCTACTGGACAAAATAAATGTGACAATCCTAGGCTACTAGGATAAAACAAAATGCATAGTTTAGGCTACCAAACTAAAACGAACGGAAAGCGAGTTGCAAATGCTAGGATTGGTATTGGGGTGCCCAATACCAAGATTGGATCTTACTATTGGAGACAAAAAACATACTAAATGAAATTAAAGTACGGTGCCCAATGCCAAGATTAGATCTTACTACCGGAGACTAAAAACAAACTGACAAAAATTAAAGCACAACGCCTAATGCCAAGATTGGATCTTACTACCGAAAAAACATGGTGCCCAATACCAGGATTGGATTTTACTACCGGAGACTAAAAACAAACTGACTGAAATTAAAGAGTGGCATCCAATACCAAGATTGGATTTTACTACCAGAGACTAAAATGAAAACAAATGGATGACACAATATGCAAACTACTAGACACATAAAAATAAATAAATTATGCGGGACAAATGCTAGACAAATACTAACTTGGAAAAGTGAAAACATGATGATATGGTCTAGATTACTGGATGAATGCATGCATGTGTGATGCTAAACTGATGAATGAAATGCAAAATTCTGGACCGCCAAACCAGAATTTACGTAATGAGGTCTAAGATGTTTGGACAAAATGCATAAAGAAATGGATTAGGAAAACTAGAAAAATAAATGTCGGGCGTTACATCAAAATGAAGTCAAAAATCAAAATTTTCAAAAACAATTTTGCCCCAATGTATGGTATCCAACCAATTTGAAATTACTCCTTTCAAAAATTTGGCGCTTTGTGAAACATCGAAATTCATTTCAGGCTAATTTTTTTTTTTCAAAAATTTGCCCCAATATAATTAGTCTTTTACATGTTTTGCCTCAAGCATAGAGTCTTTTACACGTCTTGCCTCAATTCAAATTAGATCCTTTAAACCCTCTTTCGATTCATGCATCCTTCAGCTTTTCGATAGATTTAGGATTGCCGTCGGTTTCACTCGAAAACTAATAATCATTATTCATTTTTGTGCAAGAACATCTCACATGCATTCTTTCAAAAGAACTTTCATACAACAAACAGCACAAAACACGCAAACTAAAATAGTAAAATGTAGTCAAATAAAGCATTTTTTGTTAAATTGATTTTGAAGCAATAGCTTAAGAGGTGCCTTTTGATCCTAAGATGTCATTCCTGTTTGAATTCCGAGATTGCCACAAAGTGATCTATACAGATGAGAAACCTCAAGCAACAGTGATCACCAACTTCAAAATGAATTCCATGTCGGCATACTGACTTTCTCACTTATGAGCCCTCAACTGTCAGATTTAACAGACCAGAGTACCTTTCCGAATTTTGAACGGCAGGATTCAAACTTGAGATGGTCATTCCCCTTTCATTAAAACAGACTAGTATTTGAAATGCTTTTGGCATGAGTAAGGCCATCTTCCCATGATAATTTGGGATAGATATATTAACATCATATGCCACTTTGATTTGCAAATTTTCTTTCAAAATCAACACAAAATACAGACGAAAGTCGGTAACATTCTTGGCTTTTGAACTGGGATCAGGTAATGTGCTGAAATGTTGCAGCTAGAAAGAAGAATTCATGAAAGGTTTAGTTAACTTGAGGTCACTTTTGCAAAGGATTTGCCCCAATTTTGGTCAATTTCCCTTTTGGCTTGTCATACAAAATTTTCATCCTGGCTTTGCCATTGGCTCTCTTTTCTCTTTCTTTTTTTTTTAAATATATATATTTGCCCTTGTTTTATTACTTTTTGCGGGCTTTTTTTTCATTTGTCCCCCTTTTTCTAATTCTTTTCTTTTTTTTTTGAAACACAAGTCGAAATAAAAATTTGCCCTAGCGTGGGATGAATTTATCACAAAATTTCCCCAGTGTGGATGTAATCTTCAAGTGGGTTGTCAAAAGAAAATTACATATCCTGAAGGCTCAAAGGGAAAGTTTAGGGGATAAATGTTTTTGGGAAAAGAAAGAAAGTCCGCCTTTGATCCGTTCTTTTTGCAACAATTTTTAAAAAAAATTACTATACCAAATGAGAAACTTCTTTGTGGTGCTTGAATTAATGATCCAGGGAATTGTCAAACCGTTCATTTATGTTAGGATCCCAGTAATGCTTCTCTTCGTTTCCTTTTTAACGAGAGCAGTCGTGCTCCAACTGATCCAGTCTGTTCGAATGTCCTTAACCTGCAAAAATCCCAAAGGCTTGTGTGTCAATCTGCTCTAAATTTGAATGAAAAAATGTAACAAAAAGATTCACACCAAAACAAGCAACTCATGATATTTGTCAATTCCCCTACACTTGAATCATTCTCGAATTATTTGAAAAATGTGAGATTAACTAATGATTCAATAATTGAAATCACACACGTACATTCTAAAAATGTATTTCCTCAAGACCGAGTAAATAATGATTATGCAATTTATTGTCTTGTCTTCAATACTCATAATATCAAGCAAAGCAGAAGCAATTATATCACAATTAAGCTAGCTCAACTTAATTTCTTCGCCTTACCGAATTTCACAAGAAAATGAATCATCTGATCAATCAAAAAGCATCACATGTCTATGATCAATTTCATTTTTCACTTGAGGGGATTTTATTTTAGGGAACTAAGCACTCAAAATACGAGAGTGTCTTTTGACGTGAAAACTGACATTGGTTATGAAGATTCCCGGTTACTCAACACCTCAACTTTAAGCAAATAGCAAAAATTGTATTTGAGAAGTAAAATTGCCTTTTTATCGCAAGAATCGACATTGGTTGGATAAAGATCCCAGATTACTCAACAATTTACTTGTTCATATTTGCAATGCATTAGTCATAATTCAAGTACTGTTTCACGCAAAAGTCGGCATTTTTTGATGAAGACCCTCGGTTACTAAACACGAGAACCATTGGAGTAGAAAAAAGTTGTCATCCTTTTTCTTTCTTTTTCTTTTTCTTTTTCTTCTATTTCCATTTTGCAACATAAAGATCCCTCATAACAGTTGTTATATCACAGATTACATGATTACACTGATCGACTATAATCAACATTTAACATGTGAAATTAAGTAAAGAAGAGAAATTTACATCAAACACTTAGAATTTAGATATAATTCCAACCACTTTACAAGATATACTTTCTATAAGAACAAAAATCCAAACCACATAATAATCATTTCTTAGTGCTTGAAGAAAGTATTTGCCAAAGCACATAAAGTAATTTCAACAAGTAGGGGAATTAGACAAAAATCACAATTGCTAGCAATGACTCAAAAGCATGTGACATCACCTTGTCTCAATCTCATAATGACCTATACAATACACTCCAAATGCAAGTAAGAAAAGTTAGGATATGAAACAATAAAACTCCCCTTGTGGATTGGTTGAAGTCGTATCCTCTATGTGTCCATTCCTTTGGTTGTTCTTGAAACTTCCCAAGCATACACGAGAAACTTGTTCAACGATTGATTATGGCTCTCTTTCTTAATGACTTGGATGCTCACAAGTGAGAATCTGAACAATAAATATGCCATTCTGCCTTAGTGCCAATGCTGATAACTTCTGCCTTCTCCAGGTTATGCTCGGGCTCCTTTTCGTATCGTTTAGAATCCTTAACATGGAATCCATATTCCATTTCGGTATCATTCTAATTCTTACTAGCAATTTATGCTATTTCAGAATCCAGAGGACTATCAAAATGGCAATCATCGATTTTAAGCAAGGTGACATCCAAAAATCGTAGGCATTTATTTTTTATCATTTGAAGAAAAAATGAAAGACATGGAAACAACTACATAGATAGACAAACGAGAAAAACTTACATTTCATTGAACTCAAACTTGCATTTTCTTAAAAAGGAATATTTACAGAAATGCATTTTCTTAAAAAGGATTATTTATACACACTGTAAACTGGCACTGGCCTTAGGGAAAGTAGTAGACACAGTCCAAGTCAAAAATAAATTCTTAAAAGTGAATAAAGTTTCACGACCATTTCTAAATGAAAGCAAAACATAATATGAGCCCAGACACCAAAACCATGCAAAAAAAGAAATCCATTCTAGGGCTTTATCTAAAAATGAATTTTGAAACAAAGGCAACCCTAAATTCACCGTCACTTCCTCAGCACAAAAAAAGTGATTAGTTGACCAGTTGTTCAACACTCCTTCGTCAATGACCTCGAAACCAATAGTATCAAATTTTCTCCCATCATGAATTTCTCATCTAGCGTTATCATTCCAACAATAGGCTCGTGTTGAGACAAAGAATTGTTGTCGACATTCGGAGCCTGTTCTTCACCATTTCTCAACACGATGTCTCTAACATTAATCATGCCATTGTTATTTGCATTTGGAGTGAATCCATTTGCATTGGGTTGGGTTTGTGGGAGTTCTAGAGTGACGGGTGCATTTGAGGTGGAACCGTTGTTGTTCATGTTGCTGATAAAATGAGCAATGATTTGGTTGTGAGAGGATACTTCATGGGTTACATCATTCATCTTAGCCAGCATTTTGTTCATCTACATCTAAAGTGCGGTCAACTCAGAAGTTTGATTTCCAGTGGCTCTCTCAAAAGATTCCAAATGGGTACTCATGTTTCTATGGCTTTGTAGTTGGCAGGTGTGGGACCGCGTTCGAATGGGCCTGCGATGAAAAGAAGCTATGATTTAAAGTATCTGAGAGACGAAGATAAAAGGGAGATGATTTAGGTATTTATCTTGCATGGCACTATCAATTTTTTTCTGAAAAAGAAAAAGAAAAAGACTGAAGTCAGTAAATATATAAACAATTTGAATGCATGTCCTAAGGGGTGCCCGTATTATGCCAAAGGTAGGCCTAGTATGAGATGCAATCCTTTACAGTGAGACCCCCCTTTCAGTATTGGAGCGAGAAGAATTTTAGCTTGGTAATTTAGTCAACTTTCATACCATTTGAGTATTAAAAGAAAATATTCCACTACTTTTATTGCCAATCAGATACGGTGAAGCAAAATAGTACATTATTCTGTTAATTCTCCTACACAATCTAAAACTCTCTTCAACTGGTCCTCTAGGCACTGAGCTTTGCTACGGTCTGACTCCCAAGATTACTTGTTCATCGTATGACTAATGTCATCTTTTCGCTCCAACATTTTCTTTTCTTCTCTCGTAATTCCTATTTCGCTTCTATATAAAGTTGCTTGACAGATTCATATGCCTCCTTGTTCTTCTCAGAATTCTGCTTTGCTTGTATTAATTCACGATCTTTTGTTTCTAACAGGGCTCTCAAATAAACGATTTCCTCAATGGGGTCAATGACGGCTTGTTCCTTTAGATGGCTCTAATTCTCAAGCCACTCGTCATATTGTAGAGAAGTTACAGGAGTACTCTTATTCTTCGCATTGAATGGGAGATTTCGATTTGTACATTGACTTTCCCATGCTTTCACAAGTTCTGATCTTCTAGGAATATCATTGGGACAAGTACCCTTGTCAAAGACGATAAGGAAATCTGCTAAATCAAGAGTCGATAGTACCCTTGTATACGCCCCATCTGTCGAAGAAACCTTTTTGGAGTGTAAGCTGCGATGCCTTGAGTTCCCAGCTAAGGTATGAAGTCAGCCAGCTCAGTGCGGAGAGTTGGTTTGATATAATCTATCCAGTCCAAAACTCACCGAATCTTTTGATCTGGTATCGTCATCAAAAAATCCAGACATTCTGATGCTGTTCTTATCAGTCTATTTTCATCAACCCTTTTGTGATGCGTGACTATCCAATTATACCTGATCAATGGCAAACTGTTAGGAATAGATGAGTGCCTCTTGCAGTGTTCCATTGCCCAAATGTGCAAAATTCTGTTGGATGTATGAAAGAAATTTGTTTTCTCTGGCTATTGGTGCAGGCAGTAAATATATCGGCTAACACAGTTGGCACTATGGAAGTCCTTTGAAGCCCGATTCTGGAGAAAAGATCAGAAATGAGCTTAGTTATCTTAAAAATGATCTTCTTGTCCTCTCTTGGAAATAGGTAAGTTCCCGCCATGACAAACCCATACACCCAAAGTCTCTTGTATGCCCATGCTGTCTTGGATGCAAGTGTGAAGTCCGCTAAATACTTGTCAAATCCGTCCTTATCTGCAAACCTATCAAAAAAGAATTTCACACTCATACTCTTATCTGAACCTTGCAGTGCAAACTCCATTAACCCTGCAAAATGGCAGAACTCGACTTTTCCTGAAACAGATGGAAAGATCACGGTCGTCCGTTCCACTAGTAAGTTAAGTAGGCTGGCTATCTCTTTAACTGTTGTGGTCAATTCCTTGTCTCTAATCCTAAATGTTGAACAGTAGGCCGGCTACCAAACATCTGTTTGTCTCTATTTCCTTAAAGTCACCAATGGGTACTAAAAATGCTGCTACTTGGTTGATCTCACTAGGTAGGAGGAGCCTCGACCATTTCTGGACTTCGAGCGGGACTGTTAGCATTTGCTTGATGTGTCGTGGGCTATTCATTCTGATGCAAAAACATGACTTTGTCAGATTACCTTACCTAGGGTCTCACCCACCAGGATTTACTAAAATTTAAATGTGCATGTCTTTTTAGAGTTATGTACCCAAAACAATAGGACGGCTTGCCTATAATGGGATTCCCAAAGTGGCATTCCCTCTAGGATTCATTCATGATGCCAACTTATCAAAGCATATTAAAATATGTAAAATGCAAAATTTGAAAAATGTATTAAAGATTTTTATTCTAATTATGATGCATAATTTCTCCGAGAAAGATGTACCAAAAATTTTTGGCTTAATTTATTTGATTGAAAAATTGAGCCTTCATGAGACTACAAAATACAACATTGAAATAAGACAAAAAATTACAACCCTATTTTGGAATATACAAGTCAAACATGTCAGTTTATTAAAGTATGATGAAATATGTCTTAAAATCACCTTTTGTGTAGTTTGGGGAATAAGACAAAAATGACGCATTAATTTCTTTGAAAAAATAATAAATATGAACTGTGCCAACGTTTGACCACTTGGGTACATTTATTAGCTCTAAAAAAAAATTTGGTTTGGATAAAACTGACAACTACAACAAGGACGAATTAAACTCCCCAAAAGGTTTAAAACTACAAATCTTATTCGAAAAGATGCACGTTAAAAAAAATAGATTTTTGAGATTTGACAAAATTTACAATGACTGGACCCTTGGGGTGCCTTGTTTATGACAAAAATTGTAATTTTTTAAAATTTTATTAAAAATCTCATTTCTATCTTTCTCGAAGAAATTAATGGTAAGACAAAAATTTAAACGTGCTGATAATGGGTTGGTTTCCTACGAGAGCACCAGGCCAACTTTGTTCTATGGTTGTGAATGAAATAATAAAAAAAAATGAAAACGACTGTGTTAGTTTATTCAACAAATAACACATAATACATTGGTAAAAACAAATAGTAAATGGCATAACAAGGAAAATAAAGGAGGTGGGTTCCCTACTCTCGTGCTTAGTGTACCCGATAGGACAAGTCTAACTCTACCTTAGGTTATTATACATGGATGCATGAGGTTGGGCTCACTAATGCATCTAGATTCAATTAAGGCTTCGGCTCCTGAACCTTCAAACTGAGGGATCCAAAAAGTAACAAGTCTGTCATTTTCAAGGATCCCAAGTCGGTGGTTCGAGTGATCCGCTAGACACTGCTATGCGCATGTCGAGCCACAGCCACATGTCCACGCAGATCGATTTTTAAAGGCCCTGAATCTCTAGACTTATGGACTTAAGTCAAGAGTTTGGGTGATCTCCTGTGACAGCCCCACCTTACCCTAAGGCATACCAAAGGGCTTAGCAAACTGCCTGCCTGGCTCTCGCCAGGACTCGGGTCAAGCACGCACTAGAGTCCATGAATCAACCGATATTCTATAGAAAACTCGTAAATACATTCATATGATTCAAACTTAAGAGTAAAGGTACCAGTTAAGTAGTTTACATTATAAACACCTAACTAATACAGTAAAATCTCAAACATCCTTTTCTAACAAATTCCTACCAAGGACTACTCTTGAATCCTCACCACCAGCTTTAATAATAGGAGCATGTTTAAGGAGAACAAATAAAAGGGGCGAGCTATGATAGCCCAGTGAGGTTCCCACACATGCAAACACATAGGCAGACGATTAGAAAAAAACAAATAAATAAATAACATGAGCTGTAAAACAGTATAAGAACAAGTTAAGTAAACAATTAATCAAATAAGGAAGGATACATCTCAACCACAGGAGCAAGCTCAACCGTGGGAATATTAGGTACATAATCATGTGGAAATAATGTTCGGACCAATAGAGAAAATCAGGTCCTTGCCAATGATCAGGTAAATATCAAATAACAGTACCCGTAACCACCCATGCACCTTTACCTCCTCAATACTTCCACTCTAGGGTGAGATCTCAACCCTGGAGGGTAAAACAGTTTGTTCAGTCCAGAGTTGGCCTCTTTGAAGAATCTCAACTCAGGGGCAAGAACACAAGTCCCTAACGCCCAAACACCTTATATCCTCCTCAATACCAGTATGACTAACCGTGGTGTAACTAGTGAAGTATGACCACGAAAGTCTAGCCCGAAGGCTTAGTTTAGTTGAAAGTTCACAAACATGTATATTCACATCTGAGAGAAGTTGTGCATGTAACAAATTGCGGGATAGATGTGATAAAGTACACATCTTACCCTCATATAGCACATTGTAGTAGCTAACAAGTATCAAGCATAAAATGGGATTAACATTTAAACATGCATCAGGCGCACACAAGGAAACACACCTGAAAATTTCAAGAAAGTTCCTCATAAAACGTGCGAGGTTCAGACTCAAATCCTAAAATTCATAAGTAGTCTAATTAACCTACTGGATTTTCTTTTAAAAGAATTTTTTATAAAATGTACCCAAGTTTAACTATGGTTTTAAAATAAATGTAAATTGGTTATAGGGAAAAATCCAAGAAGTTATAATAAAGGAATCTTGGTAAAACCCTAAATCAACTGATAAAGGAATTTAAGAAATTTCCTTTTTGAAAGTAATTTAGTTCTAAGGGCAAATAATTCATTAAGTGTCAAAATTAAGGTTAAATTTAAAAGAAATAATTAATACTAGAAATTCGTTATTAATTTCTGCTTTATTTACTATATTAGTTGCAAAACTCTAATAATTCGCCTATACATTTTGGACCAAAAGAAAATATTGCTAAATACTATGAACTAAAGAAGTAGTTTAATTAAATATTGATTAGGGTTCAAGGTCTTGGTGTAAAAGAAATTTTGTCCAAAATAATTAGTTTACTAGTAAACTATTTTTTATAAAGTCCAAGAAAGATTTATTAGTAATAGTCAAGTATAATTTAATAACTTAGCAAAATTAATATAGGTTAAAATGAGAAAACTCCAAAATATCCTATACTTAAGTAAATTAATAGGTTTTAAACTAATTAATATCAAACTAATGATATTTAATTAAATTAAGACTAGTTAAATAACAAATTAGGGTTATTTGGTGAAAACATACTAAATCAAGTATAAAGTGAAACTAGTCAAATTTCACTTACACATTCAAAAGTCAAGTTTCTAACCAGTTTAAATCTTCAAAATTTATAAGAGTTTCTTCCTAAAATTGATTAACAAGGTTCCAAATTCATTGCACAACATTTTCCTAAAAACCGGTTAAGTAGATTAAACTTAAGGTGCTCATTATTTGGTGTCACTTCAACCAATTCACAAGCTGAAATTTCCAGCAGTTTTTGTCATCAAAACTTGGCCAAAACAAGGTTAATATAGCTGGAAATATTAAGGTTATCAAAGCTGAATTTTTGTAAACTAGTAAAGCTGAAATTTGTTCAAGGTTTGGAACAAGGAAGTGCCGGTTTGCAAGCTGAAATTCCAGCAACTTCAGCCCACTAAACAGGCCTTAAATACTGAAATTCTTCCAGAATTTTTCCTCTAACAAGACTAACCAACATGCCTTCTAACTCTAGTCAAAATTTCAGCCATAAATTCCAAGATTTTCCACTCAAATAAAGCATCAATCTCCTATACAAGTCCATACTAATCAAGTAGGTCATAACATAGTTAATCTACTATCAAGGAAAGGATCAAAACAAGGGAAACCTCATAATCATGAGCATAAATATTCATATATATAATCAAGAGAACAAAATATAACCATAAATCTTAAGTACTTAATGAAATCATAAGAAAACATAAGAAATCTTCTAATAAAACTTGAAAGAACTTGAAGTTTCTTGATGAATTTACCTCAAAATAGGTAGGGTTTTAGTTGAAGAAGAGTGAATGATTAGTCCCTTAAGAACCTTCAACTTTGAGCAAGACTTGAGCTTGAAACTTGGAGAGAATTTGTTGAAATTTGAGGGGATTTCTTTTCTAGTTAGGTTTAGCTTTTGGGGAAAGATTAAGTTAGTCTTTTAAGTGTTTAAAATGGTTGAAATTGAAGAGTATTTTGGGCAATATGGTGGCCGGCCAAGAGGAGAAAAAGTGCAAGGAAATTTGAGCCAAAAAATTGAAAAGAATTGGTAAAAGTGAAAAGCCAATAATAGGTGGCCATTCATGGTGCTAGGTGGCATAATCTTCCAAATATCTAAGTAATAGGTGGCCTTACTTTTCTAAATATCTAAGCTTGGTTGGTAACATTTAATTGGTGTAATTTTCCTATGATTATCATTAAACATGTAATAATAATAATTCAAGAAATCAAATTGTAAAAGAAAATTATACAATAACAACTAATAAGAAAATTTTACAATTAACATTCATAACATAGAAACTAAGTGGTTTTAAGCTTCTAGGGTTTTACATTCTCCCCCCCTTAAAGGAATTTCGTCCTCGAAATTCTATTCTAGTTCTCGAATAGCTCGGAATATTTTCTTCGCATCTCTTCCTCCATTTCCCATGTGGCCTCTTCCAAACCATGATGTTTCCAAAGAACTTTAACCAAGGGGATTTGCTTATTTCTCAGTTCCTTCACCTTTCGATCCAAGATCTGTACTGGCCGTTCTTCGTATGATAAAGTCTCGTCAAGTTCGATTTCATCAGGCTGAAGTACGTGACTAGGGTCCGGGTGGTATTTCTTCAATACAGACACATGAAAGACATTGTGTAGTCTAGACAACTTTGAAGGTAAATCCAATTGATAAGCAACATTGCCTACACGTTTAGTGATTCTAAACGGTCCCACGTATCTCGGTTGCAGCTTCTTCCTTTTTCCAAACTTGATACCTCCTTTAAATGGAGAAATCTTGAGAAACACTTCATCTCCAACTTCAAACTCTAACTCCTTCCTTCTGTTGTCGGCGTAGCTCTTCTGTCGACTCTGTGCAGTCTTGAATTCGTTGTTGTATTAGCTTGACCTTATCATATGCTTCTTCTATCCATGGTACCCTTTCTGGACCCAGTACCTTTCGTTCTCCTACTTCATCCCAATAGCTGGGTGTTCTACACTTCCTTCCATATAACGCCTCGAATGGAGCCATCTGGATAGAGGACTGGTAGCTATTGTTATAAGCAAACTCTATCAGGGTTACATGTCGATCCCAACTACTCCCAAAGTCCATCACACATGCTCGTAGCATATCTTCTAAGATCTAGAATTACCCGTTCTGACTGTCCATCGGTTTGGGGATGATAGGCCGTGCTAAAGTTCAATTTTGTTCCCAAAGCTTCATGCATTTGTCTCCAAAGCCGGGATGCAAATCGAGGATCTCGATCCGAGACTATACTTACAGGAATCCCATGGAGTCTAACGATTTCATCTATATACATTCGGGCAAGCTTTTCTAAAGAATAGGTCATGTTTATCGGTAGAAAATGAGAAGATTTAGGTCAACCGATCAACTATCACCCAAATGGCGTCATGCCCTTTCTGAGTTCTTCGATAATCCCGAAACAAAATCCATAGTGATATTTTCCCATTTCCACTCTGGGATTTCTAAAGGTTGCAGCAACCCTGACGGTTTCTGATGCTCGGCCTTCACTTGTTGGCACGTGAGGCAGGTTTGGACATACTGGGCTATATCTCTCTTCATGTTGTCCCAACAATATAGTTTCTTCAAGTCTTGATACATCTTGGTACTGCCTGGGTGCACAGTATATCGGGAACTGATGAGCTTCATCCAAAATTATTTTCTTTAATTCTTCATCCCTCGGTATGAATATTCGGTTTCGAAATCTCAATAATCCTTCTGGCCCAATATTATACTCAGGTAGGATCCCTTCTTTAGCCTTTGCTATTCGTTTTTGTAAGGTAGGATCCTTACCTTGAGCTTCCTAATTTGTTCCAACAATTCAGATTTTACGTCAATATTTTCACAAATCACCTTAGAGCCAACTATACGTGGATTACTCTCACTAAACTGCTCCAACAAGCTCCACTCATGTATGGCCAAGGCTAGCCATTTGAACTTTTCTACTTAGGGCATCTGCGACAACGTTAGCCTTACCTAGGATGGTAATTAATAGTGCAATCGTAATCTTCTAGCAGTTCTACCCATCTACATTGCCGCAAGTTCAATTCTTTTTGAAGAAAACAGATACTTCAAGCTCTTATGATCTTGTATATACCTCAAAAGTAACCCATATAAATAATGTCTCCATTTCTTAAGTGCAAACACTACAGCTGCCAAGTTCCAAATCATGGGTTGGGTAATTTCTCTCATGGGGTTTTAACTTACGGGAGGCATAGGCAATTACTTATTTTCCTTGCATTAGCACACATCCTAAACCCTCCCGTGAAGCATCCGTATATACACTGAAAGTCTCCTTCCCATTTGGCAGAGCTAACACAGGGGCTGAAGTTAGTCGCTCTTTAAGTTCATTGAAACTTTGCTCACCAATTATCCCAAATAAACTTAACATTCTTCTGGTCAAAGCAGTAAGAGGTGCTGCTATTTTCGAGAAATCCTTAATAAATCGCCGATAGTATCCAGCTAACCCTAAGAAACTACAGATCTCAGTTGGATTCTCAGGTCGTTTCCAATTGACCACCGCTTCCACCTTGGAGGGATCGACTGCTATCCCTTTCCTGGATATTACATGACCTAAGAATGACACCTGATCCTTCCAAAACTCACACTTACTAAACTTGGCATACAGCTTATTTTCTCTTAATGTTTGTAACACTATTCTCAGGTGTCGCTCATGCTCCTCGTGAGACTTGAAAAATACCAGAATATCATCGATGAACACCACCACAAACTGATCCAAATACGGCTTAAAGACCCTATGCATCAAGTCCATGAATGCAGCCAGGGCATTGGTCAGACCAAATGGCATTACTACAAATTCATAATGGCCATATCGAGTGTTAAAAGTAGTCTTGGATACATCTTCCTTCTTAATTCTCAACTGATAGTATCCTTGTCTAAGATCTATCTTGAAAATACTACTGCTCCCTCCAATTGGTCAAATAGTTCATCAATGTGGGGCAAAGGATACTTATTCTTTATTGTAACATTGTTTAACCCTCGATAATCAATACAAAGTCTCAAAGTGCCATCTTTCTTCTTTACAAATAACACTAGAGCTCCCCATGGAGACACACTTGGCTTTCACAAATCTCCTGTTCTAACAAGTCCTGAAGCTGGATCTTAAGCTCTCTAAGCTCAGCTGGAGACATACGGTAAGGTGTTTTAGAAATAGGCGTGACTCCTGGCACCAACTCTATCCCAAATTCTACCTCTCTTTTCAGGGGTAGGGAGCTTAATTCCTCAGGAAAGACATCAGGAAATTCTCTTACCACTGGCACATCCTCAATTCTAACCTTATCTTCAGGGGTATTAATCAGGTAAGCAAGGTAGCCCACTGCCCCTCTAAATATCAACTTCCTAGCTTGCATTCCAGAAATAAGGTTGAAGAAGCTAGGGTTTTCTTTACATCCATTCTTAAGGTAGGCTCTCCTGGTATGCTAAAGTCTACTACTTTCGTCCCACAATTTAGCTGGGCATGGTATCGGGTTAAGCAATCCATACCTAGAATCACGTCATAACCTCGAATAGGCAATGCTATAAGGATCAGTTAAGAGCTTTCTTTCTCCTATCCAGAACTTCACAATCTTTATAAACAAGATCAGTCGTCAAGCAATGGTCCCTAGTAGGAGTCCTAACCTCTAATTCATAAGGTAACTTAACAGGTTGCACTTCAATAGCAGACATAAATTGAGGATTTACAAACGAATGAGTAGAACCAGGATCTACTAATAGTCTAGCTAGATGATGGAAGACAGGAACCGTACCTTCAATTACCTTCTGAAGATCCCTTAGCATCTTGCTTATCATGGCATACACTCGAGCCAGTACCTTCTGCTTATTTCCACTCTCCTTGGCTTGACTAGGTCCCTTGCAGTCCGGGCTGAGCTGTACTCGGCCTACTGGCAGACTTGGCTGGACATTGGCTGATCTGATGATCTGTACTGTCACAATACAAGCATTTTCATTCTTTCCTCCAACATTCGTCTATGGTATGATTGCTTTTCTCACAATATCCACAGACAACCTAAGTAGCTGGAGGTGGGGTTCCCTTTTGATCTCCTCTCTTCGTCCACCCTCTTCTGGGGTCCTTCCCGTCGGAGCCCCTCTCATCCTTCCGAGGTGTACACATTGCCCAATTCTCACACCACCAACTCCCCTTCCAACTTTAGAGGCTGGGACATTTCCAGTTGGCAGCCAAGAAACGCTAACATTTTCTCGTTTTCAAGCTTGAGCAGTCCTAACTAAGGACTTTGTGTCCTCCACTTGTTGTACTTTTTCCACCGCGACTCCATAAGTCTCAATAGTAGTGGCGGCAAGGGCCTCTTGAATTTCCAAGTTCAAGCCTTGGATGAATCTTTTTTTCCTCCTTCGCTCCATAGCCACTAAGTCTGGAGCGTATCAGTATAGTTTGGTGAATTGGGCCTCATACTTAGCCACGCTCATTAATCCTTGTCTCAGTTTTAGAAATTCATCCTCCCTCTTTTCTTGCACCCGTGTAGGGATGTATTTTTTCCTAAACTCCCAGGTTAAATTTGCCCAAGTTCTTGGAATCTGGTATCGTTCCTATTTAGCATTCACCAGAGTCCACCAAGAGGTAGTGGCCCCTTCTAACTGGAATACTGCATAGGTCACCTGCCTCTCTTCCAGATATTTTAAAGCGGCAAAAATTTTCTCTATGTCTTCTAACCATTTTTTCGCTATGTCAAGATCGGGCCCACCACTAAACTTAGGAGGGGTGAACTTCTGAAACCTTTCTAATGCAACATTCTCTCCTACCACAAGATTTCGGTAGGATTATCAGTCTTCCCTCCAGGGTTCGGCTAGTTTCCAATTTGAATAAGGACGTTAGTCATACGATTTAAAATGGCTACCATCGGGTCGCCTCTATCAACCCCAAGGTTAGGGTTCACGCCCGACGTTGTCTTTTCGTCTCGATTCTGCCTTACATGAACGTCCTCGGTCTCGACTCGCCATAGCTTAATATTCTAGAGTGAAATTAACTAATTATTTCAAGATCTATCGCGAATAGTTAACAAGACATATATCATAAAATGTACAAATGCATTAATAAGACAAAAGATACAAAAGTCATGACAAGTAGGGTCATATACAAATAACAAAAGTAACAACATCTCAGAAAGTTCATAATACTAAAACATAGCAAAACAAGCACAAGTCCTTTATACAGGCTCCTGTCTAGAAGTCTAATCCTAACTACCTACGAACTATTAGAGCTCACTCCGTCCATGAAGCTCTCTCTGACCTCCTCCTCGAGCGCCTCCTCAGCCCCAGGAAGTGGGTGTGCTAGCTGACCTGTGCTCCATGTGAACTCCTCCATCTCTCGCCTCGCCTACCACCCTCTCTAACATCTGAATGCACTCACCGACGACACTCCCCGTAATGGTCATGTATGTATCGTACAACTTGGAGTGAGTCGGGCACAAGGTACCGTGAAATAGCTCCCTGAAAGCATCGGTCTACTCCTGCTCCTTCCGAACCTGAGCCTCGAGCTCCTTAATCCTCTGAGTCTAGGCTCGCACTGTCTCCCTCAACTCATGGATACAATCTTGTGAAGTGTCACCTGCACATCCCAGACACCTACTCTCCTCAATAAGGGGAATCACTTCATAGTCAGGGTAGGAATACATTCTCCAACAACCATAGAAGGGACGCACTCGACAGGCGGGAGAAAAGAACCTATAAGGATGTCCAGGTCCTTCTCGATACCGAACTACAAGTCTGGTGCGAGGCCCCTGATATCTCCGGGATACCTCAGATGGTTAGGATGCCTCCCTATGTCCACTCTCTGCCATACCTACATTTGTTGATGACAAATCGATTAGAGGCCTAATCCTAAAAGTACTTAATAACCATTCATTCCTAATCATTTTCAATTTTTTTTCACTTTTAAGACTCACTTCTCTCAAACTTAGGCTCTAATACCACCTGTGATAGCCCCACCTTACTCCTAAGCGTACCAAAGGCTTAGCAGACTGCCTGCCTAGCTCTCGCCAGGACTCGGGTCAAGCATGCACTAGAGTCCATGAATCAACTGATATTCTATAGAAAACTCGTAAATATATTCATATGATTCAAACTTAAGAGTAAAGGTACCAGTTAAGTAGTTTACATCATAAACACCTAACTAATACAGTAAAATCTCAAACATCCTTTTACTAATAAAATCCTACCAGAGGACTACTCTTGAATCCTCACCATCAGCCTTAATAATAGGAGCATGTTTAAGGAGAACAAATAAAAGGGGTGAGCTATAATAGCCCAGTGAGGTTCCTACACATGCAAACACACAGGCAGACAATTAGAAAAATAAATAAAATAACATGTGCCATAAAACAAGTATAAGAACAAGTTAAGTAAACAATTAATCAAATAAGGAAGGATACATCTCAACCACGGGAGCAAGCTCAACCGCGAGAATATCAAGTACATAATCATGTGGCAATAATGTTTGGACCAATAGAGAAAGCCAGGTCCTTGCCAATGATCAGGTAAATATCAGATAACATTACCCGTAACCATCCATGCACCTTTACCTCCTCAATACCTCCACTCCAGGGTGAGATCTCAACCCTAGAGGGTAAAATAGTTTGTTCAGTCCAGAGTTGGCCTCTTTGAGGAATCTCAACTCAGAGGAAAGAACACAAGTCCCTAACGCCCAAACGCCTTATATCCTCCTCAATGCCAGTATGACTAACTGTGGTGTAACTAGTGAAGTATGACCACGGAAGTCTAGTTCGAAAGCTCAGTTCAGTTGAAAGTTCACAAACAACTATATTCACATCTGAGAGAAGTTGTGCATATAACAAATTGCGGGATAGATGTGATAGAGTACACATTTTACCCTCATATAGTACATTGTAGTAGCTAACAAGTATCAAACATAAAATGGGATTAACACTTAAACATGCATCAGGCGCACACAAGGAAACACTCAGCTGAAAATTTCAAGAAAGTTCCTCGTAAAATGTGTGAGGTTCAGACTCGAATTCTGAAATTCATAAGTTGTCTAATTAACCTACTGGATTTTCTTTCAAAAGAATTTTTTATAAAATGTACCCAAGTTTAACTAGGATTTTAAAATAAATGTAAATTGGTCCAGGTAAAACCCTAAATCAACTGATAAAGAAATTTTAAAAATTCCCTTTTTGAAAGTAATTTAGTTCTAAGGGCAAATAATTCATTAAGTGTTAAAATTAAGGTTAAGTTTAAAAGGAATAATTAATACTAGAAATTCGTTATTAATTTCTACTTTATTTACTATATTAGTTGCAAAACTCTAATAATTTGCCATACATTTTTTATCAAAAGAAAATATTGCTAAATACTACGAACTAAAGAAGTAGTTTAATTAAATATTAATTAGGGTTCAAGGTCTTGGTGTAAAAGAAATTTTGTCTAAAATAATTAGTTTATAAGTAAACTAGTTTTTTTTAAAGTCCAAGAAAGATTTATTAGTAATAGTCAAGTATAATTTAATAACTTAGCAAAATTAATATAGGTTAAAATGAGAAAACTCCCAAATATCCCATACTTAAGTAAATTAATGGTTTTAAACTAATTAATATCAAACTAATGATATTTAATTAAATTAAGACTAGTTAAATAACAAATTAGGGTTATTTGGTGAAAACATACTGTAGATACCAAAATTTGACACACTATTTGTTTTCAAACATTGGGGGGCATGTTTGCATTTTTTGGGACAAATTTTAATTTTTCAATAATATGGGGGACAAAATAGTAATTTTTATCTGTAAATATTTTTTTCATTAGTTTTGGGGGTTTTAAATTCACATTTCATTTTTATATGTATTTTTAATTTTCTGTGATTTTTCTATATTTAATTGGTATTCTTTATATTTTTACCAGCACAAGGGCAAAATGATAATTTCACCTCGCGAATAACATTTTAGCTCATTTTTAGTTCCAAATTCATTTTTCTAATTCTTTAAGAATGTTTTTCAATTTTCTTGATTTTTTCAGAGATGATAACTATTTTTTCTGTGAATTTTTATTGCCCAAGGGAAAAATCATTATTTTACAAATTAAAATCATTTTTTCACCAATTTTGAGTCAAAAATGCATTTTCTAGTGTTTTAAGATTATTTTTAATTTTTTGAGGTCAATATCTATTTTTCTATAAATTTTCACTTTTCAAGGGCAAAATTGTCATTTGACAGCTTAAATTCATTTTTTGACAAATTTTGAGTCAAAAAGGCATTTGCTAATGTTTTAAGCTTACTTTTAATTTTTGATAATTTTTTTAGATTAATATCTATTTTTTGTGTATTTTCATTGTCCAGAAGCAAAATCGTCATTTTACACCCCGAGCGCGTTTTTATTAGTTTTGAGCTCTATTTTTTTATTTTGAAATCTACTGTGAATTTTTAAAAAAAAAATTTTTAGAGATTGTCGTCAGATTCTTTGTATTAATTGTTTTTTAAAATTTTGCGGTTAAAAATATTTTTTAATAAAATTAACATTTTTAATGCCGGTGGCGTTTTCGTCATTTTATAGCATTCTTGGACAACAAGATAAGGGCCTATAAATATCCCTTTTAATCAGCAGAGAAAAAGAGGAAAAAAATTTTAGAAACCCTAAAAACACTTTGGTTTTTGTGCTTTAGAAGATCAACACACTTACTTATTCACTAAAAAACACACACTCCATATTTTTCTTCTATTATCGGTTACTGTTCATCATATCCGGCACTGTTCATCATCAACTCCAATTTAAGGCAACTGTTCATCAGACTACTCTTCATCAGATCCTCCAAGCTCGAAAGGTAAGTTCATAGTTTTGTTTTTTTTTTTTTTTTGTATTGATTCACTTTTACTTGTACTCTTCATGTGAACATTGATTATTTGTATTTGTTTGTCTGGGATTTGAATTAAATTTTTATTCTTCTGGCTATTTTGTCTTTCTGGGTTTTGTTGTTCTTCTATCTGGGTTTTCTCCTTTGTTTATCTACTACCATCGTTAATTCCTCTGTCACCAATTGCCAAAATCATCTTCCTATCTTCCACCGTTTACTACCCTCCCATTTTACAAGCCTCTCTCACCACTATTATCATCTGATTCTACCAATTTCCACTTGCGGAAACTAAAACAAAACAGCAAATATCCCTTCCCTGTCACCAACCTCACGTTCTCCATCATTCCATTCCCAAACCTGCAGAAGACAGCAATTAACCATCAACAACTTCTTAGCCCACATCAACTTAATTTCACCATTACAATTCGCATTAAAACCCACCACTAGTAAAGCCAACACCAGACCACCAACGCTCCTCTAGTTCCCACCAAACGAACACCATTAGCAGCCCCCAAATTATTTGTCCGGACCCTAAACCATCATTAGAAATTTACACCACCAACGTCTCAAGAACCCACTGCCAAAGCCCCTCCCCTGTTTTCAATTCTATCACAACAGCCTACCATAAACTACCAGCCTTGCCATCATTCACTAGAGACAACAACCACACTACCCAAGCCCCAAATCCATCGCCCCCCTCAACCTCATCTCCACCATCCCTCTCTAATCTCCAACGGAAACCAACCTCTGAACCTCACCCCTGTAGCTCTTCCCAAACTCCATCGCCCCCATCAATCGAACCAAAGCCTCCAATAGCTCAATTGCCTGCAGAAAACAAAACAGACCCAATTCCTCTCAACCAAATTCACCATATACAAACCCAACCACCACTACCACATACGCATCAACCCACCACCACGTCACCATTAACTATCGCCCAAAGCCCACTCTATCAGCAACCAATCAAAGCCCTCATAGACAAACACCGCCTTCTTCTCCTCCATCGCACCACCACCACGCATCCCCATCACCCCAGTTTTGACGAAAGGGTCCATTGGAAAAAATTGATCCTATTTGTGCCTGATTGAAGACAGAACAGGGGAAAGGGAGAGGAGAGATGTGGTGAGATTGAGAGAGAAGGAAGTAGAAGGGCGAGGGAGAGAATGGAAAGAAAGATAATAGAGGGGACAGAGAGAGAACGAGGAAGAGAGGAGAACAGCGAAGAAAAATTCGGGGCTGGTAGAGTAAGGGAATCAGAGGCGAACAAAGGGAAAAACTGAAAAGCGGAAGAGCTGGAGAAATTGAGAGCAACGAAGAGAAAACAGAGGGAGCTGAGAGGAACGAAGAGAGTGACAGTGAAAAGAGAAGAGAAGAGAGTTAAAAAGAGAGATAGGGAATCGGTTAAAATAAAACACAGAAAGAAGACATCGGAGAGGCCGAAGAGGAGAGGCCAAAGAGAGGAGAGATCGAAGAGAGAAACCGAGGAGAGGAGAAATTGAAGTGAGGAGAAACCGAAGAGGAGATGCCAAAGAGGATAGACCGAGGAGAGAGATTGAAGAGAAAAACCGAGGAGAGGAGAAACTGAAGTGAGGACAAATCCGAAGAGAGAGACTGAAGTGAGGAGGAATCGAAGAGGATAGATTGAAGAGAGAGGCCGAATCGAAGAGAAACTGAAGTGAGGAGAAACCGAAGAGGATAGACCGAAGAGTGGAGAGACCAAAGAGAAACTGAAGTGAGGAGAAACCGAAGAGGATAGACCGAAGAGAGACCGAAGAGAGGAGAGAGGCTGAAGAGAAGAGAGAGGCCGAAGAGAAGAGAGAATTAAAATTCCTGTTTTGTTACATATTTTAAATTGGCCCCGAAATTGTTATGTGGCATGCAATTAGGTCCTCATAATTTTTTTTATTGACCCCCTTACTTTTAATTTCTTCCAAATAAGTTTTGACTAATTACAATTAAGTTCTAGTGGCTACCAGAAATTATATTTTCTCCCCCCGAGTTACACAAATTTGTGCAATTGTACCCTTTAGACTTACGCAAATTTTAGTTTTATGCCTTCAAGTTTTATAGAGTTTTATTTTAGCCCTTTAGTTGCTAGAATTTATTTTTTGTCTCGAATTGTCAATAGTTTTATATTTTAAGTTTTGTTTGTTTATATCGAGATGCCTTGACTTTGTTTGTTCATTTTGATTAGTATTAGTACCGGGTCTTCAAAGAGGTATCCCGATCTCTCATTATTTTTCCTTTATGTGCTCCAACGTGCTCTAATGTGATATTTTATGCATTTTTTTATGCGTTTCTTATTTTATGCACTTTTTGCATATTGATTTATTTTTATTTAATTTTAAATTTTATTATTTTTGACGAAAAATGTAATATTCTTGTATTTAGCTAGTCAATGTAATAGTTAGATTATTTTTCTAGTGTTTTAGCAAAAATTGTGTAATTAGATAGAAAGTGTAATAGATAGTACATTTTTAATTTTGCCCCTTAAATTGTAAATCAAGCCCCCCAGTGTAATAGTTAGGATTTATTTGCTTTTGCGTGTTTATGTGTTTATTTCTTTTACCGCTTTCCTTAGGATTTTTGCATCTAGAATATTATGCTTATGTGATATGTGCTCCTATGTGATCTTATATGTTTTTATATGTTTAATTTGCTTTTAATTCATGCTTTAATATTTAATTCATGATTTATGGTATTCCGTCACCACACTAGTCCAACGCTAGTTGTGGCTTCTTTCTTTTCCCACTAGTCCAACGCTAACGGGATTTTTAGAACGGGCTAGTCCAACGCTAGGCCTTTAGGACATTTTAATATTAGGTGCATTCGTGTGTATTTCACATTTCACACACTTCTAGTTTTCTTTTCATTTGGCATGATTTTTTATTACTATTATTATTATTATTATATTATTATTATTATTATTATTATTATTATTATTATTGACACGTTTTTAAAAAATGCATGACATCTAGGTTGCATTTCACTTAAACTTTAGAACATTTGTGTGATCCGACTAGAAATAGTCGCCTACTCACGTGGGAAGCGGTGGCGTACATGCCGTTTCCCCCTCCGTGAGTAGAAATATTCAGTCACTAGATACTAGTCTCCCGTACCCATTATGTTGCATACCCACATTCTTTCTTCACTTACTATACATTATTATTTTTCTTTCCTTTTTGCATTTCATTTTGCATAAAAACTCGTGACTCTCTCGAGGTTTCGACTCGGATTTCGCAATTAATGCGATAATTCTGACCAAGCTTTGATGGGACATTCCGACGCTCCCGATACTCATATTTAGACTTAGGATTTGCATTCATTTAGACACATCTAAAACGCGATAGAATCTAGGGTTAATTTAGGAAATTTGATTAAACCTCACAACTAGCCTCGGCTAGGTTGAAAGGGTGCCTTAAGCGTGAGCCTTTGCCTTCCCTTTCTTCAAATGTGACTCTCGGACCTTTTTCTCTCGTTTTTCGTAGACCGGAGTCGAAAAAGGGTTTTAAAATATTTTTCTAAAATTTTATTTTTGTAAAATGATTTTTCGGGTGACTTGGTACACCCTAACTCAGTACCAAATGGCGACTCCATTTTTTCAAAAATAAAACCCTTTTTCAAAATTTATTTGGCCAAACCTGTCGCACTTTTAGTCCCAGCCTTGTTTTCTTTTAAAATACCATTTTTCTTAAAATACACATTTTTACTAAAATTTGATTTTTTCACACACATGCGCAGTTTTTCCAAAAAACCTTTATTTTCAAAAGGGTCATCGAGACCAGACTGTCTTTTAGGACGCGACAGTAAACGACCCCACTAGCACCCTTTGCTTCATGATTTTTAGGACGCGACACATACTAAATCAAGTATAAAGTGAAACTAGTCAAATTTCGCTTACACATTCAAAAGTCAAGTATCTAACCAGTTTAAATCTTCAAAATTTATAAGAGTTTCTTCCTAAAATTGATTAACAGGGTTCCAAATTCATTACACAACATTTTCCTAAAAACCGGTTTAGATTAAACTTAAGGTGCTCATTATTTGGTGTCACTTCAACCAATTCACAAGCTGAAATCTCTAGCAGTTTTTGTCATCAAAACTTGGCCAAAACAAGGTTAATATAGCTGGAAATATTAAGTTATCAAAGCTGAATTTTTGTAAACAAGTAAAGCTGAAATTTGTTCATGGTTTGGAACAAGGAAGTGCCGGTTTGTAAGCTGAAATTCCTGCAACTTCAGCCCACTAAATAGGCCTTAATACTGAAATTCTTCCAGAATTTTTCCTCTAACAAGGACTAACCAACATGCCTTTTAACTCTAGTTAAAATTTCAGCCATAAATTCTAAGATTTTCCACTCAAATACAGCATCAATCTCCTATACAAGTCCTTACTAATCAAGTAGGTCATAACACAGTTAATCTACTATCAAGGAAAGAATCAAAACAAGGAAAACCTCATAATCATGAGCATAAATATTCATATATATAATCAAGAGAATGAAATATAACCATAAATCTTAAGTACTTAACGAAATCATAAGAAAACATAAGAAATCTTCTAATAAAACTTGAAAGAACTTGAAGTTTCTTGATGAATTTACCTCAAAATAGGTAGGGTTTTAGTTGAAGAAGAGTGAATGATTAGTCCCTTAAGAACCTTCCACTTTGAGCAAGACTTGAGCTTGAAACTTGAAAAGAATTTGTTGAAATTTGAGGGGATTTCTTTTCTAGTTAGGTTTAGCTTTTGGGGTAAGATTAAGTTAGTGTTTTAAGTGTTTAAAATGGTTGAAATTGAAGAGTATTTTGAGCAATAGGGTGGCTAGCGAAGAGGAGTAAAAAGTGCAAGGAAATTTGAGCCAAAAATTGCAAAGAATTGGTAAAAGTAAAAGCCAATAATAGGATGGCCATTCATGGTGCTAGGTGGCCTTACTTTTCTAAATATCTAAGCTTGGTTGGTAACGTATAATTGGTGTATTTTTCCTGTGATTATCATTAAACATGTAATAATAATTCAAGAAATCAAATCGTAAAAGAAAATTATACAATAACAACTAATGAGAAAATTTTACAATTAACATTTATAACATAGAAACTAAGTGGTTTCAAGAGTGGTTCAAGCTTCTAGGGTTTTACATCTCCTAGATAGTGTTACGTGCACGTCGTGCCACAGTCACATGTCTAAGTAGACCAATCCTATTCCTAATCGAGATGGGTAGGTGACAACCACCAAAAAGAGAAAAAAGGATAAAAATAGCGTATGCACGTATGAAGTGCACCTGTGAGAGGAAGGGATAATGCTCTTAAACACGCAAAAGCCTCTAAGGGTGACTAATCCCTTCCCCAAATGCAAATGCGATACAAGCAAATCATCACAAACAAATAAACCATATATCATACACATAGAAGTGAGAGACCAAGGCGCATGTAAAATACAAAGAAAATCCCAAACAAGAAAAAGTGCAATCCTGAACATCCAATTGAGATAAAATGAAAGGGTTAGAGAAGGAAAAAGGTGACTAAACTTAGTGCTCGGACTCACTAGTGATCCCCCGTGGAGTCACCAACTGTCGCGCCCCATTTTTCGAAAGATGAAAAAAGAGATTAAATTATGTAAAAAAATGAAAAAAATAAGTGTGGAAAAAAAGTGGTTTTGGTATAAAAAATGTGATTTTTTTTGGAAAAATAAATTTTTAGAAAATGATTTTTATTTTAGAAAAGAGAGTAGGTTTTGTAAAAATGATGTTTTTGAAAAATGCTTTATTTTTGGAAAAAGAAAAGGTGGTTTGACAAAAATGTGATTTTTGAGAAAAATGTTTTATTTTAAAAACGAAAAAGAAAAAGAAAAAGGGCCTAAATGGGACATTGAAAATGCGACGATTTTGGGCCCGAAAATAGGTCTAAAAAGGGTTTTTATAAAAACGGGAGTCGCGACTTGGTATTGAGTTTTGGTGTACCAAGTCACCAGAAAATGTTTTATTTTCAAAAGGTAAGAAAAATCAAGAATAATTTCTTTGGAAAAACATTTTGAGAAAAGCGTAAGAAAATGAGAAAACCCTTATAGACAACTCCAGGTCTTTGAAAAGAAGAGAAACATGTTCGGGAGTCACAGTTGAAGAAAGGGAAGGCAAAGGTGTCGCGTCCCAAAAAATCGTAAAAATAAAAAGTGAAAGGGGTGCTTGTGGGGTCGCTGCTTGTCGCGTCCCGAAAAGACGGTCCAGTCTGAGACCCTTTTTAACAAAGCAAGTTTTGGGAAAAACCGTGCGCGTGTGTGAAAAATTAAATTTTAGTAAAAAAAGTGTATTTTAAGAAAAATGATATTTTAAAAGAAAACAAGGCCGGGACTAAAAATGCGACAGGTTTGGCCAAATAATTTTTTTGAAAAAGGGTTTTATTTTTAAAATGGAGTCACCACTTGGTACTGAGTTAGGGTGTACCAAGTCACCCGAAAAATCGTTTAATAAAACAAAAAGTAAAATTTTAGAAAAATCATTTAAAACCCTTTTTCGACTCCGGTCTACGAAAAACGAGAGAAAAGGGTCCGAGAGTCACATTTGAAGAAAGAGAAGGCAAAGACTTGCGCCTAAGGCACCCTCTCAACCTAGCTGAGGCTAGTTGCGAGGTTTAATCAAATTTTCCTACATTAACCCTAAATTCTATCGCGTTAGGATGTGTCTAAATGAATGCAAAATCCTAAGTCTAAATGTGAACATCGGGAGGGTCGGTATGTTCCGTCGAGGCTTGGTCGGAATTATCGCATTAATTGCGAAACCCGAGTCGAGATCTCGAGGGAGTCACGAGTTGATGCAAAATGAAAGTAGAAAAGAAAAATAATAATAATATATAGTAAATGATCGAAGAAAGTGGGTATGCAACATGTCGGGTACGGGGGACTATTATCTCGTGACTAAATATTTCCACTCACGGAGGGGGGAACGGCATATACGCCACCGCTTCCCACGTGAGTAGGCGACTGTTTCTAGTCGAATCACACAAATGTCCTAATTTCTAAGTGAGATGCAACCTAGATGTCATGCAAAAAATGTGTCAAAATAATAATAGTAAATAATAATAGTAATAATAAAATCATGCCAAATAAAAAGAAAACTAGAAGTGTGTGAAATGTGATGTGAAATGCATGCAAATGCACCTAATACTAAATGTCCTAAGGGTCTAGCGTTGGACTAGCGGGAAAAGAATGAAACCACAACTAGCGTTGGACTAGTGTAGTGACGAAATATCATAAATCATGAATTAAACATTAAAGCATGAATTAAAAGCAAATTAAACATATAAAAACATATAATATCACATAGGAACACATAACACATAGGCATAATATTCTAGATGCAAAAATCCTAATGAAAGCGGTAAAACAAATAAGTACGTAAGCACACAAAAGCAAATAAATCCTAACTATTACACTGGGGGACTTGATTTACAATTTAAGGGGAAAAAAATTTAAAATGCCCTATCTATTACATTTTTCTATTTAATTATACAATCCTTAATAAAATACGAGAAAAATAAACTAACTATTACATTGACTAGCTAAATACAAAAATATTGTATTTTTCAAAATAATAATAATAAAAATTCAAAAATTAAATCGATTAACTACATAAATACGCAACAAGTATATAAAATAAGAAATAAACAAATAACAATAAAAATAAAAAAAATCACATTGGAGCATATTGGAGCACATAAAGAGGAAATTAATAAGAAATAGGGATACCTCTCGAAGACCCGGTACAAAGCTTAAAAATGAATACACATGTTAAGGTACCACTTATTTAATAAAATAAATTGCACAAATATAAAAATTCTTAACAAATTGAACGTAAAATGCAAATACTATTAGACTAAGGGATTAAAACAAACTCAAACAAACCTAGGAGTCAAAGGGTAAAGTTGAAATTTAAACTAATCGAGGGGCATAACTAAAAGTTTACGCAAATATAGAGAGGCAAAAATGCAAATTAAATCAAATTGGGCAAAATAGTAAAGCATGTGAATGTAAGATAAATTGCAAATTGAAGGACTTAATTGAAATTAAAGTAAAATTTGGGGGGCAAATAGTAAATTCTAACAACTAAGGGGACTAAGAATAAAATTCTATAAGACTTGAAGGGTAAAATAAAACAAATAAATCTAATGGGGTAGCAATGCAAAATTAAAGTAAATCGGGTGGACAAAACCATAAATTTTAACAAGATTGGGGCAAAACATTAAATTCTAGCAAGTATAAGACAAAATTACCATCAAGTAAGACTCACTCGAAAACAAACTAAACCTAAAAGGGTCGATATAAGATTACCATGGACTTAATGGTAGAAAACAAAAGTCTTTTGGGCATTTAAATAACAATTAAGAAAAAACAAAGACTAAAGCATAAATATTATTTTATAATAAAACACCAAACGAAAATATCAAGTTCAAATTAGAAGTCTAAAACCGAATTAATTAACTAAATTAACTTAGTTGACTAAAGTTAATCAAAAATTATATTTGACTAAATTAAAACAAATTAAGAACAATTAAAAGAGGCTAAATAAGATAAAGAAAACTAAAACTAATTCCCTAAAATTGTTAACCAAATGAGACATAAAACAACAAAACCTGAAACCCACTACCCAAAATTCCCCAATACTCTTTCCCGGTTTCTCTCTGTTTTTTTTTTTTTTTGAACTCTTTCTTCTAGTTATTCCTTCTACTTCTTTGCTCTGGTTCTCTCTTCAGTTTCTGATTTCTCCATTTCTCTTCTTCGTTCTTTCTCTCCTGATCCCCCTCTCCCTCTCCCTCTCCCTCTCTCGCTTTCTCTCCTTTTCTTCTCGTCGTTCTGCTTCAGATTTTCTCTCTCACTCTCCTCTAGCATCTTCTCTCTTCTCTCCATCTGATCTGCTCGCCCTTTTACCTAATCTCACTCTCCTTCTCTATCTCTATTCTCTATTCTCTTTACTGAAATTCCCTCTTTTCTCCGTGGATTCTCTCTTCTCTCTCGCATCTGATTTCTTCTTCTTTCTGCTATCTCTCCCTCAGATTTGCTTCCTATCTTTCCTTTCTCTCTCGGTCTGATTTTGTCATCTTGCTTCTTTCTCTCTCGATTTCTAGCATCACCTTTGTTTATCTTCTTCTCCTCCTCCTATTCCCTTTCTCTTCCTTTCTACTCATTCTCTTTGCCTCACTCTCTCCGGTCCCTGTTCTAATCTTGTTGGAATTTCTTTCCCTTTTGTTTCTCTCAATTTTCAGATTTCGCCCTTCTGTACTCTTTGAAACAGAGGGTATTATGGTGGTGATGATGGAAATGCCCATGTGATGTGTGTGATTGAATGTGTGTGTGTGATTTTGCTTGTCTGTGCAACTGATTGTGCTTGTATGTGTGTGGCCGTGTGTGTTCCAATGGTAGGGGATTGAATGTGAGTTTATTTGGGTTGCTGATATTGATTGCAGGGGAGATGTTATTGGTGGTTTTGAGGGACTGTGCAGTGAGATTTAGGCGATGGAGGCTATTTGTTTGCAGGTTTTTTCTCGTGCAGGTGAAGGGCTTTATGGAGGAGGTGCTAATTGGAGATGTCCGTGGGGCTGATGGTTGTGCAGGGCTGTGGTGATTTGGGGCTTTTGGAGCTTGGCTGACAGGGGAATGGTTGTTTGGGACTTGTGGGATGTTGAGTTTGGGTTATTTTGTGTTTGCAATTGCAGGTTGAGGGCTGTTTGGCGGAGGAGGAGAGGATGGCAATGGAATGATGTTAGGTTGTTATGATGGTTGTTTGGATGGAAACTTTGGGTAATCACGGTGAGGGTGAGAGGAATTGGTGGTATTGTTGTGTCTGTCTCTTGCTTTCCTTGCAGATTGTGGGTGTTAGTTCTTGATTATTAGGGAATTAGCTGTTGAATTTGAGAAGGCAGGGGAAGTGGCTTCAGTGGTGGTGAATGGGTATTGTATTTGGGCTGTGATTTGAGATTTTTTTTTTTTGTGGTAATTGAAGGCAAGGGCTTTGGGTCTTATGGTTGAAGATAATGGTCAGGAGAAGGAATTACGATGGTTTTGGTGGTTGTCCGAGGGATCAAGGGGTGGAGGAGATTAAAGACAGGGAAGAGGGTGATAGGTTTCTGGGTGATTGAAAGAGGAAGAGGGAGACGGTGGTGAGAGGGTGGAAGAGGGAGGAGAGATGGTAGTGAGGCGGTGGGAGAGGAAGACCAGAAAAACAAAAGCCAAAACCCAGAACGTAGAGGAAGAAACAACATAAAAAACAAACGGATTGAAAACAAAATTCACACAAAACCTAACTAATTTTAAGCAATAAAAGAAAACATGATCATATTTACTTAGAGAAACAGAAAAAATTGAATCAAAATAAAAGGAAGAACTCACCTTTTTAGCCTGAAGATTAACGTGATGATGAACAGTAGATTCTTGAATTGTAGACAATGAACAGTAACTTCACGGCAGATATTGATGAACAGTATATGAAAATGGAGATGACGTCTAGTGTGTTTTTTTTTTAGGTGTGTTTATTGTGTGTTTCAATCTAAAAAATCATCAGAACAAAAGTGTTTATAGGGTTTTCCCATTTTTCCTCCTTTTTTCTGATGATACAAAGGGGGTATTTATAGCTCATTTGTCTTGTTGGCCAAGAATGCTGTAAAATAACGGAAATGCCACCGGTATTAAAAAATACTAATTTTATTGAAAAAAATATTTTTTAACCCTGAAATTAAAAATTAATACAAAGAACCTGACAAAAATCTCTAAATTTTCAAAAAGAATTCACAATAGATTTCAAAATAAAAATTAGAGCTCAAAACTGATATAAACGCGCTCGGGGGGTAAAATGACAATTTTGTCCCTGGACAACGAAAATACACAAAAAAAATAGCTATTAACCTCAGGAAATTATCAAAAATTACAAATAAGCTTAAAACACCAAAAAATGCATTTTTGACTCAAAATTTGTGAAAAATGAATTTAATTTGTAAAATGACGATTTTGCCCTCGGACAATGAAAATTCACAGAAAAATAGTTATTGTTCTAAAAAAATTATCAAAAATTACAAATAATCTTAAAACACTAGAAAATGCCTTTTCGACTCAAAATTTGACAAAAATGAATTTAATCTGTAAAATGACGATTTTGCCATTGGGCAATGAAAATTTGCAGAAAAAATAGTAATCGTCTATGAAAAAATCAAGAAAATTCAGAAACATGCCTCAAGAATTTGAAAAATGAATTTGGAACTTAAAATGAGCTAAAATGGTATTCGCGAGACGAAATTACCATTTTGCCCTTATGCTGGTAAAAATATAAAAAATACTAATTAAATCTAGAAAAATCATAAGAAATTAATAAATTCATATAAAAGTAAAAAATATGAATTTAAAGCCCCCAAAAATTGTTAGAAAAATATTTACAGATAAAATTACTATTTTGCCCCCTGAGATTATTAAAAATTTAAAATTTGTCCTAAAAAATGCAAACATGCCCCTCGGTGTTTGAAAATAAATGGTGTGTCAAAATTTGGTGTCTACAAAAGGCTCGCACCTAAGGCACCCTTTCAACCTAGCTGAAACTAGTTGCGAGGTTTAGTCCAAATTTTGCTAATGTAATCCTAAATTCTATCACATTTGGATGTAACTATATGGATGCAAATCTAGTGTCACGCCCTAAAAAATCGTAAAAGGAAAAATGGAAAGAGGGTATACTGGTGCTAGTGGGGTCGTTGACTGTCGCGTCTTAAAAAGACGGTCCGGTCCGAGACCCCTTTTGAAAAGAAAGCGCTTTTTGGAAAAAACTGTGCATGTGTGATAAAATCTAGTTTTTAGTTCAAAAATGTGTTTTTTATAAAAATGGTATTTAAAAAGAAAACAAGGCCGGGACTAAACGTGCGACAGATTTGGCCAAATAACTTTTGAAAAAGGGTTTTATTTAAAAAAAAATGGAGTCACCACTTGATACTGAGTTAGGGTGTACCAAGTCACCCGAAAAATCGTTTAATAAAAATAAAAATAAAAATAAAATTTTAGAAAAAATATTTTAAAACCCTTTTTCGACTCTGGTCTACGAAAAAATGAGAGAAAAAGGTCCGGGAGTCACATTTGAAGAAAGGGAAGGCAAAGGCTTGCGCTTAAGGCACCCTTTCAACCTAGCCGAGGCTAGTTGCGAGGTTTAATCAAAATTTCCTAAATTAACCCTAAATTCTATCGCGTTTGAATGTATCTAAATGAATGCAAATCCTAAGTCTAAATGTAGGTATCAGGAGGGTCGGAATGTGATATCTGTTTCACTACACTACGGATACTTAGGCAAGTGCACCTATCGTTTCTAGTAGTATAGTGTACAGGAGTATCGAGTGTCGTATCCCACAGGGACTATGTGAGTACTAGTATTAACCTTCTTTCTATTATCTAACCTCACAAAGTAAATGACGAATTAACTGAAAATACAAATTAGCTAAAACTAATTATCTAACTAAATGACAATATAGAATTCAGTAGAGAGAATGGACAAAAGTAGAGGTGAATTTAGATGAAGAATTCCCCTAAACCAACATGCCAAGACTCTAACTTGATTAATGATTAACCCAATTTCTTAGACCCTAGAGTCCCTTATGTGAATTATATCCTTTCTCAAGTGAAACAATTCCTACCTTCTCGGTTGATTAATTGGAATCTCTTCTCAATTAAAACCCCTAAAAGATGCAATTTCTAATCAATGGACTCCATTTGTGGTTGAGCTTTAATCCTAAAACTCAACTTAGGAAGAACTCATGTAATCCTATCTCTAGCAATTCATTCAAGTTCTCTCTATTCATGAAATGATCTAATCATATGTGCAATCTCTCGATATACCCATACAAAATCAACACTTGAATTGAAGGATGCATGCAAATCCCAATCCAAAACACAGATAAACTCATGAATAAATCTAAGAACAAAATGGGTCTTTCATTAAACCAAGAATAAAATCATAAACATAAGAATCTAGGGTTCATCCCATCTAAATCATAAACAACTCAATTCATAATTACAAGAATAAAATTAACAAAAGACAAGAAAGAAAGAGAAAGCTCATTTTCATGCAGCCTTCTTGAATCCTCCCTTGAATCTTGATAAAATCTTCTTGCTTTCACCATTGAAGCCCTTGAGTTGTCCCTCTACTCTTGCTTTCTCCTCCCTAAATCACTCTAGATGTGCAAAATGTGTGTTTCTGAGGTGTGTGCGGCGTGTGTGTGTTTTTTCTCGAGTTAGGGTTCTCCTTTTTCGTCAAATGGCCAGTTCAGCTGCTAAATACGCTGCAGATTCTGTGAAGAAACCGCGGCATAAACCGCGTGCGGGTTGTCGCGCGGTTTGTTCACTTAATTTCTGAATGGAAACCGCAGCACAAATCGCGCGTGGGTTGTCACGCGGTTTGTCTACTGTCATATTTGACCTCTAAGACAGCCTGAATTAGCTTTTCCTTAAAACACAAAAGTTGTAGCCCCATGATATAGCTTTCCAAAACATCAAAAATCACGTCATTTAGAGGTCTGTGGCCAGAGATGTACTCAAAATACTAAGAACTGGTCGGAACAGCCTTGCAGTGCAAATGTGCTTCAGTAACTTGGGATTTTGACCATTGAAACGTGAGAACTGGACTTTGATGTCTTCGTATGAATTGTAGAAAATTGTCTTAGCTTCAAAATACTTCAAGATTCATCTCAATCCAATGTCTCTAGCTCTAGATATGATCAAAACACTGAAATATGTCCAAGCTGCCAAACTGTTTCCATTCCAATTCTTCTTCGCCTATTTCTTCATTGCACTCCAATCAATTGAAATCGAGTTGAAGCTATCAAAACCCTACAAAATGGTGTAAAAACACTTTTAAATCATACATTTATACAATTTGGCATTAAAATCATAAAAGAGAAGAAATAGCTAAGAAATAGAGAAAAACTCATGGAAAACCCTAAAAACCTAACCTAAAAAAACTAGTTCACTTTAGCACTTATCAGAATGTCCCGTCAAGGCTTGGTCAGAATTATCGCATTAATTGCGAAATCCGAGTCGAGACCTCGAGGGAGTCACGAGTCTATGCAAAATGAAATGCAAAAAAAGAAAAGAAAATAATAATAATATATTAAGTGAAGAAAGAAAAAGGGGTATGCAACATGACGGGTACGGGGGACTAATATCTCGTGACTGGATGTTTCTACTCACGGAGGGGGGAACGGCATATACGCCACCGCTTCCACATGTGAGTAGACGACTATTTCTAGTCGAATCACACAAATGTCCTAATTTCTAAGTGAGATGCAACCTAAATGTCATGTATTTAAAAAAAACGTGTCAAAAATAATAATAATAATAATGGTAATAAATAGTAATAATAAAATCATGCCAAATCGAAAGAAAAACTACAAGTGTGTGAAATGAGAAATGCACACGAATGCACCTAACACTAAAATGCCCTAACGGTCTAGCGTTGGACTAGCCCGTTCTAAAAATTCCACTAGCGTTGGACTAGCGGGAAAAGAATGAGGCCACAACTAGCGTTGGACTAGTGTGGTGACGGAATACCATAAATCATGAATTTAAACATTAAAGCATGAATTAAAAGCAATTTAAACATATAAAAACATATAAGATAAATAGGAGCACATAACACATAAGCATAATATTCTAGATGCAAAAATCCTAAGGAAAGCGGTAAAAGAAATAAACGCATAAGCATGCAAAAGCAAATAAATCTTAACTATTACACCGGGGGGCTTGATTTACAATTTAAGGGGGGAAAAATTTAAAATGCCCTATCTATTACATTTTCTATCTAATTACACAATTCTTGCTAAAATATGATAAAAATAACCTAACTATTACATTGACTAGCTAAATACAAAATATTATACTTTTTCAAAATAATAAAAATTCCAAATTAAACAAATTAATTAATTAAATATGTAACAAGTATATAAAATAGGAAATAAACAAATAATAATAAAAATAATGCATAAAATCACATTGGAGCATGTTGAAGCACATAAAGAAGCAATTAAAAGGTAACGAAAATACCTTTTCCCGAAAACCCAGTACTAGTGCTAATCAAGATGAATAAACACGTCAAGGTATCGCAATATAAACTATAAAGATAAAAATATGAAACATAGGCCAAACAAATTGTGTAAATGCAAATTTTTCATAAATTAATGGGACTAAAGTAAAAACTAAAGCAAATCTAAGGACCAAATCGCAAATGCAAAATAATTGGGACACAATTTGTAAATTAAAGCTAAAAAAAAAGGGCAAAAAAAAAAATAATAATAAAATAAAATTTCAGCAAGTACGGGATAAAATTTGAAGTTTCAGTGAGTGCGTATCAAATTATAAACCAATTAGCACCTATTTGAAAGAAAAACAAAGTATAAAGGGGTCAATCCATGAAAATTGGGAGGCTTGATTGCACGTCATAGAAGCAATTTTGGAATCAATTGATAATACACAAGAATCCAAAGACTAGAACCTGGGTATATTATTATTATTATTTTAAAGAAAATCGGAAAAAGGAACAAATAAAAAATAAGAGAAAAAAAATTACTAAATTACAGATTAGCCTGACTTAATTGATTCAGTTAGATATCAAAATTAAACTAAATGGAAGAAAACATGAATTAACTAAACTAAAAATCTAAGAAAAAATAACAAGGAAAACAAATATCACCCCCTCCCTAACCCATCTTCTTCTTCTCTCTTTCTCCCATCGTCTCTGTTTTTCTTTTCCCCTTTTCTCTTCTCCGACTTTCCATGGTTTCTTCTTCTCTTCCCCACTGATTTTCTTTTCTTCTTTCTCCTCAATTTTCTTCTCTTTTCTCCTGATTTTCTTTTCTCTCTTTCACCGTTCTTCTCTCTCAGTCTCTCTCTCTCTCTCTTGCGTTTTTTCTCTTTCGAATCACTCTCCTTTTCTTTTGTTCTTTCTTCCCCTTCTCTCTATCTCAATCTCTGTCACTCTCCTCGTTCTCTTTCTTTTTCCCTCACCCGAAATCCCCTTTTCTTCTCTCCCCTTTTCTGATTCACTTCCTCAGTTTCTCTCGTCTATCCTTCCCCTGTTCTTCTTGCCTCCCTTTCCAATTTCTATTCGCCGATTCCATTCTATCCGTCTCTCTCACTCTCTTTTCTGCGCTATTTCGAACAAGGGAGATGCGATTGGGAAGGGAAAGTGTCATTTCGAGCACTGAAATTGGGGCTGATTGTGCGTGTGTAGGTGTAAGATTGCGTAGGAATTTTGTGATTTTGTTAGGTCTGTATGTGTGATTTTGTCTGTATGAGGGCAGCGGTACGAATTGGTGGTGAGGGTAGAGGTTGAAATTTGCTGGTGAATTTTTGTTGTCTGGTTGTTTTGTGTGTCTCTGTGCAGGTTGAAGGTGGTGATTATATGTGCTTTGAATGTGTGTTTCTGTGTGCGTGTATGTGTATCTGGTGTAGAGTATGTGTGAATGAGCATTGCTTGTGCGTGATTGATTGTGTGTATTCTGTGTGTGTTCCTGTGTGTTCTGCTTTGTTTGTGTGTTGTGTGTGTAATGGCTGTGATTGATTTGATTTGTGGTGGGAGGAGACAGGGCTGTCTGCAGTGGTTTGGCATCGTTGTTTTGGTGCTGTGATGGTGAATTCAGGTGGTTCGGCCAGCAGTGGGGCGGAGATGATTTGGTCTTGGGGCTGGGGTGAAGCTGGACCAGCTGGGCAAAGTGAAACTGATGGATTTGGGCGTCTGCTTTTGCTTGTTCTTGCAGGTTGTTAGTGTTATGGTTGAATTTGGTATTTTTATGAAGTTCTGGCAATTATGGAAGGAATTTGTCTTACTGTGTCTGATGACTGTTGGCATAGGATGACTCTATAGATTGTTTGAGGTTGTTTGTTTGATTGTTGACCGTCTCATTTTTGTGGGTTCGTTGGATGATTTTCAGTGGGTAAAATTGCAGGTAACTAATTGGGTATTGATGCTCGAATGAAATTTGCTCAATTGGTGGCGTTGGAGGGCAGAGACGTCTGGGGAATTGATCTGTTTCTGTATGTACGTGCAGGTTGAAATTGCAGATTGAATGGGGCTAGTAGTTGAAGACGGTGGTGATTGGAGCTTGGTTATGGTGATTTGGTGGAGATGGGCTTTGATTGAGTGGTCAGGAGGCTGAACGATTGAAGATGATGAAGAACTGATCTCCCAGAAACAAACACAAAAAAAAAAAAAAGACAGAAATAGAAATCCAAGAACAAGAACAAAAAACCAATTATAATTTCAAAACACATAATCAGACTCTCATATATATATAAAATGGACGAAAATACATCAAAACAAATAGAAGAACTCACCTTTTTATAAGGATAGATCGATGGTGAGGAGAGAACGATGAACAGTATAATTTGAGGTTGGAGGCGATGAACAGTTGATGAAAAATGAGGGACGGCGCTAGTGTGTGTTTGGTGGTGTGGAGTGTGTGTTTTTAATCTAAAAAAACACAAAAGAAGAAGTGTTTTAGGGTTTCCATTTTTTTCTCCCCTTTTTTTTTTGCTAAGTGGGGTATTTATACTACACAAGTCTTAACCTCCAAGAAAGGGCTAAAAGACCAAAATGCCCTTGACTATAAAAATTACAATTTTATCCTTAAAATCTATTTTCTCTTACAAAAATAAAAATAAGAAAAATAAGAAAAATGTAAATAACAAATTTGTTAACAAAAATTCACCCTAAAAAAGTTAGAAACTTAGTGCTTAAAATCTAAAAATGAATTTGGGACCTAAAAATTGGTGAAAAATGAGTTTGGAATGTGAAATGACAATTTTACCCTTGGGCAATGAAAATTCACGAAAAAATAATTATTGACCTCAAAAAATTACCAAAAACTAAAAATAAGTTTAAAATACTGAAAAATGCATTTTTGACTCAAAATTGGTGAAAAATGAATTTAATTTGTAAAATGACGATTTTGCCCTTAGGCAATGAAAATTCACGGAAAAATAATTATTGACCCCAAAAAATTATCAAAAACTAAAAATAAGTTTAAAACACTGAAAAATGCATTTTTGACTCAAAATTGGTGAAAAATGAATTTAATTTGTAAAATGACGATTTCGCCCTTGGACAATGAAAATTCACGGAAAAATAATTATTGACCTCAAAAAATTACAAAAAACTAAAAATAAGTTTAAAACACTGAAAAATACATTTTCGACTCGAATTTGGTGAAAAATGAATTAAATTTGTAAAATGACGATTTTGCCCTTGGGCAATGAAAATTCACGAAAAAATAATTATTGACCTCAAAAAAAATTACCAAAAACTAAAAATAAGTTTAAAACACTGAAAAATACATTTTTGACTCAAAATTGGTGAAAAATGAATTTAATTGTAAAATGACGATTTTGCCCTTAGCTGGTACAGAAATAAAATAAAAGATAAAAAAATACCAATTAAAATCCAGAAAAATCATAAGAAATTAACAAATTCACATAAAAGTAAAAATATGAATTTAAAACCCCCAAAAGTTGATAGAAAAATATTTACAGATAAAAATACTATTTTGCCCCCCAAATTATTTGAAAAATTAAAAATTAAATTTTGTAACAAAAAGTGCAAACATACCCCCCCAGTGTTTGAAAATAAATGGTGTGTCAAAATTTGGTGTCTACACCTAGAACTAAAAGACACATTGAGAGGGACCAAAATGTCCCTTCAAGGTTTAATTGGAATCAACGCATTAATTGCGTAACCCAAAATGAAACCTTGAAGGAGTCACGAATTATGCAAAAATGAAATGCAAAAAGTAAAAAAAAAAATAAAGTGTAAATATAGATATAAGTGATCAAAGAAAAGGAAATGCAACATAACGGGTACGGGGAATGAAAACTCATGACAAATGTGCTCCTTCTTTGTGACAGCCCCATCTTACCCAGAGGTGCACCAAAGGGCTTAGCGGACTGCCTGCCTAGCTCTCGCTAGGACTCGAATCACGCACTCACTCAAACATCCAAGCGTACTTAACCCAAAATAAAATACGTTCATAAAGAAATACGGTCATTTAATTCATTTAAAAGTACAAATATCACAAGAGATTTTTACATCCCAAAATATACATAATATTTACAATAAAAACCTATACAAATGGGCTATCAAAGTACATGAAGCAAAACATGTACTATGTCCAAAACCAGCTTTTCCAACTTTAATATTTTGGGAAACTTGGTTAAAGAAAACAAATAAACGGGATGAGCTATAATAGCCCAGTAGTGCTCAAGTCATGCAACCATACCAGTAAAATATGATTTTATTCAATAAAATTTTGACAAGTTAAATAAACAATATATGAACAATTTAATTAACAAGTAGTCAATGCCAAATACGAGACTCAACTACAGGAGCAAGCTCGACCACAGAAGTAGCAAGCACTGAGCATGTAACCAAGACGTTGGGACCGAGATGATAGCTCAGGTCCTCGCCAAGGATCATACCAGTATAAACAAGCAAGTACCCTAACCACCATTCACCTTTTAACCTCCGTACAGGCTACCACATCCAGGGAGTAATCTCAACCTTGGAGGGGCCAACAAGCAAGAAAGTTCAATCCGGAGTTGGCCTCTTTGAGGAGTTCAACTCAATAGGGAAAGAACAACACGTCCTAAAACACCCAGCACCTTATGACCTCCCAATCACGACCGGGTTGACTAACCGTGAAGTAACAGTGAAGTTAGTCACGGTAGTCTCAAGCACAAATAACACATTTAATAGTGAAAGCATGTAACACATTGCGGAATAGATGCGATAAAGTACACATCTTTCCTCAAGTAACACATTTCATCAAATAATAATGTCAAGTATAATATGGCATTTCATGCATCATGCACACATAAAACAATTATATGAAGTGTCTAGGAAAATATCTCGTAGTATGGTCGGGTTTCACTTCCGGATCCTGAAATTTAAAAGAAAATAGTCGTATAAAAACCTGACTAAAATCTAAGAAATTTAGTAAAGAAATTCAAGAAATATCCCAAGTCTTTCTAGGGTTTAATTTCTAGGGTTTTGGAGTTTAGGGTTTTACCCTAGGGTTTAGGGTTTTCAAAATTTTTAGGGTTTTGCTCGAAAAGGTTCAATTCACTAATAGCTCAACAACAGGAATTTCTGCACATTCAAATCACTAAATTACAGCTTATAAAGCTTTAAATCATAGCCTATTCACTTTTATTTCTTAAGTTTTACTGAAATTTTGGCAGCACCTCCCCTATAATCGGACTAGTCCAAAATTTTAACCTGCAAAGAAAACAGCCAACCAACCCAAACTCAAGTAGTTCTACCATTTCCATATCAAAATCAATTCAATTTCACCCAAATTTGTCATAAAAACACATGAACCTCTCCAAGGTTCTTCAACCAAATCATACTTAAATCATGTCGTTTCAAGATTCAATCACTATCTACAAGTCATACAAGCCCATAAACCTCATATTCAAGGAATAAAACTTCATTTTCATGGCTTAAATAAATCACGCTTAGCATTAAAGACATGGGTATAAAGCTATAAAACTACAACTTATACTTGAAATAATAAGAAAAGTTCATGGTAAATACCTTTAACAAGGTAAGATCTTTGCTTAGGAGGAAGATTAACTCACTTTCAATGGATGAAAAGTGATCAAATTAGAGAGAAATGCTCCAAGAAAATGAAAGCAAATGAGAAGAAAAGAGAGAGTGAAGAAGCCGGCCAAGGTTAAAGAAAAAAGAGAGAAAAATGACTAAGTGAAGAAAAAAAGAAATAGAGAAAGAATTTGGAAAAACTTGGACCAATCAAAGCAAGACAAAAGCAAGTGTAGAGCTTGACTTTCTTGCAATTTTAGACCCCACTTGGCTAGGCTTAATTAGAAGAGAATTTAACACTTATCTTTCCATTAAATCTTGCAAGACTTCTAGGTACAACTCCTAAAGGAAGAAGGTACAACATGCTAGTAAAAATAGAAATCATTCCATTATTTGATTTCTTCTAATTTCGGCCCTCTTTTTTTTTTTTTTTCCTACTAATGGACATAATACGAAATAAATGGCTTTGCATGAATTTCTAGGGTGTTACATTCTTATACAGGGATAATAGTGTACTATGGCTACAAAAACCATATTCGCTATTCCCATGTTCGAAGGATTGACTCTTCCTAACCTAAGCAAGCAAATGATCTATTTAAGTCCTAAAATTCTATATGAAACGCAATCTAAATGTCATGCATTATATATTTATAGGAAGAGGGATAATGTAAGGGAAAATGACATGTAAAATAGAATAAGATCCTAAAAATAGAAAAATGATACATGTGAATGACATGAATTTCATGCAAATGAAACTAATATTTAAAGAGCCGAAGGGTCTAGCGTTGGACTAGCCCATTTTCTAGAAAATCCCCACTAGCGTTGGACTAGCGAAGAAACCGAAATTAACCACAACTAGCGTTGGACTTGTGTGGTGACGATATACATATATCATAATAAAGCAAGTAAGAAATAAAAACATAAATCAAAGCAATGAGCACATAGGAGCAAATAATAACACATATGAGCATATAGCACATAAGCATAATATTCTAGATGCAAAATCATAGGGAAAGCAAGTAAAACACATAAGCACATAGCACACAAAAGCCCTAATTATTACACCGGGGAAAAGCCTAATTACAATCTAAAATGGGGAAAGATAAGAAAAACAGTGTGTCTAACCTATCTGTTACATTTTCTATCAAAAATACAAAAGCTTTTGTTAAATAGATGAAAATATAAACTATCTATTATATTAACTATCTAAATACGAAATTTTTGTTAAATAGAATATCACCTATCTATTACATTTCTTTGAATAATTAAAATTAAATTCAAATAAATAACATGACATAAATAAACGCTCACACATAAATAAAAATAATAAACACAAAAAGATATAAAAAAAAAACACATAGGAAAAATACATAGGAGCACGTAGGAGCACATAAAGAGACCTTAAAGGGTAATAGGGTTACCTCCCATTCGAAGACGTCAAAAATACCACTATTTTAAATAAATAAGGCAATAAAAGTAAATCCCAACAATTTGTGAGGTAAAAATGTAAATGGGGCAATATCCTAGGGAGAAAATGTAAATTCCAGCAAACTAAGGGACAAAAACAGAAATTCCAACAAGCCTAGGGAGTAAAAATGCAAAATATAGCAAGCCTAGGGAGTAAAAATGCAAAATATAGCAAGCCTAGGGAGTAAAATCTAATTTCCAGCAACAATGAGGACCAAAAATGAATTTCAAACAACTGAGAGGGATTAAATAGAAATTCCAGCAATTAGGGGGGTCTAAATCAATTATTCAACAACATTCAAGGGATAAAATGCAAGTTCTAACTACTTTGGGGGGGGGGGCAAAAAATATAAATTTCATCAACATTTGAGGGTAAAAATATAATTCCCACCAAACACAAGGACAAAAATCATAATTTCCAGCAATGCCTAGGGGTAAAAATGCAATTTTCAGCAATATAAAGCGACTAAATAAAAAAAATTCCAGCAACTATAAGCATTAGAATACAAATTCCAGCAATGGCTAAGTTGAAATTAATTAGGACTTAAATGAAGGAAAAATATGCTTTAAGGGTCAATCTACAAATATTCGGATCTATGTGCAACAATCAGAAATAATCAGGGGGCATAATAATAATCCAACCAGAATCCTAGGACTAAAACATAAATATTAATTCTGATAAAATAATAAAAAACGTAATTAAATATAAAAAATAAAATAATAAAATAACCAAAATCTTTTATTTATTTTTTTTTACAGATTTCTCTTTTCTTTTTCTTTCTTTTTTTCTTTCTTTCTTCCTTCTTTTTTCTCTTTTCTTTATTTTCTCTATTTCTCTCTTTTCTCTCTTTTATTCTTTCCCCCTCCTCTTCTTTCCTCTCCCGATTTCTTCTGCTCTCTCTCTCGTTCCTCTCTCCCGGCTTCTCTTCTCTATTTCATCTTCTTCTCTCTTCGTCTCTCTCTCTCGGCCCTCTCTTCCTATTCTCTCCCCCTCTCTCTTTACCCCAAATTGGGTTAGCTGAAACCCGAATGTAATTCTCCCTCAAATCTCTAAACTCCCTAATTCTCTAAACCAAAATTTCTTCATTGAATCTTGTAGACACCAAATTTTCACACACCATTTATTTTCAAACATTGGAAGGGCATGTTTGCATTTTGGGACAAATTTTAATTTTTCAATAATTTGGGGGGCAAAATAGTAATTTTTTCTATAAATATTTTTCTATCAGCTTTTGGGGGTTTTAAATTCATATTTTTACTTTTATGTGAATTTGTTAATTTCTTATAATTTTTTTGGATTTAATTGGTATTCTTTATATTTTTACCATCATAAGGGCAAAATGGTAATTTCGCCTCGCGAATACCATTTTAGCTCATTTTTAGTTCCAAATTCATTTTTATAATTCTTTAAGCATGTTTCTGATTTTTTTTTATTTTTTCAGAGACGATTACTATTCTTTTTGTGAATTTTCATTGCCCAAGGGCAAAATCGTCATTTTACAAATTATATTCATTTTTCACAAATTTTGAGTAAAAAATGCATTTTCTAGTGTTTTAAGCTTATTTGTAATTTTTGATAATTTTTTGAAGACAATAATTATTTTTCTATGAATTTTCATTGCCCAAGGGCAAAATCGTCATTTTACAAATTAAATTCATTTTTCACAAATTTTGAATCAAAAATGCATTTTCTAGTGTTTTAAGCTCATTTGTAATTTTTGATAATTTTTTGAAAACAATAACTATTTTTCTGTGAATTTTCATTGCCCAAACATCAGTTGGTTAGAAGTAACTTCAACTACAACTGATCGTCAATATTTTTCAAATCAATTGAAAACAAAAGCAGGTCCACTAAAACAAGTGCTTCATGTAGATCCTAGTAAATTCTATCAAAGAGCTTATGGTAATGTATAAGAAGAAAAACAATTTCTTTCAAAAAAAAAAAAGAAAAAACAAATAGATCCAGTTTCAATTCCTCATAATTTCAAAGGTACAATTTTAAAATCACTAAAAAAGAGTTCTAGCTTTGCTTACAATTGATCCACCTTCCAGTATCTTGTCAAGTTCGGTTGATCTTGTATCAATCTGAATGCTTTCGAGCACCCCGAGCACAAAGTTGGGTGGCACTAGGTGAAACCTGAAGGCAACAATTATAATGTTGTTGACATAAAACTATACTTCATAACAAGTAAAAACAAGCAACATCGACAATAAAAAACATAAACATATTATAAATAAAAACTATTCGAAAAAGAAAAAAACTGAGAGAGGACCAAGAACCAAAACAAGGAAATAACAGAGAGGAAATATGATGCTAAACCCTCAACTTAGTCTCTCATCAAAATCTCATACTATAAAGTAATGAAGACAAATTGAACCCTGGCAGACTATGCCTACAGTTGCAATTAGCATCAAACCAAACCCAAATCTGGCCCAACGTAAGACCATATTTCAAATACCCAGCAAAAATTCTTATATAGAAACAGAACAGCCAGACGAAATGTCTTTCACTAACACGCAAAAACAAAGACGCAGACAGCGCATGTTGAACCCATGCCACATTCACCATCCCTAAGGCCCTATGCCCCATTCACTATCCCTAAGAACCTTCAACATCAAACTCCATCAGTTTAGCCATCGTTCTATATTACATAAAACATCAACAAGTAGTAGCAGAAGTTTTCACAAGGAAAAATAGCACAACTATAGCAGTTATAGCTGCAAAAAAGTAGCAGTTATATCTGTAAAAAAAAAAAAGTAGTTATAGCTGCAAAAAAGCAGCAGTTATATCAGCAGAAAAAAGCAGTTATAGCTACAAAAAAGCAGCAATTATATCTGTAAAAAAAAAAAGCAGTTATAGCTGCAAAAAAGCAGCAGTTATATCTACAAAAAAAAGCAGTTATAGTTGCAAAAAAGCAGCAGTTATATCTGCCAAAAAAAAGCAGCAGTTGTAGATTAAAAAAAGAAGTAGTAGCAACTACTACAAAAGCAATAACATTAGCAATTACTCAACTGTTAGACAATACCAAAAACTTGCTTGGATTCACACTCATCATATCACACACCCCAATAAGGTTGTTTTCTTAGGCAAAAGGTGATATTAAACACTCATCATATTACTCAACTGTTAGACAATACCAACTAGAGATCATCTATTAGGATAAAAAGATGAGGTACAATTCACACACAAGTGCTAATAGTAGTTGTACAAATTAATTAAAAGCATAAATTCAAGAAGCCAAACAAGTATACAAATTATTACTCGTAAAGCACTTCTCTTATTATGCTTGTTTAATAACACAAAATTATCATGAATAGCCAAAAACAGAAATAAGGTAGTACTAGAAATGGTAATAAATGAATCTTGTTGGCTGGTGTGGAGGAGATCTAAGCAAGGAAGAAGGGACAAAGTGCAGCCGTATGGAGTCTAAGGCCTAGTTTGGCTAGTTGGTTGGTTGGTTGGTTGGTTGGCTGGGCCGATACGGAACATACATGATTAGGATTTCTCTTATTCTAAACATGTTTAGAATTTTCCTAAATCAACTTAACAAAACATGTTTAGGATTTCACAAAACTTATTTGGTAATTATATCATTTGAAAAATCAGCAAGAAGAAATGTATATGTCCTCCTCTACTCTACTCATAACTTTATAACTTGTTGCTATTTAAGATCAAAATGTTTTACTTAATTACAATGGAATATATCCAAGAAGATTTATGTTTGAATATCGATTTATGTTAATCGTCTAACATTAACTACGTAAATTGATAAAGAAACAAAAATGTAATATATTATTGACAAAGAAACAAATTTAATTCTTAGACAAGATGTTCAATATCTTAAAATTAACCAAGCTATTTTCAATTTTTAGGGTTGGATTATATTCCTGCAGGCCAGTTCTTGCAACGCTGTTGTCTACCAAAAAAAAAAAAGAAAAGAAACAAAACGGATTATCCATTATTTGCATTTTTTTACTATAAATATGAGATAGTGATGAAACATTAAATATTATACAACTCCAAAATTTGAATAATGATGGCATAAAAAAAGCGAGTTAATTGAGTATCGGGTGCAATATTTCAACTGGGGATGCAAGTCAGTCATTTGATCTTCGATCCAACAGTGATGTAGATGCATCTTTTTTTTTTCTTCTTTTTATCTAGACCAACGAAATAAATGACATCTTTCATTTATTCTAGCTTCATCTTAACGGAATTCATATATGCAATTGAACCAAAAAAAAGGTAACAAAAGAAACATCTTTTAATATTTTTGTTAAGTTTGATTCCTTCACAAAGTACTCAATCTTTGCCATATATCATCATTTTCCTCACAGTTGCGCCGAAATTTCATAAAAATCTCAATATTCTGGCTGCAAGTAGGATTGAACTTCATATTCATAATAGTAAGCAAATTAAACATAATTTAATATGGTAAGCCAATGAAAACAGAGTATGAACATGCTTTATACAGAAGACTACTGCTAGATCTAACCATTTCTGGTCACTTAAAATTCTTAATCACTTGACTTATTATATGGTAAGTCAATAAAATAGCATTTTCCTTGAAAAGTCGTAATCACTTGGCAATAAAGTTACTCATTGAAAAGTCTTAACTTCTCATTTCTTGTAAACTAATTTTAAGAATTCATGAGAGAAACTCAAACTTGCTTCAGGATGAATTATGACCCAAATATTATGATATCTAATGGCATATTATTGTAATAATCGATGACAGATACACTTGTGAACACAATTGCAGTGCATGTAATTCCAAGAAAGAAAAGAGAACATTTTTTTTTCTCAAATACGTGTACAGAAACAGTAACGTAAAGAAAAGTCATGAAAAATGTCTGATGACCTACATGAAAATGATAAGACATGGCCAAAATATGCTAACATCCATGCACAGCCCAGCTTCAAAAAGAAAAAAATAGACCGCTTTTTATGTCATAGATATACCACCGTTAACGTATGCTACGTATTTTATCAGATATGGGACGAAATATGTGTAGGCTGCCGTGTCCAATTGGAAAGTTACAATCGTTGATGGAGTTTGATTGAGCTATGAAAATACAGTAAACAACAAAATGTACAAAACAATTTATGTAGTTAATGTGAGACGATTAACATAAATCGATATTCAAACATAAATCTTTCTTGGATATATTCAAACAGATCACAGAAAATGCAAGAGATTCTTATCAACTTTCCATGAAATATGGAGGAAGATTTTGAGATTGTGACACTGTGGGAAGACATTTGGGTGATTAATTGATATGTAGGCACCAGAAGAACAGCTCAGTAAACCTTCGATGGCTTTTCAACTTGAAACCTTAAAAAGTTCAAAGGCTGGTTAGGGAAGGTGAAGACCAATCCCATAAACAAACAAGAAATATTTTAAAACTAGTACAAATATTTTTTACCAGATTAAAAAGCTACTATCAATTGTAAGATTTATTAATTATTCGTACTAGTGATGTTTTGTTAACTAGTATTTACATTCATATTCATCATTAAGTCTTAGCCAAATGTTCAAAGGTCTGTGGCCAGTTCACATTAGAACACTGATTAATTAACCCATGAAGAAACAAAGAGAAGATGTTAATTATGTTATCTAATTTCCTGCGTCTATAAATTGTAAGCAAACTCACCTAAATTGAAGCTTGGGATTTGGAAAGATAAGTCTTTGTCTGTTCCATTCAAGGGTAAGAGAGTGACCGTTGAACGGACAAAGACCAGTAATAGCACTAATGTCCATAATGGTGGGAGTTATGGGTTGTCAAAATAAAAAGGAATTAGAAGTTGAGCTCCAAAAGCAATGGGCCGCGGACCTAAAAATGGTTTATCCAAATCTTCTGCCGTAATTAAAACTCTAGAACCTAAAACAAGAAAACAATGAATACTTGGTTTAAATTTTTCAAGGAGGAAATTTAAATATGGGATTCTATTTTTAGTTAGAACCGTGATGGCCAATGAGAAATGCCAGTTACATCAGAGAAGCTAAAGGGCAGCATCTTTTTAAAATTCCTTTGCAACTCCAGATTAACCAGAAACATATTCTAAGCCAAAAGCATTTTTTTTTATCAATGAGTAGATGAATGTAGATCATATCCTCCAAGCTACTCCAAAAATATTCTCTTAAAAACTACTAGGCAAGAAATCTTTATATGTTTGGTACACTTGGTTTAAACGTCCAGGCCATTAGACGAGCATAAAGAAGTCTATCACCAAGGAAAGTGATTAGACCAGAAAAAATGTTAATTATCCAATGATTAAACATAAAATTTTCCAATCTTGACACGCTTATAGCTGTCACTTTAAACGAGATGTTCTCATATACTAGTATCTCAGCAAATTCTCTAGATGTCCTAGATGACTAAGTGAATCAACTGATCCAGGAACAGTAACTGTAAGGTAATAGCATAGGTAACGCAGCGGAAAAATAAAAATTTATTACCTTAACCATGGATCTCTTTGACATATCTATATGATTATCAAGGGGGTTTGCATGAAGATTACCTTAAGCACAGAAGATTTCTATGCTTCTAGGCAAAGATCTTTCGAAGAAGATGTTAGATCTACCACGAGAAAGCCCTCCAAGCGTAGAGCCTCTAACGATATCCACACGAACAACTTCTTTGGGAACCTTGTAGGCTTGCTTGCTTTGACTTTTGAGTGCTAGCTCCCTTGAATTATTAAGAACACAAGAAGAAGAAAAACCTAACCCTTAGGAGAGAGAGAGAGAGACGCCTAGAGAGAGAAAGAGGCGTGTGTTTTTTTCTTCAATTTTCTCTCACTAGTTTTCTTTTGTGTTGCAATAATAATTCAAGAGTCAAAGCATGAACCTATTTATAGAGGAAGTATTCTAGTCTTTTAGGAAATAAAGCTAATTGGAAACCAAGAAGGTTTAGGTAACTTACTTTAAGCTAATCCTTCTCCTTTAGGAAATCTATTCCATAAGGAAACCAATTAGTTACTTTATTTCTTTTAGGAAACTAACTTCCTACAAGACTTAGAATATTTATAAATAAGTCCTTTAAGTTAATTTATCTCATAAATTAACCCCGTAAGTATCTCGTACTTATCTTAATTACATTTTAACCCAAAAACTTTGTTCTTTATGTGTGTGACCCATTAGGTTCCATTCACGTTGGTAATAAGTATAAATTATAACTCATTAATTGAGCTAGATAAATTAAACACTTTTAATTTATCATTAATTCACTAATTAATCAATTCATACTTACATCATTCCTACCAACTATTTCTCTAATAAGATGGTAGCGCCTAAGTACGTGTTTGGATCGTTGATGAGACCTAGGTTCCTTTGCTTGGGCTATGGCACCATTGTTGTCACAATACAAAGGTATAGGATCAACAATGGAAGGAACCACTCATAGCTCGGTGACGAACTTCTTGATCCAAACAGCCTCTTTTGCAGCTTCGGAAGCTGCAATATACTCGGCTTCAGTTGTAGAATCAGCGGTAGTTTCTTGCTTCGAACTCTTCCAGCTCACAGCACCACCATTTAACGTGAATATAAATCCAGACTGCGACTTACTATCATCCTTGTCTGACTGAAAACTAGCATCAGTGAAACCACACACTTCTAAAGTGTGTCCTCCATAAACCAAGAATAATTCTTTAGTTCTTCTTAAGTACTTAAGAATACTCTTGACAGCTACCTAGTGACCCTCACCAGGGTTAGCTTGGAATCTGCTCGTAACACTTAGAGCATAGGAGATGTCGGGTCTCGTACATAGCATAGCATACATAATGGATCCTATTGCCGAGGCATAAGGAACCTTTTCATGCTATCAATCTCGACAGGTGTCTTAGGACACATGTCTCTCGAAAGAGTAATCCCATGTCTCATAGGTAAGTACCCTTTCTTCGATTGCTCCATGCTAAACCTCTTTAGCATCTTGTCTATATATGTCGATTGACTGAAACCAAGCAACCTCTTGGATCTATCTCTATAGATCCTAATTCCCAGAATATAGGTAGCCTCTCCTAAATCTTTCATGGAGAAACTTTTGGATAGCCATACCTTTACGGTTTGCAGTAAAGGTATGTCGTTTCCCATCAACAATATGTCATCCACATAAAGTATTAAGAAAACGACAGCGCTCCCACTCACCTTCTTGTATACACAAGGCTCGTCTTCATTCTTAAGAAAACCAAACTCTTTGATTGTCTCATCAAAACGAATGTTCCAACTCCTTGAAGCTTGCTTGAGTCCATAAATAGACTTTTGTAGCTTGCCTACCTTATGACTATCAATGGAGTCAAAACTTTCAGGTTGTGTCGTGTACACATCCTCTTGCAAATTCCCGTTAAGGAATGCAGTCTTGACATCCATTTGCCAAATCTCATAGTCATAATAAGCAGCTATGGCAAGCAAAATCCTTATGGATTTAAGCATAGCTACCGGCGAAAAGGTTTCTTCAAAGTCAATTCCTTGCCTTTGTTTATAACCTTTTGCCACTAACCTTGCTTTATAGGTAACAATGTTACCATCCATGTCAGTCTTTCTTTTAAAGACCCACTTACACCCTATGGGTTTTATCCCTTCAGGTGGCTCGACCAAGGTCCATACCTTGTTCTCATACATGGAATCCATTTCGGATTTCATGGCTTCACGCCACTTCAAAGAGTCTACATTAGACATAGCTTCTTCATAGTTAGTAGGGTCGTCATCATCTATGACCAACACATCATTGCTCTCGCTAATGAGAAATCCATATCTCTCAGGAGCATAACGTGTTCTACTAGATCTTCGAAGTTCTTGTGTAACTTGAGCTTCCGACTGCGCCTCATCAACATGTGGCGTAAGCTCTTGTTCCAACTGTTGACTACTTTGTGGTTCTTGAATTTCTTCAAGTTCTACTTTGCTCCTACTACTTTTTTCAAGAATAAACAATTTTTCTAGAAAAGTAGCATGTCTTGAAACAAACACCTTTTGCTCAAGGGGATTGTAGAAGTAGTATCCACGACTCTCTCTAGGATACCCCACAAACAAGCATTTGTCAGACTTAACCTCTAGCTTGTCTGACATGTTCCGCTTCACATAAGTAGAACAACCCCAAACCTTTAAATGATTAAGATTTGGTTTCTTACCATACCAAATCTCATAAGGTGTGGTATCAACAGATTTTGATGGAACACGGTTGAGTATATAGGAGGCGGAATCTAAGACATATCCCCAAAACGAACTAGGAAGTGTTGCGTGGCCCATCATGGAACGTACCATATCTAATAAAGTACGATTTCTCCTTTCAGACACGCCATTTAGTTGTGGCGTGTATGGAGGAGTCCATTGAGGAATAATCCCATTTTCCTCTAGATATTGTTGGAACTCTTGACTTAAGTATTCTCCACCTCGATCAGATCTAAGTATTTTGATACTCTTGCCAAGTTGTTTATCAACTTCAGCTTTAAAGACTTTGAACTTTTTAAAGGCCTCGGATTCGTGCTTCATTTGAAACACATAACCATATCTAGAATGGTCATCCGTGAAAGTGATGAAGTAGGAGAAACCACCTCTAGCATGGATCGACATTGGGCCACAAACATCAGTATGTATAAGCCCAAGAAGATCACTAGCACGTTCACCCTTTCCAGTAAAAGGTGTCTTGGTCATCTTACCAAGTAAACAAGATTCGCATGTTCCAAATGATTCATAATCAAATGAGTCCAAGTATCCATTTTTAGGTAACTTGGATATGCGTTTCTCATTTACATGACCAAGTCTACAAGGCCAAAGGTATGTTTGGTTAACAATATCTAATTTTTGTTTCTTGGTGTTTATGTTGAGAATGGACTTTTGTTCATCTAGAATATATAAACCATTAATTAATGTACCAGTACCATAAGTAATACCATCACGTGAAAAAGAACAACTTTTATTCCTTTGAATGTGTTAGTGTATGCCCTAAAACCAAGTTGGTTTTTGAGATTTTTATTACGCTTATTTCATGTTATACTTATATATGTGGCATTTTCTTTGTCATTTAATACTTGTTATTAATATTACTTGTTTATTTGATAAAGTCCATAGAATATTAACTGTGTATAAGAGATTGTAAGAGTTACAATGATGAGACTCTTATTACACATTAAGTTATATTCTTAAATATCCCTAGTCATAGTATTAATGAGATTGGACATCATTAATATGGGAAGACTAGCACATACTTTGCCTCTACTTATGGTAAGTAGTAGTTGAATCTCGTCAACTATGGTGTGCGACACCTAAGCTGGTATGTGGATGCTTGTTAGAGAACAAGTTCATTGGATTGATCCGCCAAGAGTTACTATTCTTAGTGCTTATGAATTATACTCTTAATGGCAATGGTGTAAGTGATCCTTAGACTTGAGATTACCATGGTATCTTGAGTGTGGATTGCTATGCTTTGACTCTATTGCTCGGTGCTCGTAAAAGAGTAGCCCATACGGTAGAGATTGGGTATAGCATGAAGCATGGAAGGATAGTGAGTAATCGATATAGGATTCACCACTCCTTATTATAGGAGAGTATATCCCGGATTGGCCACTTGTTGAAATATGACTTAAAGAATCTTTTGCGCAAAAGTGAAAGTATGACTTGAAAGAGTTTCAAGGTTATACTTTTATGAAAGTTGTATTTCGGGAACAAGAAATCATTAATTAGTCATTTAAAGAGTGCGCACTACACTCTTAGACTAATTGGGATATAGTGTGGTGAAAGGATATTAATTACACGGTAACATTGTCATTGATAGGTGTAGTCTACCATATGACTTTCCTATTCACTTGGGTGGTCATGATGCATTGCTAGACGCCACTCATGATCTATAAGTGCAAATTAATTAATTAGAGAATTAATGATAAATTAAAGTGTTAATTTATCTGGCTCTTAATTAATTAATTAATGAGTTATAATTTGTACTTATTACCAACGTGAATGGAACCTAATGGGTCACACACAATAAGAACATGGTCTTTGGGTTAAATTGTTATTAAGATAAGTATAAGATACTTATGGGGTTAATTTATGTGATAAATTAACTTAAAGGACTTATTTATAAATATTCTAAGTCTTGATGGAAATTAGTTTCCTAAAAGGAATTAAGAAGCTATTTGGTTTCCTTTTGGAATTGGTTTCCTAAAGGAATAGGATTAGCTTAAGGTAAGCTTCCTAAACCTTCTTGGTTTCCAATTGCTCTTGTTTCCTTAAAGACTAGGATACTACATCTATAAATAAGTCCATGCCTTGACTCTTGGAAGATTGATGAAACATAACACAAAATTTAGAGAGAGAAAAATTGAGAGCTTGGTGGCGTTTTTCTCTCCAAGAAAAACGCCACACCTCCATCCCTAATTGTTAGGGTTTCAACTTCTTTCTTCTTCTTGTGTTCTTCATGTATCATTCAAGGGAGCTAGCACTCAAAAGGCAAGGCAAGCAAGCCCAAAGGTTCCTAAAGATCATGTTCGTGTGGATACCGTTGGAGGCTCGACACTTGGAGGGCTTTTCATGGTAGATCAACACCTTCATCGAATAGGATCTTGCCCTTTGAAGCATAGAAACCTTCTATGCTTGAGGTATTTGTGCTAAACACCCTTTAATCGTATAGATTACATCAAAGAGATCCATGGCTAAGGTAATAAATTTTTAAATTTTCCGCTGCGTTACTCCCCTTATTACCTTACAGAATGATGGTAAAACCACCCAAATCTAACAATGAGATAGAAATGATGTTCTTTGTAAGTACGGGAACAAAATAACAGTTTTTCAATTCTAAAATAAGCCCAGTGGGCAAAGAGAGTACATAGGTTCCTACGGCTAATGCAGCAACTCTTGCTCCATTCCCCACGCGTAGCTCGACCTCTCCCTTTGCCAGGAATCTACTATCTTTAAGACCCTGCATATTATTACAAATATGAGATCCAGATCCGGTATCTAATATCCATGAGTCTTGGTTAGTAGATAAATTAATCTCAATCATAAACATACCAGAGGTTGAAGCTTCACCAAGCTTCTTTGATTTCAGTGAGTCAAGGTAGGCCTTGCAATTTCTCTTCCAATGCCCATCTTGTCCGCAATGGAAGCATGTGCCTTGGGTTTGTCCTTTTTAACCCCACCCTTAGGCTTGGTTCTCTTCTTCTTGGACTTCTTAAGTCCAGAATTGGGCTTCTTTTTCTTAGAGCCCTAGACAAGTATAACAGGTGCCCTTCTCCTTCTTAAGATTAGGCTCAGCAGTCTTGAGCATGTTCATCAATTCAGTCAACGTGCACTCAACTTTTCGCATGTTGAAGTGCAGGATGAATTGTGAATAGCTCTCAGGGAGGGACTGAAGAATTAAGTCAATACTTAACTCATTGTCAGAAACGTGTCCCAGATCAGCTAATTTTTCAATTAGCCCAATCATCTTCAGTACATGGGTAGTCACTGAAGATCCCTCTGCCATCTTGCATTGATAAAGCTCCCTTGAGGTCTCATACCTCTCAGTCCTAGCTTGTGCGTCGAACATTTCTTTTAAGTGCACAATCATGGACGGAGCATCCATCTTAAGATGTTGCTTTTGCAATGCGGGGGACATAGCAGCTAACATGATACATATTGCAGCATCATTGTTGGCATTTGTGCATCTCATATGCATCTATGTCCTCATTGTGATGCAGTAGCGGGTGGAGGAGGGGGCATGGGTTTATCAAGGACATACTCAATTTTTTCATGTTTGAGAACAATTCTCAAATTGATATTCCAATCCTCAAAGTTGGTTTCATTGAGTTTGTTGTCAAGAATCGGTCGCAAATTCACGTTAGACAGTTCTACAAAAATTAAAGACAAAATAAAGTATTTGTTTTATGTTATATGCAAACCAAAAATGTGGATTCATAAATTTATTTGGTTTGCTCCCACTATATTTACTTCAAATCAATAACCCTCAATATTGATTCGAAAATCCGTTAGAGATTTCTAGTGGGCTAGGATCCCATCTAATTAGCTTTGGGTTTGACGGAGGCCAATGCCCCAAAGATAAATTCGATTAGGTAAATAACTATTTATCAATCACAACCCTTGTGACTCCTAGATAGTTGGGTATCAACTCTTTGAAATTTACATCTTATGTATTACCCAACATTGCCTCAAAAATATCATAACATTGACGGAGGACCAAACTCGTTATGTAATTTTTGTTAAGTCAAACCCATTATTCAGAGATCATATCTTATAACAAAAACATATTCTGAGTAAGGTGACCTTGACGGAGGCCAACGTGTCAACCTTAATAGGAACTCATCGTTTTTGTTATAATAATGGAAGGCAACTTAAATAGATGACTTAATATTTGATATTGAGGGATTTTAGTTTAAATATTAATGTCTCAATCATATTATGCAATTAAAATATATCAATCATATAAAATAAAAGCATAATAAACGTGGATGATTATGGACTTTAACTAGTAATATTTTCTTCGAGCCTTGAAGAAAATATTTGGTTAAAAATTCCTAGGGACGTCTCAACTCCTTGATGCGCCTCCTTGGTTGCTCCTTGGTGCCACCTCCATCTTCTTGTACATTACATCTGTAATTCTAGTCTAAACAATTTAAAATAAACATATTCCTAACCTATTACTTTGTACATTATAAGTATTGATCAAGAAACCTCGAGTTACATTCGAGGGTAGTTTAGGTGAGAAAAGAATTACATTAGAAGAATAGAGAGGGAAGGACTCGCAGGCCCTATTTATAAAACCAATACAAGCCAACCATAAAAGAAGTAATAACCATTCAATCACATTGGTCTAGTCTATAATCATCCACCATGCCATCATACTATTTAACAATTAAATAAATTAATTTATTTAATTCTAGTCATAAATCACATGGTCTAATTAAATTAGATTAATGCTCTTGAAATTTATTTGTCTCAAAAATATAGTTATAGAAGGTATAGGTTTACAAATTTTAACTTTCCAATCCTTAACAATTAAAATTGGAAAGTGTTTTAATAGAGAAATAATAAAAATTCGCGTTTTTCAAAAATTTAAAAAATCCTGCTAAGGGTTCCGCCTTGAAGCCGTGGGTACCCTACCCGCGGCTCGTGCCCATGGCTCGCGGACAGACTTGAGCCGCGGGTTGAGCCACGGGTATAGTACCCACGGCTGATCCCATGGCTTAGACTTGAAAAATACGATCTCTTAGCCGTGGGTTCAACCGCGGGCAAACACCCACGTCTCACACCCACAGCTGGCCTTCTTCAATTGCGAAAAACGATTTTTCTTGATTTTTTTCAAATCTCTTTTGAACCAAAACGTGCCAAATAATTTATAAACCTTGAATTCAACCTTAAGAACTCATCCTAATTATTTAAAACACTTTTAAATAATTAAGAACTTATCTTAAAAATCAAACTCTTGATTTTTCTAAAACAATTTTGAGACAAATTTCATCAAGAACAAACCATCCATATTTTTGACAATTAAATAAACATAAATCATATAGATATAATCAAAGGAGGTTCTGATACCACTGTAAGGTAATAGCATAGGTAACGCAGCGGAAAAATAAAAATTTATTACCTTAACCATGGATCTCTTTGACATATCTATATGATTATCAAGGGGGTTTGCATGAAGATTACCTTAAGCACAGAAGATTTCTATGCTTACTAGGCAAAGATCCTTTCGAAGAAGATGTTAGATCTACCACGAGAAAGCCCTCCAAGCATAGAGCCTCTAACGATATCCACACGAACAACTTCTTTGGGAACCTTGTAGGCTTGCTTGCTTTGACTTTTGAGTGCTAGCTCCCTTGAATTATTAAGAACACAAGAAGAAGAAAAACCTAACCATTAGGAGAGAGAGAGAGAGACGCCTAGAGAGAGAAAGAGGCGTGCTTTTTTCTTCAATTTTTCTCTCACTAGTTTTCTTTTGTGTTGCAATAATAATTCAAGAGTCAAAGCATGAACCTATTTATAGAGGAAGTATTCTAGTCTTTTAGGAAATAAAGCTAATTGGAAACCAAGAAGGTTTAGGTAACTTACTTTAAGCTAATCCTTCTCCTTTAGGAAATCTATTCCATAAGGAAACCAATTAGTTACTTTATTTCTTTTAGGAAACTAACTTCCTACAAGACTTAGAATATTTATAAATAAGTCCTTTAAGTTAATTTATCTCATAAATTAACCCCATAAGTATCTCGTACTTATCTTAATTACATTTTAACCCAAAAACTTTGTTCTTTATGTGTGTGACCCATTAGGTTCCATTCACGTTGGCAATAAGTATAAATTATAACTCATTAATTGAGCTAGATAAATTAAACACTTTTAATTTATCATTAATTCACTAATTAATCAATTCATACTTATAGATCATGAGTGGCGTCTAGCAATGCATCATGACCACCCAAGTGAATAGGAAAGTCATATGGTAGACCATACCCTTCAATGACAATGTTACCGTGTAATTAACATCCTTTCACCACACTATATCCCAATTAGTCTAAAAGTATTGTGCATACTTTTAAATGACTAATTTATATTTTCTTGTTCCAGAAATATAACTCTCCATGATGTATAACCTTGAAACTACTTCCAAATTATATTATCACTTCTGTAGAAGATTTATGAGTTAATATTTCCAACAAGTGACCATAAAGGGATATACTCTCCTATTAAGGAGTAATGAATCCTATATTGATTACTCACTATCTTTTCATGGTTCAAACTATACCCAATCTCTAACCTATGAGCTACTCTTTTACGGGCACCAAGGAATAGAGTCAAAGTATAGCAATCCACACTCAAGGTACTATGGTAATCTCAAGTCAAAGGATCACTTACACCTTTGCCATTAAGAGTTCAACCATCGGCACTATAGTTGAAACTCTTGGCGGATCAATCCAATGAACTTGTTCTCAAACAAGCATCCACATACCAGCTTAAGTGTCACGCACACCATAGTCAATGGGATCAACTACTACTTACCATAAGTAGAGGCAAAGTATGTGCTAGTCTATCCGTATTAATGATGTCCAATTTCATTAATACTATGACTAGGGATATTTAAGAATATGACTTTATATATTAGAGTCTCATAATTGTAACCCTTACAATCTCTAATACACAGTCAATATTCTAAGGACTTTATCAATCAAACAAGTAACATGGAAATACGAGTATAGACGATAAAGAAAAATACTACATGGATAAATATAACATATAAAACACCTTAAACCATCTTGGTCCAGGCCATTAGACGAGCATAAAGAAGTCTATCACCAAGGAAAGTGACGAGACCAGAAAAAATGTTAATTATCCAATGATTAAACATAAAATTTTCCAATCTTGACACGCTTATAGCTGTCACTTTAAACGAGATGTTCTCATATACTAGTATCTCAGCAAATTCTCTAGATGTCCTAGATGACTAAGTGAATCAACTGATCCAAGAACAGTAACTTGGCATTGCTAGGTTTACCAGGTGGAAGACAATCATCAACAGCAATACCGCTGGATAATAGTGACAAGTCGTGCAAGTTTTAACATACACAAAGTAGCATGACATAGAAAACAGATTATACACATTCATTTGTGTCCAAGGGCGCATATCAACACTCTCTAAAATAGATGGAGAACCTCCATTATCTAATGTACTTACTTTTTCTTTTTTTCCATAAAAATAGCATAAGGGTCTCCATCCTGAGTGATGAAATCTTCATAGTTTTACTGGGATTAGGACCATTTCTGAGGTTTTTAGTCACATGGATGGCTAGTGGACCTCTCTAAAGGGCTCACCCTACTAAGTGACACCGGATGACTTGGTTGCTGGTTTGAGGACAAGAAAGAAATGAAGATGGAGATTGACTATTCAATCTTGATCGTCTTATCGCTCCTACAAAATTCAAATGTACTGAAAAGAAGAGTAATAAGGACTGCTTTTTAATTAACTGACAGTCAAACCCCGACCTTTAAACCTAACGGTCACTCTCTTCCTACCAGAACTCTCTCATTTCATTGAGGGACTTCGTCATCTATCTCCCGCCAATAATTTAGGATTTAGTATGAGCAAAAGTATTTGTGCATACTTCATAACATCTATTGATGCTTATGTCATACAACAAATCATCTAGAATTAGGCTGTAAACCTGTACAAGTGAAATATAGATCCATGTGACTACGAGTTTTTTTTGCATTCGTGACAACCTCCACCCATGAAATTAATAGACACATCATTAAATTGCCATTTCAGGTTAATATACGCTCCTGCAAATCCAAAAACATGCTCAGAAAAGTCCTCATAATTTATTGCTTCCATATTTGTTTGTTAATACACTCCGTAACAAACACAATTTTCTAGCTCTTTATGGTTATGGTGGTTCTAGACAAGCAAAGCTGGAAAAGGGATACAAACCCTGAATTGGAAATAGAAAATTTTTTAACAAACAAATAAGAAAGGCAGCTGAAGAGAACTGGATAATTAAGTGACCTTTTCTGCTGCTTCAAGGCAATCAAAGTGGGGAAAGGTAACATCAATTAGCTAGTTGTAAAAGGGTGAGAAACTAGTAGTAGTCAATAATACATATCTATGTTTGCTCAAAGGCAATCTTCTACTTTGAAGAAAACAATAGTAAAATTTCATTACCATACATGACAAGTGTGATTAATTATACTAATGACCATAGTTGTTTAGATACATCATGATCCAATGTGTAACCAGAAACACTTCTTGCTATTTCATCCACTTTTGCATGAGCCTATAAATGCGAATTTCACTAGATATTTATAGCAAATTTAACTAATTCAAAAGTTGTTTTAATCGTTAAACGTGAAGTTCATTTTACATTATACTTGAAATGCTTGTACATGACCAACTTTACATAACCATGGTAGGGAAGTATAAAGTGTACTGGAGGAATACCTCCTTGTTAAATCTGTAAATATTCCAATCTTACATAAATAAAATACTCAAATTTTGCTCAAAACAAAAAACCACATAGAACCAAGCAAACACTTGCATGCAAATTAGATTAAACACTGCTTTAATATTGTCTACATGCACACCTCACCTCCTAGCTAGTCTGGTCTTGCAGAAATAGATTAATAAGATTAGAATGTTCGTTATTTAAAAGAAAAAGATTCAATTGGAACAATGACCCCCAAGACTTTAAACCTTAAATTTCTTATCCCTTGGGAGATTACCCTTTTTTTAAGTTATAAACTTATTCAACAAAGAATTTTTATTTTCAACTGCCAAATTTTTCTAAAATATGATAGTCTCTGCTTAACGGCTACCATTAATGATCACTATAACCTTTATATATATATATATATATATATATATAGACAAAAACACACACACACACACACACAGAGACATACATACATATATATAGGAGATAGAGTGAGCACCACATTGAATGCAGGCACAAGATCAGCATAGAAGAAAGAAAGATAAAGTGCAGACATTAAATTCCATATCCATAATTTGCATTCGTGACAATCTCCACCTACAAAAAAAGAAAAAAAAAAAAACCTCCCCAAAATCCTCTCATGAGTTTAGGACTCCATGAGTCTGAAGACTAGTCTAGACTTCACTCAGCTTGAAAGCTGAAAGCTTCCAACACCCTAATGTCTGTCCGTGCTGATTATTTCATCGATAATCAAAGCACATTTGCCAATGGTGTTGAACTCAAAAAATTTTCAAGAATGGAAGGAAAATGGTCACGTTCTGTAAAATGCAAATAGAAAGACAAGGAGAAATGCAAATAGAAAGAGAAGGAGAAAATGCAACTTCCTCAGACTAGACCAAACCATTGCACCATTCAAGGATTCAATAATTTCAACTAGATTATTAGGTTAACCTTAAAATCCTAGAATCCATCACTAGATATCCTTAGGACCTCATTCCAATATTAATTTACTCAAAAGAAACTACCAATATATCCATGACAAATAACGAAATTAAAACCAACATAATTCATCAAAAATTACATGAAATTGAAGAAAGCCCTACTTAACTTAGTAAAATGCTAAAAGCCTACCACCAAAGCTTCGAACCTAATTGAAATCAAGATTCCAACCAAAACGGAATTATTTTTTCCCAAAAAAAAAAGAACAAAAGATGAAGTAGATTTATATGAAATCTGCAGGAAAGAATTACTTACAGATTCGAATTAAGGTGAGATCTTCGCTTGTTCACCAGACCGAGGACTCCATGGATCACCTAGCAGCTCACATTACTTTTTTTTTTAAATATTTTGACAATAGAATTAGAGAAAGAAGAAGACAAGTAGAAGAACTATAAAATGAATTTAAAAGCCAAAAAAGAAAAAAGAAAAAAGAAAAAAGAAAAAGACACAGAACATCGAATAGGAGAATCAAATATAGTACTTATGGGGGGGCTGCGGGAAGTAGAGTAGAGGACGGCTAGCGGAGGGGCGACGACGGTGACGGCGGGGAGCAGGACGGTAGAGGTGGCGGCGGTTGTTTCCGGATGGGAGGAAGAGCTTGGTGGAGCACTAATTGATTTGGGGATGGGATGAAGGGAACCGATAATTGGAAGAAAGGCTTTGTTCTTTCTTTTGGTTTTTTGACAATTTTGTTCTTTTTTTGTTGATTCATTTTATTTTCTTGTCTTTTTTTATTTTTATTAACAAATACACTAATGTCATTTTAATTTACAAAATTATCCTTTGCTTATCTAAAGTTCAAACATATTACATTCATAATTTTATAAATAAAATTGAACAAAAATGTAATTTCATGTATAATATTTAATATATGTGTGTGGATAAATGATGTGGCATTTTTTTTTCCACATCATCATGCTTATAATCCTTTACCCACACATACTTGACATTTATATTTATGTGTGGGTAATATAAACAACAAAAAGGTCCACTTCAGCATTCCAAAAAAAATTGAAAATTTCGCCAATTTTCAATTTGGAGGGAAATTTTCTCGCTAAATTTATGTGTAACTATTAACCTTTATCTACACTTAATGCAAAATAAAAAGAAGCCACATCAGCATTTAAAAAATTGTAAAAAGGCGCCAAATTCTCAATAGTGAAGGGAAATTATCCTACCCAATTCATATGTAACGAATGACTTTTACCTACACTTAATGTGAATTTAAAACATGCCACATCAGCAGTTAAAAAAATAAAAAATGTCGCCATTTCTCAATATTTGGTAAGAAAATTTTCCCACCAAATTCATATGTAACTATACACTTTTACCTACACATAATAAATGCCAAATATATAGTAATTAATCATATGAGATTTACCCACACATATATAATATATGTGTAGCTAAATACCTACATATATTATGTGTAGCAATTTTATGTGTGGGTAAAAACTAAATTTCCTGTAGTGAATGTCCATGTTCAAGATCAAATCATTAAAAGTAGGAGTGTGAAATTAATGATTAAATTGAAAATAATCCTACTTTTGATGAAAATGAAGTTAAAGTTCAAAGAGGTGTATGTGCTAATAATGTAAATAACATGGAAAATATGGAGTTTATTATGCTTCTGGTTATGCTCATATGTGTTCCATGTGTGGTGGTAATCATGAGGAGTATAATTGTGGGTGAATGCACCCACCATTAGAAACTTATGTTAATCCATTTGACACCTCTATGCATGAAAATGATTTTGAACATGATAATGAAGTTCATCAACATGCAGGTGTGGAAAATATGGTTGAAAGAAGGGAAATAAACCATGATGCTCAACATGTAGACTCCCCCATCTATTAAATCATGTATGAATTTCATGAAAATGAATGTGAAAATAAAGAAATGCTTGATAATTCTACCTTTGTGCTTGAACAAGAGCAAGTAAATGAGGATAATGCATATGTGTGTGATGAAGTAGTTGAAAATGTGGAAGTAAAGGACACTTCAACTGATTCTTCTACTTTAGGGCATACAATTCTCTCCCTTCTCTCTAAATTTTCTCTCTCTAGCCTGTTAGGGTTGCCGCCTTTTCAAAATTTGAATTTTTCTCTTGGCTACTCGTCGGCCAGGCTATGGTTGATTTTTATTGACATAATCTGATATATACTCACTTGTGATCATGGAATCCTCGGCTGTCCTTCAGCCCCATGTTGAAGGGCAACCTTCTTCTTTTGCTCCCAAGACTCATCCTTCGTTTTAGAAAAAATCATTTTCGGATTTATTTGCTAATAGGCATCAATCCACTATCTTGTTGAATGTGGAGACTACTACAAGAAGAGGAGAGCCAGCTATTGTTTTTGCTGCAAGTGATTTAAAGCATGTTGCAACCCCTTTTCAATTGGCTTTGGTAGGGAAATTTTCTCAAGGCCGACCCTCTATGATTGACATTCGGAAAATTTTCAATACTTTGGATCTCAAAGAATCCTTTTCGGTTGGCTTATTGGACCAGCGTCATATTTTTATTCGTTTGAATGGTGAGATTGATTTCCATAGAATCTGGGGAAGAAATATTTGGTATGTGCATGGCTGCCCCATGAGGGTTTTCAAATGGACTACATCTTTTCATGTGGATAAAGAGCCATCTATTGTCCCGGTATGGTTTTCTTTGCCTAAACTCCCAATCCATTTTTTTAGAAAAGAATGTTTATTTCATATTACTTCTTGCTTGGGGAGACCACTGTTCATGGATGCAGCAACTATTTCCCTCTCTTGGCCAAGTGTTGCTAGGCTATGTGTAGAGATTGATTTACTCAAGCCAATCCCTAATCGGGTTTGGGTGGGTACTGGTGTGGGTGAACAATAAGGGTTTTGGCAAGATTTGGTTCCAGAAAATATGCCAAAATATTGTGATTTCTGTTTTCATCAAGGTCATTTGGTGGATGAATGCCGTATCAAGAATCCAGATTTGAGAAAACCTAAACTTGATGAGGGAATTTCAAGAAGGAAAGTTGAATATCATCCCAAAAAAGATACTAAAGTGAATGATGAGAAGCAAATCCCAATCAATTCCCTAAAAGAAGCAACAATTATAGGAGGAGCAAATCATATTATTGCTGGTTTTAAGGAAGATTCTGAGGATAAACTTCAAAAAAATGATACAGATGTGACATCCAATGATGTAGCTATTCATTCGAATTCTTCTTTAGACCAAAATGACATGGTGGTGTCCAGCTTTAATCTTCCTCAACCCACGACCTTGAAGATGATGCCAAATGATATTGAGGCAGTTGCGGACTTGGTGGATGAAACTATATTAAAGGCTGCAAATAATGTCATTGTAGAGGCTGCAAATCACGTTATGAATGAAGGGAATCAAGTTATGCATGATGGGGAGGTTGATGA